>MU968480.1:34169526-34629507 GCA_034641835.2 Pinus albicaulis
TGATAAGGGCGAACATTGTACGTTGTTTCATATCTGGGCAGTCAACTATACAGTCACGTCCTCGCTGTTTCACATCTGGGCGGTCAACTATACATTAATTCGACAAATTCGGCACAAGGTCATACGTGCATAACCGGAACAGCAATCGAGTTCTTTAAAAAACGAGTGTGACACTTGACGTCTATCCTTCTCCTCCCCGCTAACTACGCCGGCTCCCTCACTCCACGTCTTGCGGCTTCCAACTCCGCCGCCTATCCACGTCATTCCTGTCGTCCACGCCTTCCCCGTCCGTTTGATATATTAATAAATCGAATTGTTAAAATTATATGAACAGGAAATCGATTAACTCCAACAACGTGTCAAACGGACGGGCAATTCGGAAACAGGGTGTCGTTTAAATGGGCTGCATCGATATATTAATAAATCGAATTGTTAAAATTATATGAACAGGAAATCAATTAACTCCAGATTGGCATCGTATTTTAATTCAGAACGGGCACATTCTAAATACGATTTTTTTTTAATTATATAAAATATATAATATATAATTCAAATTGATAATTATATATATATATATTATAATTATATAATTTATTTATATATATATTATAATTTTCATATAATAATTATATAATTAAATTATATATATTATATAATTTTTAATTAAAAATTATATATATATAATAATTATATAGTTTAAAAAAAAAAATTTATTATTAATTAATTAATTAATTAAATATTAATTAATTAATTAATTCAAAAAAAAATTAATTAATTAATTTTAAAGAAAAAAGAGGAGAACACTGGCAGAAAAATACTCTCCACCTCATACACGTTCAATGTCTTCTTCGATGTCGATGGCTGAATTCCAGAAGAAATTGGTAGATCTCGAGAAACAGATCAATAACAATTCCGAAGAATTCGGGAAACGATTAGTCGACCTGGAAGGTACGGTTGCAGGGCATTCCAACGACATCAAAAAGGTTCATGATACAACAAATCGAATAGAAAGACAAATGTGGCTAAATCATCACGAGGCCACAGAAAAGCAGAACGAACTCTTCAATAAGCTAAATGATAAGCTAGATAAATTAAGTCAGACACAATCCCCAATATCTCCTAACAAGGAACAAGATCAACAAAACAATTCCGCAGATTCAGGGAACTCGGAAGAGCATCAGGAAAAAACCGATTCCCCACATCATCAAGAAGATAGTAATGCAGATTTTCAAAATAAGCAGCTCTGGAATGCATTCGCTAATCAATATCTCCTTCTTGTTCCACCATTAGCATATCAGCGCAAAGCCAAGATCGACCTACCCAAATTTGATGGTAATGAAAAGAATAGCGTTGCATGGCTTAATAAAGCGGAAGAATATTTTGAGATTTATGATATTACTAGTGATGATGAAAAAATTAAACATGCTTCCATGAAAATGGAAGGAGAAGCATATAATTGGTATATGTGGTGGAAAAAGACGACGCTCGCTATCAGTTGGAGGAAATTTAAAGATGCATTCTTCAAAAGGTTTCAAGGCATAAAAGAAGAAAAGTTCTTTTCAACGTTTATCAAATTACGCCAAAAAGGAGATGTGGATGAGTACACGCGAGATTGGGAGACTTTGGCAACACGAGTACCCGGATTGTCGGAATCCCGTCTAATCCAGTCTTACATCTCAAGACTTAAAATCCACATACAAGAAGAGCTCGAACTACATGAAATTACATCCGTAGAAGTAGCAAGGCAAAAAGCAAAAGCTGCTGAAAAGAAATTTGAAAGATTATCAAAACCAGAAAAAGTATATTCGAGACGACGGTTTCCTCAATCTGAAAATGTAGATGACACAAAATATGTCCCTGTCCATCTTCGTGAAGAAGAAAAATTTAATTTGGAAAAACAAAGAATGCGAGAGGGCAAGTGCAAACGTTGCGGTGAAAACTGGGACCCTAAGCACAGATGTGCTAATGGAAAAGCGAAGAATCTATACAGTTGTGAAGCAACTAACGATGCTAACAGTACTGATTCATGTATAGAAGGATTAGAAGACAACTTAGAGTTCTCTCCAGAAGTGGATGGCGAAATTATTCCACAAGTATCATTATCAGCTATGACAGGCATATTACAACCTCAAACCCTAAGGTTAAGAGGACATATTAAGAAAAACAATGTAATGGTTCTAATAGACACAGGCAGCACGCACAATTTTCTAGATTCAACCATGGCCAAAAGACTCAACCTCTTTACTTTTCCCATGCCTAATATGAAGGTAATGGTGGCCAATGGTAAGAAGATTGAACAAGTAGGAAAATGCCATAAAGTCAAATTGCAGATTAAAGACTTTCATTTAGAATCTCCATTCTACACCGTTCCATTACGAGGAGTAGATGTGATCTTAGGAATTCAATGGCTACAAACTCTAGGTACTTATTCTGCCAACCATCAAAAGCAGTTTATAAGTTTTAAGTGGAAAGGGCAGAAATACAAGTTGTATGGATTCCAAGCCCCAGAAAATCAAGTCGTATCTTCCTCTCTGATGACGAAGATGATTCAAATAGGAGCGCCACCATCTACAGTACAATGTCATCAGTTAGAAATGTTACCTTCAAAAGGGAGCCACGAAGAGTCGCCAGAAGTCAAGACAGGATCCGACCCTGTCGATATCAGATATTTTCACTATTCAGATCAACAAAAGATTGAACTCGAGAATATGCTCCACGATCTTTTTAAAATGTGGGAAGCAAGAGCCCGCCACTCAAGAAACCCAGGCGTTCGTCAACATTGTCCATCGTTACATATGCTTTGAGGACAAAGCATCTTTAAGAGAGGGGCAATGTTATGTAAGTTTTATTAATTGTTAATTAGATTTAGTTATCTTAGGTTATTAATGTGGAAGGGCATGATCAAAGATCATGCCTCTTCGCCAAGGGACACCTTGAGGCTATATTTAAAGCCTAGGCGATCCCTCATTGTAATCATCTTTCATCTTCATCATTAATAATATATATTTATCAAGTTTACCAGAGTTTTTACACTCCAGATGTTTTACTTGATTTCCCTTTAGCATAACTAACTGCCTTCTCATTATTACAACATTTTTCATCTTCTCTATTATGGATAAGTGCAGAAAATTGTTTATAACCATTTGTGACTTTTGCACATGAACTCTCTAATTGCTGAAGCTTTTCTTGAATTTTTCTAATCTGCTCAATTTTTTTGGGATCTTCACGTAATGGCACATTATACGGTAAACAATGTTCTCAAGCTTGTAAACTATGTTCGTAGGCTTGTAGAACGATGTTGTGTGCCATTGCTTCAACTTGTCCTTAATATGAACATACCAATCGCAATGTTGCACTGTGAGATTTGATACTATACAAGAAGACTTGTATGCTTGTTATTCCTATAGCAAAAGAAGTTTAATTGAGAAAACTATAAGATGTATAATAATAAATACGTATTGAGTATGTTGTATGATTGATTGAGCTTTCATATGTTGTGCCTTAAAAATGGTATGTGTGGTCTCTTAAGGGTTTGATTCTTGCCTAGGGAAAAACCAAAAGAATTCAATCTTCTCCAGAAAGGACTTAATTTTTATAAAGTCAACTAATTTTAGGTGACTTTAGTGATAAAGCGATAAAGTGACTGAGTAAGTTATGAAGTCAAATCGAATTTTAATTAAAGCAAGATGGAAAAATTAAAGGAGTCGATCAAGATTTGAAATTATCATGAGTTTTTCAAATCAAACGAGAATATTAAGATGCAAAAAAAAAGTAATTTGAAACGATAATTTGAAATTATCGTTATCGCGATATTATCGCGATAATTTCGAAATAATCGCGATTATTTCAGCAAAAATCGTGGGCCCATCAAATAGCAACCCTATAAGTTCAAAAATCGATTTTTTTTTTTGTCATTTTTGCAGCCCTCTCATTTTCCTGACACACCCTGTTGGCAGTTCATGGTAATGTTAAATTCTTAAAGTAAAAGGATTCCTTTTACTTAAATTTTTAACATTACCATGAAATGACTCAGGATGTTTAAGAGTGGTTTCGACCTCATTGGATTTCATATGGAGAAACTAGAATTTTAGATTTCACTCAAAATTCAACAGACTTAATGGTTTTCAGGATTTCATGGTTTGGGGGTTTGCAATGTTTCCATTTGATTCTATCATGTGTAAGGGTATGAGATTGGCATTTGATCAAGAGCATGAAGTCCTTTAAGAACCTTGATATTGGTGGCATTGATTGTTGAACTTTGTTGATGTTGGTGGTATTGATTGTTGAACTCCCCTACTGTGGCCTTAACAAGAATGTACCCTTCACTCAAAGGAAAACAACTGGTTAGGCATGTTAATCTTTTTCTACCGCATTTTAAGGTTGAGCAATCCAAGTCTAAGACTTTGAGCTAGATGATGTTTATGTATCTCTTGTTGATGATCCCATTTCTAGTAGCGATGAATCAATGATGAGTTTCATGAGGAGGAGGAGAAGGAGCAACAATAGGAGGAGGAGGTGACACCACCTACCCCTGCTATCGGTAGAGGACATGGTCTACCTCCTTTAGCTCCTAGTGCTTCAGGATCTGGAGCACAACAGAGTCCATTGCCAGCCCCGCCAACTTCTTCGTCTAGAGGGAAAGTTGTTACATTTTCTCGCAAGAGGGGTAGAGGAAATCATTAGTATAGGTTATTTGGTGCATTCCTTTGTATATAACATTATGACTCATGATATGTGATACATTATTATATTTTTTGTTGATATTTTGAGGTTGAGTTGAGACTCGGGACTTAGTATTCAGGACAGGATTCAGTTTTATGTGTGATGTAGCACTAGACATGATATTACACATCTTATATATTAGTTTTTTTTTCATATTTATGTGTCAATGCATTTATTTTATGCTGTAGATGCTTAAAATATTAAAAAAATTGAAAAAAAATGAATATTTTTGTATGTGCCGATTTTTTCCCGATAATTACGATTTTTTCCGATTTTTTCCCCTCGGCGATAATATCTCGATAACGATTTTTTCATCTTTGTTTAAAAGTGACTTTAAGTGATAAAGTTACTAAAGTCTAATTTTAAAGTGACTTTAATAAAGTCAATGTAAAATTAGAAAGGAAAAGTGACTTTGGAAATAAATGACTAAGTGGGTATTTATTAAAGTGGGGTGAATTAAAAAATAGAAAGTGAGATTTAAATGAGCATTTAATCTCAGCCCTAGATCTAAAGCTATTTCAGCCATTAGATTTAGGGATTCCCCAAAAGTCATTTAGGGTTAGGTTAAAGGAGGAAAATGAGGGAAAAGGTCATTCATTCTTCAAGAGCAGATTGAGACAAGCGAGAGCAAGAGAGCAAGGGAGATTGAGCAGAGGAGAAGAAGGCAATGGCACACATTCCAAGGCAATATTTCAGCTAAGATCAGATAGCCAGAAGTTTGCACACAACATGCGACTGCACCATTCTGCGTAATCCATACAACGGCTTGTGGCACGTTTTCCTAGGCAGCCACACCATTTTCTGGGCACAAATTTCGAGGGAGAGGTTGCTGTTTTTGCTGCACACTTTTCCAGGCAGGCCATACAGCGTATAGCTGATTGCTGGCACAAAAATCGAGGCAGATTTTCATACAGCGGCATTTAATACAGCTACACGCATTCCAAGGAGGCCGTACAACATCATTTATTGTTGTTCTGCACGCAAAAAGAGGAGGTCGTACAGCAGAAATTAATGTTGTAATTTCTGGGCACGTTTTTCAAGGAAATACGCACATCATTTATTGTTGGTTCAGTTTAACTGTTTGCACATTTTCCGAGGCGGTGGTTAAGCATGGAAAACGAGATAAGTTGTATAAGTTTACTTGCTGATTTTTCTGAATATTTATCTCACTATAAAAAGCATTTTTCAGAAATAAGGAGCTCTCAAACTAGTTTTACCCAAGAGTTGTAGGGGGTTTTTCCAGGGTCACCTTGACCAAAAATATCTGTGTTAAAATGTGTTAATGACTGTTTTAAGCTTGCTAATTTTTGTTTCTGCATTTTCCAGCATTCTGTAAATTTTCCAGAATTTGTGTTTTCGCAAAATTTATTTTTTCCGCTTTTGTTAAAATGAATGGATATGGGAAAGGGTGCTAACTATTTTGGAGTAATAAGGTGAAAAACTCAAACCGGTGGAAACTATAAATTTCTACATTACAATGAGGTCCCGCTTTTATACCCATGCAGGCACCTTTTCACGAATGGACATGTCTTTTAGACATGCTTTTTCATTAACCTAATGACTATTTAACATAATCCTAACTGATTAGTTAGTAATTACATTTATTCTATTTTATTCTATTAATAATTATATTTATTACTTTAGTTATGAATTAGATTCATAACAAAACATATTTAAATGATGAAGCATTTATATCTAAAGTCAACTGTAGAATGCTATAACCGGTTCAATCATTACAACAAACTAAAGTGGTTTGGTTTTCAAAACCCTCATATGACTTCTTCAAAGACAGTATATGGAAATGAAATATAACCAAAATTTATCTCCTTTGTTCGCCCAATCACTTATAGGAGACAAGTGTCGCAGAGGATGTGGAGTTTGCTTGAATGAAAACAAACATAGATGGACACAATGTGGGGATGGAATGAAATATATTGGTAGACAATTTCGGCTGACACCAAATTTTCCAAGTTGAGGTGGAACTTTAGCAATTATCTCAAATGATCAAGAGAGAAAGCAACTTCAAACTAGAAGTAAATCTTTGAGGATAATTAGATTATTATAATATAATTATATATTGTAATATAACATTTAATGTGAATATGTCCATAAGAATGCTAGAAAATGCAAAATCTTATGAAGATATAAATGAATTGTAAAATAAGCTAATAGAAGGGTAAACATGTGAATGGTACAAAGGTGTCACAAATGACACTCAAGACTGAAATAAAAATGGTGGAATCAGTGAATGCTGGTCTAAGGATCATTAACAATAGAAGTTAATTATGTCCAGAAATAATGATGTCATTAGTAGAATTATAATGACAGAAAGTATACATATGTTCAAACATCGCAATATGAAGACATGTAATAACATCAAATGACAACAAAGTAGAATAAATAGTATAAATATTTTTTTTGGGTAAGTAGAGTTATTACACATATTTAGTGGTATAAACCCCACCCCCGCATTTGTTGGAGCGATCCACCTGGTCAAGTGCCATGGTCCTGTGCGCTTTGCCTGGCTATAAAACGAGGGCGTCCTCAACACATTGATAAGAACATCCAGTTGCCATCATTAGAGGTGATATTAGTTCATTTGGTTTTGCTTTAGCTCTAATGTTACTACTCGTGGTGGTGGGCGCAGATAATCCAACAATCACGAGTAGCATGTGCAGCGACCAGAAAATCGCAAGTGGAAGTGCTTAATTCCATACTCTCGGAGACTTGTTCATGGATCTTGCACAACACGACTACAACAACGGTTATGACTACAAGAATTTAATGGTTGGCGTCGGGGTCTCACCCACTGCCTATAGTCATGCAAATTGTAATGCCATACTCTCTAGTAACCTATTGAATGCTATCCGCAGAATTTGCGCCAATTCCTTTGGTGCTCATATTCAATACTGTACGACACAGTTACAATACTGTACCATTGAGTATGAGAAGTACCCCTTTTAGTATCAACCAATCTGCAACACAGCGCTATCCCTAATGTATCGAACATCTCGATTTAAATAAGAAACCAAGGAATCTGTCTCATCTATGTAGCGATATTGCTTCCTTCTTTCATAATGTGTTCGTATCTACCTCCTTTTGATGATGTGTAGGATGTTTGTGGCGATTGTACTTATGTTCTAGGATATGTGTGGGGGTGATGGTTGTGGTAATATTTTATATAATTTTGTGTATTTTAGATGCAAATATAAAACATTATTTTGTGTTTATTTTCTCTACAAGTAAGTAAATTAATAAAATTTTATTTGCTTATTTTTAAATATTTATTTTTTTTATATTTGAAATATTAACATTTTGTTGATAAATAATTTAGTAATCATATGTTTCAAATTAATAAAATATTACTTTCTTATTTTTAAATTTTTTCTATGCTTCTGATCACCATCGTGCTCATAAATAAACAAATTATCTTGTATTTCATTTGCATGCAGTTAAGAAGCAGATCGGCTAAGTATATTGAGCAAATAAGATTCGCTGTGGTTCCTTGTCAAGAATTTTAATGACACTTTTACCATAATATTAAAATAATGTGTAAGGTGTGGTTTATTTAAGAATAATATTTTCAGAATTTTCAATCTTATAAAAATAAAAAACTATAGATGATTTAAATCTAATGGTGTAAAAAATATTTTTCTTAATATATATAATTTAATTTTTGAAATTAAGTGTTTTTAAATAGTTTTTCATATTTTGATCTCTACTCTTCATTTCCAACGTTGTAGTGGCATTCCCAAGTTTACTTTAGATCCTACAAATTCTTAACATTACAGCCTATAAAAAATTGAATGCTTATCAACAGTTGTCAACCATTTAATTTAAAACTAGTATCATAATATGAAAATAAAGTGCTTTATGGGACTTTTAGTGGTCCTAAAGTGACAATTTCTTATCATTACAAATACTCTATAAATATTTTAATGATTATCAACAATTTATTTATATAACTTGTATCATGATATGAAAACCACATGCTTTAATGATCTTATTAATACAAAAAGCATAACATTATTGGTTGAATTTCGTAAAATAAATACAAATTCAAAACTTCGAGGAAGGAAATTTGATATGATATTGAAATGTGTGTGAGAAATTCAAGGTCTCAATACTCTTTTCAACTTAAAAATAAAAAATAGGTCTAAACTAAAATTGGTGATAAAAGGTGGCTAATCAAGCAATCATGTTATACTTTTATAATTCTATTAGTTAAATTTATAAGATATGAAACTTAATTATATTTTTTTTCCTTGGAAAAAAATCTTTATTTCATAGTGAAATAACAGATTGGCCCCTAAGATGGGGTTTTTACAATGCTCCTCAAGCTGTATGTTTACTTTACATAATGTTGGGTTTGTGTTATATTCTTTCCATGACTAGTCACGCATGGGGGGGTAACAGGTGTGGAAATAGCCCCCCTTGTACGTTGTGCTGGTTGTAACATACGGGGGGGTCACAGGGGCAGCGTTAGCCCCCCCTGTCAAGGTCCGGGGCAGCGCCCCGGATAAATTTTTTGGTCTTTATTTTCCGGTGGGAAGACCCGCCCATTGTTTTCTGCATCGGTTTGCACATGGTTTTGGGGCATTATGGTTTTCAGCCCTTGGTATTTTGTAGATCTGGTCAAGGGAACTACGGTTATGTTCTGATCCAGGGTTAATGGATTGGGGTTTATGTATGCTTCGACATGTATATATATGTGTTGTAACACTAAAAGGAATATAATAAAAAATAAAGCTGGTCATCCTGATTTGGGATACAGGGAAAAATATCTGTGTTTATCTGTTTTATGTTTTATGCTCTCTCTATTGTTTATTTTTTATTTTAAAGATTCATTCGTAGAAAATTTCTGTATAGGGTTAAAACGTACATTTGGTATCAGAGCAGTTTCGGCTTCAAGGGGACGCCTTTGCTGCTGAGGGGTTTTTTTCTCGGACCTGAGGTAGACCCTGCTCAGTGGGAGATCTGCGAGATCGATTCTTGCGGTGAAAGAAGATGGCGAGCGGCAGGAAGATAGAGATCGAGAAATTTAGTGGTAAAAGTTTTTAGTTGTGGAAGCTCAAGATGGAGGATCTGTTGGTGGATAAAGATCAGTGGATTGCAGTAGATCCGGGTACTAAACTAACGACAATGTCAGATGAACACTGGAAGAAACTGGATCGGAAGGAAAAGAGCACAATGCGGTTGTGTGCCTTAGATTCAATATTGTTGAGTGTATTTGGGGAAGCTACAACGAAGACCTTATGGGACAAGCTAAGGACTTTGTACCAATCTAAGTCTCTGGTGAATAAATTGTTCTTGTAGAAAAAGCTGTATAACCTGAGGATGAAGGATGGAGACTCAGTGACAGAGCATCTGAATCCCTTCAATACTGTGGTAAGTCAGCTGTCATTTGCTGATATTAAAATCTCAGATGAAGATAAGTGCATCAGTTTTTTATCTTCTCTACCAGATTCGTGGGACAGTCTAGTTATTGCAATAGGTAGCAATACAACTACCTTGATTTTTGATGACATTGTCTCAGCCTTACTGTCAGAGGAAATGAGACGGAGAAATATGGAGGGTCATAATGGAGATGCCTTATCTATACAAGGAAGGTCCCATAACAGAAACAAGAATAATGTTTCGAGTGGGAGATCTAAATCTAGAGGGAGATCTAAATCTCTTGGAAAGTTTGTAAAGATGTGCTGGAAATGCGGAAAGGAAGGGCACTACAAAAAGGACTGCAGATCTAAAGCTCTTGAGAAAGGAAGGGGATTTGATGATGCTCCTTCTGCAGAGGCAAAGACCACATCAAATGAAGTTGGGGATGTGTATTTGGCTTCCTCTTCAAATACACATGTAGATCATGAGTCATGGTTTATTGAATTGGGTGCATCCTTTCACTTCACTCCTTATAGGGAGTGGTTATGTGAGTATGAGAAATATGATGGTGGTGATGTTTTCTTAGGTGATGATAGGAAGGCCAGAATCGTCGAACGTGGAGAAGTCAAGCTGAAGCTGCAAGGTGGAAGGATTAGAACAATTCCTGATGTTCTGCACATTCCTGCATTGGCCAGAAATATGATTTCTGTAAGCAAGATGAATGATGCAGGTGTAAAAATAGTGTTCGAGAAATATGCCTGTAAGATGGTTCGAGGAGAACTGGTATTAATTCAAGGAGTTCGGATTGGAAATCTGTACAAGCTTCAGGATAGCACTATTATTGATGGGTGCAACAGTTCTATGGTTCCTAAAAGTGGAGCGGAAAGCCTAGCTTTTTCTGGATAAAACACCATGCTATGGCATAAAAGGCTTGGACATATTGGAGAGAAGGGCCTTCAGATACTGCATGGAAATGGAATGGTAGAAGGTATGTCCAATATCTCTCTAGATTTAGATTTCTGTGAACATTTTATGTATGGGCAGCAGAATCGGGTGAGTTTTCCTTCTGGTGCTAAGAGGGCAAACAAGGTATTAGAGCTTGTGCACAGTGATGTGTTTGGACCTGTGTCGGTTCCATCACTGGGTAATTCTGTGTACTATGTCTCATTCATAGATGACTTCTCAAGGAATACATGGATATATCTCTTCAGGAAGAAATCTGAAGCTTTGACAAATTTAAAGAATTTAAGGCTCTGGTGGAAAACCAAACAAAGAAGAAGATAAAGGTGTTGAAGACATATAATGGTGGAGAGTTCTGCAAGAAGGAATTTGAAGAGTTCTGTAAGAAGTGTGGTATAGCACGACAGAAGACTACTCCATACAAACCTCAAAAAAATGGAGTTGCAGAAAGAACGAATAGAATGCTGATGGAAAAGGAAAGAAGCATGCTCAGTGGTACTAGGTTAGGACAAGAATTCTGGGTAGAGGCAGTGGATACTGCATGTTACTTGGTTAACATATCACCTTCATCAGCCTTGGAGGATAAGACTCTACATGAGGAATGGACTGGTAATAAACCCTCTCTTTCACATTTAAGGGTATTTGGATGTGATGCATATGTACATGTTCCAAAGGAGAAAAGGAGGAAGTTGGATAATAAATCCGAATGGTGCATCTTTATTGCGTATAAGATGGTTTAAAGGGTTACAAGCTTTGGAACCCAGAAACAAGGAAGGTTGTGTACATCCGAGATGTGGCGTTTAGAGAGGTGAAAGATATTGTTAAACATGAAGTCCTGCAGAAGGAACCTGAGAAGATAGAGCTTGAGCTAAAGGAGGATGAATCAGACTCTACAATAGAAGAAGACTTAGAAGAGGAAGAGCCACAAACTCTAGCTATTAGAAGATTAGTTTGGGAAAGAAGAAAACCAGAAAGGTATAGTCCATCTACTTTCTATTCAAATTTTCCTTCAAATATAACTAATGATGATCCCAGAATCATCAAGGAAGCAGTAGATTCAGAGGATGGAAAAATCTGGAAGGAGGCCATGGTTGATGAAATGGCATCCTTGCATAAAAATGAGTCATGGGATCTGGTGGAGTTGCCGGCTGGAAGGAAGCCCATCGGGAGAAAATGGGCGTTTAAGAAGAAGATGAATGTAGAGGGCAAGGTGGAGAAATACAAAGCTTGGTTGGTAGAAAAAGGTTATTCCTAGGTGCCAGGAATTGATTTTGGTGATATTTGTTCCCCTGTTTCCAAAGTTACTTCTATTAGATTAATTTTATATGTTTTTGCTGCATTTGATTTTGAGGTAGAATAGATGGATGTGAAGACAAAATTTCTTCATGGGGATCTGGAAGAGGAGATCTACATGAAACAACCTAAAGGCTTTATGGTGAAGGGGAAGAAAGAGCTGGTATGTAGGTTAAAGAAGTCTCTATATGGGTTAAACAGTCACCAACAATGTGGTATCAGAAATTTGATACCTATATACAGGGACTTGGCTTCACCAAAAGCATGGAGGATCATTGTGTTTATTTTTAATTAGTTTCTGACCGTGTTATTTATTTGGTCTTGTATGTGGATGATATGTTGTTGATTGGAAATAACAAAGAAATTATCCAAGATTTGAAGACCCGGTTGTTCTCCAAATTCGACATGAATGATCTTGGTGCCGCAAAATATATTTTGGGCATGGAAATTAAGAGAGATCAAGAAAAGAGGAAGCTCTGGTTAAACCAGAGGAAGTATGTCAAGACTTTGTTGCAGAGGTTCAATATGAAAGATAGGAAACCGGTGAATGTTTAGATTTCTGTAGGTAGAAATCTGTCTGCTGAACAGTGTCCCAAGACACAAGAAGAAGAGGTGGATATATCTCGTGTTCCATATGCAAGTGCAGTGGGTAGCCTGATGTATGGAATGGTCTGTACTAGACTAGACATTGCACATGCAGTGGGAGTATTGAGCAGGTTTATGTCAAACCCAGTGAAGGAGCATTATACATCAGTGAAGCGGGTTTTCAGATATTTATGTGGCACTAGTGATTATGGCTTGTGCTACCAGGGAAGACCAGGATTGGAAAGAGTGTTGGACATTCATGGTTTTGTTGATGCATACTGGGTTGGAGATCTAGACCAAAGAAGATATAGAAGTAGGTATGTGTTTAGCCTATCCGGAGGTGCAGTCAGTTGGATGAGTAAAAGACAGTCTGTAGTGGCTCTTTCAACTACACAGGCAGAATACATGGTTGCCACTCATGCAAGAAAGGAAGTAGTTTGGTTGCAGAGATTGTGTTCAAGTATGGGGTTGGTGCAACAAGCTATAAGGATAGACTGTGATAGCCAAAGTGCAACTTTCTTGGCTAAGAACCATGCTTATCATTCAAGGACAAAGCACATTGATGTTCAATATCACTTTGTGAGATATATGGTTGAAGATAAAAGGGTGTTTCTGGTAAAGGTGGACACTTTGAATAATGTTGCAAACGCATTGACAAAGACTGTGAGCACTCAGAAGTTCTCTTGGTGTAGAGAAATAATGGGTGTTGCAATGCTAGGCTAATGAATTAGCTCTCTTGTGGCCCCCTGCAGAAAGAAAACAACAAGTGGGAGAATGTTGGGTTTGTGTTATATTCTTTCCATGACTAGTCACACGCAGGGGGGTGACACGGGGGGTGATAAGGGACCCGCCGATGTTTTGTGTATGGTTTTGAACATGGTTTTGGGGCATGATGGTTTTTGGCCCCTGGTGTTTTGTAGATCTGGTCAAGGGAACTACGGTTATGTTCTAATCCAGGGTTAATGGATTTGGGTTTCTGTATGCTTCGGCATGTATATATATGTGTTGTAACACTAAAAGGAATATAATGAAAAATCAAGCTGGTCGTCCCGATTTGGGATCCAGGGGAAAATCTTTGTGTTTATCTATTTTATGTTTTATGCTCTCTCTATTGTTTATTTTTTGTTTTAAAGATTTGTTCGTAGACAATTTCTGTATAGGGTTAAAGCCTACACTAACTGTATCCTACCTTCCTATACTATTGTATAACAAACAAGAAATTCATAAAATTTCTTATCATTCCTGATACGCTATTGTTCAACAATAAACTGAATTATATATATATATATATATATATTTAAATAAATTATAAATCATTGTAAAAAAAAAATTGCTTATATAATTATTTTTTAAATTAGTATTATTATTTTAAATTCTATAAAAGGTATTTATAGTATGTAAAAATAATTTCTTTAATTAATATTTTTTTTTGAAGAGTTATTTTCAATTTTCTTTTATAAATTAATATAATAAAAAAGAAAAACCTATAATTTTGTATTTTACTTTTTATTTTATCTAAATAATAAAAAAAATTATGTCAATTGAAAATTCATCATTAAATAAAAAAATAAAAACTCTATAAAATGAACTCTTACCAAAATATAATTATCTAGGTATATAACATCCACATAGAGACTAATGATTCAAAAAAAAAAAAAAATAGAAATTAGTAATTCACAGTTTGATACATTTTAGATTTTTTTATCGAATTTAAACATCAAATGTTAATATTGGATATTTACTTAGATTATATTTTTTCAAAGGTATTAAATTCATTTTTTTTTCATAAAAATAACAATTATGAGGAAAATCAAATGTTAACAATGTACAATCTAGTTAGAGAGTATTCAAAAGTGTTGAATCTTTTTTTACATAAAAAAATAACAATTTTGATAATATTTAAATATTTCTTGACTTTTTGAATGTTAAGTAAATATTCTCATTTTAATGGATGAATCAAGTTATGGCATTGTTTTTTTCCTCAGAGAAAACACAATAGTGGGGCCTTCCCTTATAACATTGGAATTATTAGGATCACACCAAATGTGTGATCCATGTTAAACTATAGAGGCCCTTTGGCTTTTTCAATAGTCACTATCCACATAATATCATTTTACTTGTTGGGTTGAGGGGTCCAATTGTGGCATCATTGTTGTTGGTCACCAAATGCGTTCTTGGTTCCCAATATTTTTTTTGAAGCACTTGATCCAATTTAATGAAGCACTTGTGGTTGCGTTCAAGTTAAGAAATGTTAACAATGCACAATCTAGTTTTATTAGGAGTATTCAAAATGTTGAATCCATTTTTTTAGGTTTTAATCGTACACATATATTACGTACAAAAAAATTCTTAAAACAAAACAAATATACAACTGCAATAACATAAAATATACACAGAGATTTTTTCCTAGAACCCAAACAAGTAAAACTCGATTGATTTTTCATTATATTCCTTTCAATGTAGCAATACATTATATACATGTCGAAGATATCAATAAACCCCAATCCATTAACCCTTATATTATAACATAATTGTAGTTTCCTTGAAAGGATGTACAAAATAAAATGGAAAAAAAACTAGCATGACCAAACCATTCACGAAAACCATTCGAAAAAACATGGATAGGTTTGCCCAGCTTCCTTGGGTCTTCCCCCCATCATTGGGTCCTTATAATTTTTTTTCCTACGTTAGTACTCCAAACCTCGTGTACAGGGACTATTTACCCCCTACAAACCCCTTGGAAAGGGGGGTTGTCATCCCCACTTTGCCCAACGCAACATAACATCACCTATGACCAGTCATGGAAGGAATATAACACACACCCCACATTCTCCCACTTGTTTTTTTCTTTCCACATGGGGGGTCGCGATGGTGTACAATCACTAGTACCGAGCTGCAACACCCATTATTTCTATACAGTAAAAAATTTCTTAGTGCTTACATACTTTGTCAATGCATGTGCAACATCATTCCAAGTGGCCACCTTTACTAGAAACCTTTTTTTTTCTTCAACCATATCTCTAAAAAAGTGATTTTTAACATTTATATGCTTTGTCTTCAAATGATAAGTAGGGTTATGTGCCAATAAAATTGTTCTTTGGTTCTCATAGTATATATTTATAGCTCTTTGTACCATCCCCATACTTGAACGCAATATCTGTAACCAAACAAATTCCTTGCTTGCATGTGTGGTTGCCATGTATTAAGACTTTGTAGTTGGAAGAGACACTACAAACTCGCTCTTTCTCATACAAGTGACACCTCCTCCAAATAAGTTAAACACGTACCCACTTGGAGATCTTCTCTGAATTGATCTCCATAATAGTATACAACAGCAAAGCCATGTATGCCCAACACTCTATCCAATCATGGTCTTCCCTGGTAGGAGAAAACATAATCACTAGTGTCGTGCAAGTACATAAAAAATCGCATCATTATTTTCTAATGCTCCTTACATGGTTTTGACATAAACCATATTAATACTCCCATGTAATATGCAATATCGAGCCTAATACAAAGCATTGCATACATTAGGCTACCAACTTCACTAGCATATGGAACATGTCACATGTCCTCTTCCTCTTCCTATTTATTGGGACATTGTTTAGAAGATAACTTTACACCTACAAGAAGAGAAAACTTCACCGGTTTTTTATCCTGCATACTAAACTTCCACAATATTGTTTTGCAATACTTCCTATATTTTAACTAGAGCTTCCTCTTTTCTTGACCTTATTTCATTTTCATGCCCAAAATATAGTTTGTAGTACCAAGATCATTCATTTCAAATTTAGAGGACAATTGGGTCTTCAAATCTTGATAATTTATTTGTCATTTCCAATCAACAACATATAATCAATATACAAGACCAAATAAATAACATGGTGAGTCATTAATTTAAGATACTGATAGCTATCTCCTTTTCAACTTCTGAAGCCAAGTCCTCTTATATATCTATAATATTTTTTATACCACATCTTGGTGACTACTTTAACCCATAAAAAGACTCTTTTAACATGCATACAAATTATTTCTTACCCTTCATTCCAAAGCCTTCTGGTTGATTCATGTTGATCTCTTCATCCACATCCCCGTGAAGAAATGTTGTCTTCACATCCATTTGTTATACCTCAAAATAAGAAATAGAAGCGACAGAAAAAAGTAATAAAATATAAGCTAACATCATAGTAGGAGAAAAAATATCACTAAACTTAATTCTCGACACCTTCGAATAACCTTTTCCCACCAATCGATATTTTAATTTTTCAACCATGCCTTTTACATTCTTCTTGTTCTCAGGCACTCATTTTCTCCAAATGGGTTTCCTTCCAGCAAGAAACTCCACTAGATCCCAAGCATCATTTTTGTCCAAGGATTCTATTTCTTCAGCAATGGCCTTTTTCCAAAGTTTTTAATCTTCTGCATCCAATGCCTCCCTAAGATTTTTGGAGTCATCATTTGTAACATATAAATAAATATTTGAATAGAAGTTTGATGGACTATGAGGAAGGAAATTTTCGAAATACTACATGCACTAAAGAAATGGAGACCTTACCTAAAGGGATGACACATAAAGGAAAAAAAAATGATTATGATAGTCTTAAATAATTTTTGGAACAAAGGATATCTTCAGAAGAGAAGAAAAATGGATTAGAAATATATTGGGTTATGAATTTGAAATCATCTATAAAAAAGGGAAGCTAATTGTTGTTTCATATGCACTCTGAAGAAAGGATGAGGATGTACAAGCATTGCTTTATGCCATTTCTATTATCCAACCAGATTGGATAACCGAAGCAAGGGAGCAATGGAAGAATGACGAAGAAGTATGTACACTCATTCCAAAGTTTTAGAAAGATCCTAGTACATATAATACATTTGGTTGGAAAAATGATTCCTTATGGTAAAAATATCACTTATATATTTGTAAGAATTCCAAACTAAAAAAAAAAAAAAAATTGAATTGCAAACCTTTCCATTTTGAGGACACTCGGGATTTTTAAAAACATACCAGACATTTAAGAAATAAACTTTTTAGGATGGCCTTAAATATGATATTCAAAATTTTGTGCCAGAATGTTTGGTTTACAAGAAAAATAAAATTGAGACAATGAAGAAAAATAAAGCTGAGAAAGTGTTGGAAATGTTATCATTGATGGCAAAGGAATTGGAAAAGACAGGAGCAGCACCTAAACTATCCATAAGGCGGAAGAGACAGAGAGGGTAGTAGAGGCAGCAGATGAAACAGAGGAATTAGAGACAGAGCAATAGAGTTGAATTAGGGGTTTAATATAGTTTTCAAAGGAGATGAAGAACTGTGGAATTGTGGTAAGTATGGTTGAGTAAATCTGGAATATATATGACCTGTGTGATCAATTTCATAATGGGCATACCTTCGGTATGAAATCATTATTGCAGAGTTAGGGATATGTGTATCATATGTGTATTGACTGATGTAATTCTTGTGAGGAATACCCTGAACCTCTGTATGAGTCTCTGTGTATGGAGTTTAAAGTGAAAGCCTGTCGAGGAATCATGGTGGTAGGATTCGAATTCCAGGATGAGACCTTCTTGCAATGAAGAACTGGCTTAGTTTGATATTTGCAGTCATGGAACTACTTGGTTGAATATATGAGGGGCTCTCGAGGCATTTAGTGTATCCATTAAAGAACTTAATGGTGGCAGAGATATGATGTTTTTGAATAGGTAGAAGAGGAACTGTGACAGGATAGAACTCCGAAATGGAAGGTTGATATGTTATTTATATCATAGCAGAATTGAAGAATGACATTGAATTGTCACGAGTTAGTGTTTGTAAGGAATTCCCGTCAGAAAAGAACTACATTTTTTCATTGAAAATCCTGCCAAAGATAGACCAGAGTTATAGCGCTAACCCAGAATAACCCTTTGAATCATAAACGGAACCTTGAGCGAAGGGCAGAACTACGAAAGAGGAACAATGAAGGCGGTTTATGGTTTTTATCGCACCTCTTTCAACGGGCAAGCGGTATTCAAGAGGTGGGGAGCGATTCCATAGAACGGATGACACGCGTCCATGTACGATTTTACAAAACCACTTTTCACTATGCGCCATCGCGCGTTATAGTTCGACCCAGGACGCCCAGCGATATCGTTGAGCGCCGTTGATCTGGGAAGGGGTCATCGGATGGTCATCATTTTTTGAAGATGCGCGAAGATTAACATAGGTACGGTGGACCATCGCACGTTAACGTTCGACATCGGAGGTCGAGCGATATGTATATACACCGTTGATCTGGAAGCTTGCTAATCTAACGGTGATCGAACGCTGGACTTGCGCGAAGTTTACTGTGGTACGATGGGCATATTGGATTGGATATTGACTATGTATGTGGGCCCGGGATCAAAGGTTTATCGTAAGATTAATTTTAAAGTGTTGGATATTTCTATAAAGTCCGAAGGGTTAAACTTTAGACATAAGGCTTGGGATTTCAAAAGTTGTAAATATATTTATTTGTCAATTTCTTTAAATTGATAAATAAAAATTAAAAAGAGATCAAAAAGCCCCGTGGGATAAACTAAAAGGAATACTGTCAGAGGAATACCATTAGCGATTCGTGGTTTTGACTCATGGTTTTAATAAAGGGAAAACTATATAAAGAGAAGGAAAAATAAAGAATGAAGTGTGCATTGTAAAGGTTGTGAATAAAAATTTCTTAAAAGAATATATGTATGGGCGAGCTCTGTTCTTAACTGATAAATATGAAAATACGATCCACCCATGAATATAATGATGAATATTTGGTGTGAATGACAGACAAAATCATAAGGAACTGGTGTGAGTATACAGAAAATAAATAAATCTAGTGACCGGCAAGGTATTTTATATGGAAACTGGTGGATCCTGATGAAACGTGGTCTGCAGTGGTGCTGAGGGTCAAAGTCTTCAGAGAGGGGGTTGTAGCTCCCTTCCAGTGGTAGCTGGTAAACGAGAGCAGGGGGTAGTAGCTCCCTTCCAGGAGAGGCTGGTAAACGAGAGAAGGTTGTAGCCTTCTGCAGGTGGGTGCCTGCGTGCTGGTATAAGTCTGCACTAGCATATATTGTAAGAATTTTCTACATAATAAATATTGAAGAGTGAGATTACAGCAGCGGTGTTTTTCTCCCGAATTGGGTTTCCACCTTAAATCCTGGTGTTCATATCTGTTGTTTTGTTTGATGGTTTGTTCTGTTATTTCTGTTCATGATGTAATTCTCTAAGTAAAGACATAATAAGATATCTGGACATACATATTGGATGCAGTACTGTAACATATGGTTTTAAGAGAAAGAAAAAAAAAATTGTTCAGCCCTAAATACTGATTCACCCCCCCCCCCTCTTAGTATTTTTCCCAACAATTGGTATCAGAGCAGGTCCTTCTGAAAAAGCTTAGCCACTAGAAGGAAGATCAAGCAAGATGAGAAATCAAGATGGAACAGCATCTATCAGGCCTCCGCTCTTTAACAGAAACAATTTAATCTTCTGGAAAACAAGGATGAGATTCTATCTTCAGTCTCTAGGAGCAGAGGTATGGGCAATTGTTGAACACGGATATCAATACCCAACTGCAGTACCAACAGATCCGACGGAAAGAAAGAATTATAAAACAAATGCAAAGGCGGTCAATGCTCTATTGGGAAGTCTAACTGAATCAGAATTTGTCGAAGTCATGCAGCTGAATAAAACCAAGACAATATGGGACAAAATAATTCTAAATTATGAAGGTGATGCAAAGGTAAAAAGTGCTAAACTCCAAACTCTCAGAATTCAATATGAGAATCTAAAAATGGATAATGAGGAGAGCATTGCCAATTTCTTTTTAAGTCTTGATGATATTGTAAATCGTATGAGAAATCTGGGAGAAACAATAATCGAATCTACCTTGGTTGAGAAAGTCTTAAGATCACTAACGACAAAATTTGAGTCAAAAGTTTCTGCTCTTGAAGAAAAGCAGGATCTTCAAAATCTTACCGTGGTGCAACTTCATGGCATACTAACTGCATATGAAATGAGAAGAGGAGGACCATCAGAAGTCAAAGAAGCAGTCTTTAGAACTTCTACAAAAAGGGAAGGAAGTACAAAAAATAGAAGGATCAGGATATATCTCAGAAGAAGATGAGATAAACTTTGTAAAGAAACTTCAACTTGGCACAGGACGGTTCAGAGGTAAGCTTCCTTTCAAATGTTTTGATTGTGGAAGATTTGGTCATTATGCTGCTAAGTGTCCTCATAAAGAAACACATAAAAAGGGGAAGGAAGTAGCAAGAAGGAATAAGAATTGTTTTAGCACTAGAAAAATTTACTATACTCATGAAGACAGTGATGGGTTATCTGATAGTGAGGAAGAATGTGAACAAGATATTAGACTTCTCATGGCATTTGAAAAAGAATCTAGAGAAGAAAAGGATACTTTTTTGGATGCTCTAGAAGACAGTGATTTTCTTGATGAAAACAATAAACTCAAAATTTGCTTAGAAGAGAGTAAAATAACCATAGAAACTCTGAAAAATCAGCTTGAATAAAAGGAGAAACACAATGAGAAATTAGAGTGTGAAGTAGTAAGTTTAAGAAAAGAACTTGAGAAAGTAAAGACTCTGAATCTTAGATTTGCTAAAGGATCTGAAACATTAGATGAGATTATCAAGGTACAACGTTCTCCTCTTATAAAGACAGGTCTTGGATATATTGGAGAATCTTCTCAGGCTTCAACACCAAATTATCTAAAAGCAGTTAAAGCTGGTTTACAACATGATGCCACTCAGCAAGGGAATAAAGAATCTTTATAGATAAAACATGATCATTTCAATTCAAAGAACACTAACAGGAATGTCTTTCAAAGAAACACCAATCAATAGGTAAATTCATGTAGAAGATTTTATGATCACAGAAATTTCTTCTTCAATGGACAATGCTTCTCATGTCACAATTTTGGTCATAAAGCTGTTCAATGTGTAGCATATAAAACTATCATGACAAGAGAAGAAAGAAAGAAAAGGATTGATATTGAAACAAAGAAGAATACCTATAAGAACTTTACTCCTCTTCAAAATGAATTTGAATGTGCTTATTGCAATAACTTTGGCCATGAAGAATCTGAATGCAGGAGCAAATTTCAGCCAAAAGAACATGTTCCTTCAAGCTCCAAAGTATGGAAAAAGAAGGAATTACAGGTTGAAAATTGTGGCATAGCGTTGTTTGCAGAAGATGAAGGAAACCAATGGTACATTGACATTGGATGCTCAAGACACATGACAGGTGATAAAACCAAACTTCTTGCATATAGTGCTATAGAAAAGGAAAAGAATGTTACATTTGGAAATGATACTCCTGCAGTAATTAAGGGAAAAGGGTCTGTTTGTTTTAAAGAAAAGGTGAAAGCTAATGAAGTCATGTATGTGGATGGATTAAAGAATAAGTTGTTAAGTGTAATTCAAATGTGTGATAAAGGAACTGAAGTTGTCTTTAGTTCAAAATAATGTGTGGTACGTGATCTTGATACAGGTAAAACAATTATAAAAGGAAAAGGAACTGCAAAGAACAATGTTATTTGAGTAAATATTCAGAAAATTGGCTATGGAATAGAAGGCTGGGGAATATGAGCTTCTCTCAAATCAACAAATCAAGCAGATTTAAAGCTGTTCGTGATCTTCCCAATATTACTCTACCTGAAAATATCATATGCAAATCTTGCCAATTCGGTAAGCAAGCCAGAGTTCAATTTAATGCCAAGGAAGGATCATCAAGTAAGCCTCTTGAACTCATTCATACTGACATATGTGGACCTATGAGGAAAAAGCCACCACGTGGTGAAGAATACTATATCTTATTCATTGATGATTTCTCTAGAATGTGTTGGATTGGGCTGCTTAAACACAAAGATGAAGCATTTGAGAAATTTCAGATCTTCAAAGCACTAGTTGAGAATGAATTAGATCTAAAAATCAAGTGTCTCAGATCTGATTGAGGAGGAGAATATACATCAGATGAATTTCTTGAATTTTGTGAACAACATGGCATAAAAAGACAGTTTTCTGTAGCTGGCACTCCACAACAAAATGGTGTTGCAGAAAGAATGAATAGAACAGTTCAAAAAATGGCTAGAGCTATGCTTGATGATTCCGGAACACCTGACACATTTTGGGGAGAAGCAGCACATACAGCGGTAAATATTCTTAACAAGGCACATGTTCGTGTAAATAGTGATAAAACTCCATATGAACTCTGGTATGGTAATCCTCCCACTGTGAAGCATTTTAGAGTTTTTGGAAGAAAATTCTTTATCAAAAATAATGATGAAAAACTTCGCAAGTTTGAACCCAGAGCAGATGAAGGAATACTTCTTGGTTACTCCTCTAGGAGTAGAGCATATAAATGTTACAATAAAAGACTTCGGAAGATTGTTGAATGTATTGATGTTGTTATTGATGAGTCTCCTGCAGCTCCAAAAGAAGAAAAGCAAACAATAGATGAAGATGATGATGACACATATCCTTCTACATCAAATAGTAATGATACAAACAGTGAACCCAGTGAAGAACCCGAAGATGATTTGTCTAAAAAGGCTCCATCCAGATATGTTCAAAAGAATCATCCAGAATCTCAAATTTTGGGAGAAAAGGGATCGGGTGTACAAACAAGAAGGACTCTTGTGGGATCTTCTAGCAATCTGGCATTTCTATCCACTATTGAACCTCACAATGTCAGTCAAGCTAGCAAAGATGAATGTTGGATTCAAGCCATGAATGAAGAGCTTGATCAAATTGAAAAGAATCACACTTGGGAATTAGTACCAAGACCTCAAGACAAAAATGTCATTGGAACTAAATGGATATTAAAAAACAAGTTAAATGAGAATGGGGATATGATAAGAAATAAAGCTAGAATTTTTTGCAAGGGGTATGCTCAACAAGAAGGTATAGACTTTTAAGAAACCTTTGCTCCTGTAGCCAGACTTGAAGCCATAAGAATGTTTCTTGCTTTTTCAAGCTTCCAACAAATCAAAGTTTATCAAATGGATGTTAAATCTGCTTTTCTCAATGGTGATCTAGAAGAAGAAGTTTACATCGAACAACCAGAATAATTCATTTTGGGAAATGATGAAAAAATTGTTTGTAGACTTAAAAAGGCTCTATATGGTCTCAAACAAGCTCCAAGGGCATGGTACTATCGTCTTGACAAATATCTTCATCAACAAGGATTTTCAAAAGGGTCTCCTGATAGCAACTTATACACAAAAACTGAAAATGACAAACTATTGATAGTGGTTGTATATGTTGATGATATCATTTTTGGAAGTAATGAAGAGTCTATGAGTCAGAAATTTGCTTCTGATATGCAGCAAGAATTTTAAATGTCTTTACTTGGGGAAATAACATTTTTTCTTGGCTTGCAAGTGCAACAAGCAACAGATGGCATATTCTTATCGCAAGCAAAATACCTCAAGAAAATCTTAAAGAAGTATGGCATGGAAGATTGCAAACCTGTAAGTACACCTATGATAACCGGATGTAATCTCAGTTGTAATGATGATCCCCCCGCGGTGAATCAACCAGAATACAGATCTATGATAGGAAGTCTACTTTATCTCACTAGGACAAGACCAGACATCATGCATGCTGTTGGGATTGTTGGAAGATTCCAAGCTAATCCAAAGGATTCTCATCTTCAAGCTGTGAAAAGAATATTCAAATATCTACAAGGAACTCAAGACTTTAGACTATGGTATCCAAAGAATGTTGATCTTACTCTTCATGCATACACTGATGCAGATTGGGATGGAAGTGTTGATGATAGGAAAAGCACTAGTGGTGGTGCATTCTATATGGGGCCCCGGTTAGTATCTTGGTTTAGCAAGAAGCAAAGCTCTATTGCCTTATCTACAGCAGAAGTAGAATATGTGGCTGCAGCATCATGTTGCACTCAACTTCTCTGGATGATGCAAACCCTACAAGACTTTCAAATCAAATTTTCACCTCCTATCTCCATTATGTGTGATAATACAAGTGATATCAGTATCTCAAAGAACCCTGTTATGCATTCCAAGACTAAGCACATTCCCATCAAATATCACTTCTTACGTGAACAAGTGCTTGGACAAAAGGTGAAATTGGAGTATGTTTCCTCCAAAGAACAAGTTGCTGATATATTTACCAAACCTCTACCCAGGGAAGCATTCGAATATCTCAGACAGAAACTGGGAGTAGTCTCTACCATGCAGAGGAGCAGGTCTACTTAAATACATAAGATTAAATTTGTTGTGAGGTGCTGTTAGGCATCTCTGAATGAACATGCTCAGGGGGAACATTGGTCATATGAAAAGGATGAATTGTTGATCATATTACGTTTGAAGATGTAGCATGATATTAGGGGGAGCATGGCATTGTCGATTCAAAGGAACCTGATCACATTCTTTTCCATTGATGTCAAAGGGGGAGGAAAAGCAACAAAGGGCTTCGATAAGGCCATCAGAGGAAGAGTATTGCCATCAATACCAAAGGAGGAGATTGTTGGAAATGTTGTCATTGATGGCAAAGGAATTTGCAAATACAGGAGCTCCACCTAAACTATCCATAAGGAAGAAGAGACAGAGAGGGTAGCAGAGGTAGTAGATGAAACAGAGGAATTAGAGACAAAGCAATAGAGTTGAATTAGGGGTTTAATACAGTTTGCAAAGGAGATGAAGAACTGTGGAATTGTGGTAAGTATGGTTGAGTAAATCTGGAATATATATAACCTGTGTGATCAATTTCATAATGGGCATACCTTCGGTATGAAATCATTATTGCAGAGTTAGGGATATGTGTATTATATGTGTATTAACTGATGTAATTCTTGTGAGGAATCCCCTGAACCTCTGTATGAGTCTCTGTGTATGGAGTTAAAAGTGAAACCCTGTTGAGGAATCATGGTGGTAGGATTTGAATTTCAGGATGAGACCTTCTTGCAATGATGAACTGGCTTAGTTTGATATTTGCAATCGTGGAACTACTTGGTTGAATATATGAGGGGCTCTCGAGGCATTTAGTGTATCCATTAAAGAACTTAATGGTGGCAGAGATATGATGTTTTTGAATAGGTAGAAGCGAAACTGTGACAGGATAGAACTTCGAAATGGAAGGTTGATATGTTATTTATATCATAGTAGAATTGAAGAATGACATTGAATTGTCACGAGTTAGTGTTTGTAAGGAATTCCCGTCGGAAGAGAACTACATTTGTTCGTTGAAAATCCTACCAAAGATAGACTAGAGTTATAGCGCTAACCCAGACTAACCCTTTGAATCATAAATGGAACCTTGAGCGAAGGGTAGAACTACGAAAGTGGAACAATGAAGGCGGTTTATGGTTTTTATCGCACTGCTTTCAACGGGCAAGCGGTATTCAAGAGGTGGGGAGCGATTCCATAGAACGGATGACACGTGTCCCTGTACGATTTTACAAAACCACTTTTCACTATGCGCCATCGCGCGTTATAGTTCGACCCAGGATTCCCAGCGATATCGTTGAGCGTCGTTGATCTGGGAAGGGGTCATCGGACAGTCATCACTTGTTGAAGATGCACGAAGATTAACACAGGTATGGCGGACCATCGCATGTTAACGTTCGGCATCGGAGGTCGAGCGATATGTATATACACCGTTGATCTGGAAGCTTGCTAATCTAATGGTGATCGAACGCTGGACTTGCGCGAAGTTTACTGTGGTATGATGGGCATATTGGATTGGCTATTGACTATGTATGTGGGCCCGGGATCAAAGGTTTATCGTAAGATTAATTTGAAAGCATTGGATATTTCTATAAAGTCCGAAGGGTTAAACTTTAGACATAAGGCTTGGGAATTCAAAAGTTGTAAATATATTTATTTGTCAATTTCTTTAAATTGATAAATAAAAATTAAAAGGAGATCAAAAAGCCCCGTGGGATAAACTAAAAGGAATACTGTCAGAGGAATACCATTAGCGGTTCGTGGTTTTGACTCATGGTTTTAATAAAGGGAAAACTATATAAAGAGAAGGAAAAATAAAGAATGAAGTGTGCATTGTAAAGGTTGTGAATAAAAATTTCTCAAAAGAATATATGTATGGGCGAGCTCTGTTCTTAACTGATAAATCTGAAACTACGATGCACCCATGAATATAATGATGAATCTCTGGTGTGAATGACGAACGAAATCATAAGGAACTGGTGTGAGTATACAGAAAATAAATAAATCTAGTGACCGGCAAGGTATTTTGTATGGAAACTGGTGGATCCTGATGAAACGTGGTCTGCAGTGGTGCTGAGGGTCGAAGCCTTCAGAGAGGGGGTTGTAGCTCCCTTCCACTGCTATCCAGTAAACGCGAGCAGGGGGTAGTAGCTCCCTTCCAGGAGAGGCTGGTAAATGAGAGAAGGTTGTAGCCTTCTGCAGGTGGGTGCCTGCGTGCTGGTATAAGTCTGCACCAACATATATTGTAAGAAGTTTTCTACATAATATATATTGAAGAGTGAGATTACAGCAGTGGTGGTTTTCTCCCGAATTGGGTTTCCACCTTAAATCCTGGTGTTCATATGTGTTGTTTTTTTTTATGGTTTGTTATGTTATTTCTGTTCATGATGTAATGCTCTAAGTAAAGACATAATAAGATATCTGGACATACATATTGGATGCAATACTGTAACATATGGTTTTAAGAGAAAGAAAAGAAAAAAAAAATTAGCCCTAAATACTGATTCACCCCCCCCCCACTCTCAGTATTTTTCCCAACAGAAAGGATGTTTTTTTATTTGAATTATCTAATAATTGTTCATTTATGTAATTTAAAGGAGGTTTCCGACTCAAAGTGGCTGATTTCTAAGTCGTTGATCTCTGTTTTCCTCTATTTCGTGAGTTTATTTGATAAGAGTGATGCTAGGGTTTTTCGTTGAAGATGGTGTGAGAAACCCAACCTCCACTATTGGGATTTGATACTTTGTAGGACATGTACCTGTATTTGTAACAACATTAACAAGAAGTTCTCAACTTTTAGCATTGATTACCATGAACTTCCATGGAGGTTATAATGGATATTTGATATTTCCATTATGTGTATATGTGTGATTTAATGTGGTATATATCTCAATTAACTAATTCAATTCTACTACACCTGTATTTTCTTTCGAATGTCTACTCTTGTATTCCATGCTAATGATAATAATTTATTGTGAACTAATATGTGATTAAATTTTGGCACTTTCCCATTCATGTATGTCTGAGAATATTTTAGCTCTGTAACCCTTATTGAGGCATGATTATTCTTATTACTTTTTTGTTACATTATTTAAATATATTTTGTAATTTATTAATCACGAGTTGATTTCGTTCCCATTTTTGGGGATTTTCATTCATGTACTCATGTTATCCTTGTATTTTGATAACAAAGAGTTGAAACATACATGGTGGTAGTCAGACCAAGATACCAGATGGGGATCCTATCATAAATGATGTGAGGTATAATTGGGACTTCACACAGGAAACACCCCCTCACTATTCATGGGACATTTTTTCACCTTAACAGCACCATATAAAGTAAGGAGGCATTAACTTTGATGTTGGTCGTCTGTTCCAGAATATCAAATTAGGCAGTGTGTAAAGTGAAAAGGGGAAAGAAGAATGTACATTTTGAGAGGTGGAGTTTTTTTTTACAAAAGGGATTTTTAGCTCCTTGATTTTCAGGTTATTTGGAAGATTTATTTCTAACATTGTGAGGCCTAACATTTCCTCTTGTCTCAACAATAAAAACTTCTTCATTATCAATCTAGTCTAGAGTCCCCATAGTAGGATCATGTTTCTTACCAAATATTCATTCTCTCATGCTAATATGAACATTAAAAGTTTCTTCATCGTGGTATTTTTCATATAAATTGTGCCATGGGAAGAAGAACAAAGATTCTGGTTAATAATCTTGCTAAGTAGCATGGACATGTCTTAAAAAAGGGGGTTTTGGTTGACCTTGTATGTTAAACTTTTTTTCATATGAAATGAATATATTTCTCATATATTTCATGAATTGAAGGATGGATGTCATATTATATTGGTTAGTTTGACCCTATAAAGGAACATTGGTTCTACAAACTTATTCTTCATATTATAATAGATTTGGAGTGAAAACTCACGACTAGTAGTATTCTTGTCTTCTAACCGTTGACAGTAAGCTGGCTCTACTACCCTATAGTAGTGCATCATGGCTACTTGATTTTCTAGGTAGATAATTTTAGGTATCTAATTATATAGTATGGTAAAATTAAGATTAAATTATTTAATGGTTTATCCTTTTCAACAGGAGACATTGTTGTATTCATATAAGAGCTCAATAGGGTTTATAGGCTACCCATAGGTAGATTTGAACTAGTATAAAATATATTCCCAAGAGAAGAAGGATTTGGGGGAAAGTTTTAAAAAATAAGCAATGACTCTACCTTGAAAGGAATTCACAAACAATCAGATAAAGGTTTTTTTATCATTTTCCCCAATTTTGTGGCATGCATTGGATAATGTGATTAAATGTTCATTTATAGTGAACGTTCTATTGGCTAAAAACTCAGGTAAATGCCCTTGTTGTCGCCACAGAAAAAACCCTCCAAAATTTGGTCTACACTTGAATTTTGGAGATGCATAACACTTTTTGGTGAAATTAGGTTGAATTTTGGTGAAAAACATATGTTTAATCCAAAAATTTAAGTGCTCAATAAATAAATTTTTAAGCACTTGATCGATATATTGAGACGGTTAAAAATAACTTCATCGAGCATTTAAACAAACCATTGGTCGAGAACTTTTTAATTCGAGTTAACGGATTGATTTAGCGTTATGGCTCGATCGAAAATTTGATCCAGATTTATGTAGGAATGCAATAAAATACAAAAATAAACATAAACCCAAAGACACAGTAGAAAATATACTTCATTTCATTAACATCAAATAATTGAAATAAGCTTACAGACAAAATGGAAATAAACTAGCTCGGGTGATGGTAGTTTATCTCTAATAAGTGATGTGGTGGATGCATTCCTCTAAAATGTCTTACAATGAGGCTCAAGGGACTATTTATTATTGAAAAAAAAATTGAGAACCATAAACAACCAAAACCCTAACCAAAGCATATGGAGCACCAAGATGTTGTGGTCCCTCTTGGAGTTAGTTGGGCAGCAAAGTTCTTGTGGTCGTATCTTGGTCATATTATCTTTGTTTGGCACATAAGATATATCTCCCGAAATATCTATCTGAGTCCTCAAAAAAATGTAGTTTAGGGGGTCAAAAATTCTCTCGAATTTTAGGACTCGAAAAACTACAAAAATTAGTAAATGTGGCTATTAAAAAGGAAACTCATGAAACCAACTCAAGATCTAGGGGTACTAGGTGGGTGTCCACTAATATTCATCTGGATCATTCCTCCCCATATAGGAAGAAATGGTCCCCATTTCATGCAGATCGTCCATGAGGTGAGGAAATTTTTGTTGAATTTGGTCCCCAATGAACCACTTGCTCTCATGAAGGAGTTGAACTGTTTTGACAACTCGATATAGATGGATCCTCTACTAGAAAGTGTTCTTGATCTATGTGTCCATGATAGGATTAGTTGTGGCATGTGCCATGGAGTCTGGTTTAACTCTGTGTTAGGTCCCTATATTACTAGTATAGTCCCTTATTATTATTACTGTAACCCTCTTATTGTTATTATTGTACCCCTATAACCCCCATATTGTTATTATTGTGCCCTTAAATTATTATTTTTAGGTTAGCTAGGGTTACATTGTGGCCCCATGGACTCCTATATATAGAAAGGAGGTTTTTTAATTTGAATCATCCAAGAATTATTGATTCATGTAATGTATTGGAGGTTACCCCTTTGAAGTGGCTTATTTCTAAGACATTAATATCTCTTTTCTTCTATTATTGGAGCAGGTTTCACAACATTTGGTATCAGAGCTTTGGATTCTAGGGTTTCACTGCTCCAAACAGGTCATAATGGAATTTTTTCTAAAGCATTTTTTCTACGAAGGTTCAGAAGCTAAACTTTTTAGGGTGGTAAGACGAAATCCTGATGAACAATGTCGCAAAATTTTAGAGCTTTGTTCGCAATATTTTAGGAGATATGATTTGTGGAAGGTAGGGCTTTTTGTAGGCTCTTGAATTTCACTTAAAATGGTCATCGCGGAATTTTTTCTATAACGTTTTTTCTACGAACGTTCCGAAGCGGAAATTTTCAGAGCGCGAAGCTGAGATTGTGAGGAACATCGTCACAAAATTTTAGAGCTTGGTTCGCAACATTTTCAAAGATATGATCTATGGAAGTTAGGTATTTTTCAAGCTCCCTAATTTCATCTCAAAGAGGTGATCGTTGGAAAATCTTCATAACTCTCTCTCTGAGCATCAGATTGGAATTCTGTAAAAAGTGACTAGAATTACACAGACTTTAGTTTCCTGTCTATAAATTTCAGAGCCAAAGTAGCAAACAATGACATGTGGCGAGTCATACAATTTCACTCTACTAAACTAGTCCATAATTAGGTCATTGTGGGACATTGGACATAAATTTTCCTTGAAGAATACAAATCAAGTAAGACCTATCGCATTTGAAAGAAGCTATAGAGGACTACTACAGGGCCAAATTTCAGATATTGAGTATTTTCATTTATAGAGATAATTCAATTTTAATAGAGATCTCTGCAAGAGCAAGTAAAAGGTGTATATTTTTTTTCCCAAATTGCATAAGTCTTGTTTGAAGAATCAAGTTGAATTGATTCCAAGGGCATATTGTAGAATAGATATCAGTATTGGTTTCTAAAATGTCCCCTAAAAAGAATTCAACACCCATTAACCCTTTAGAAGGCTCTAATATGAATCATGAAGATGAAGAATGACAATATGAAATATCAAAATTACAAGAGCAAGTGCAACAAATTTCGCTCTCACAAATATCAACAAAAAATGACATGGATGTTTTGAAGAAAGGTGTGGAAACTAAGATGGATGGTTTGAAGAAAGGCCTGGAATGTAAAATAGATGGCATGGAAGCTGGCATGGAATCTAATATGGAGGACATGGAAGCTAATATCGATGAAAAATTGGAAAACATGAAGAATGATCTAAAAGCAGACATGGAAGGTTTGACAAAGTTGATACAAGAAATGTTTCCCAATGGTGAAAATATAGTAGAGGAAACTCATGATGAGAACAAAATAAATGTTAATCATGATTTCATAAACTCTAATGTTGGAAAAAAGAACCACCATATTCCACAATTGGATACGATGAAGTTTGATGGAAAGGATCCTGTAACATGGACTCTACAGATGGAGCAATATTTTGATCTCAATAATGTGAAAAACACACAAAAGGTATGCATTGCAACTTTACATTCAGAACAAAATACATTTGTATGGTATCGATGGCTTTGCTCCCGTAAAAATATTGTCACTTGGTCAATTTTTACAGAGGAAATGATAGCACATTATGAGGATACAAAGAGTAACACCTTCTTTAGCCAATTGATAAATCTCAAACAAAAGGGTTTAGTGGGGGAGCACATTGAGGACTTCCGAAAATTAAATATAAGGGTAATTGATATTCCATAGGAACATGGGATTGATCTCTTCATAGGTACTTTAAAGGATAACATCCAACATGAAGTTTGTGTTTTGGAACTTGATTCATTGGAGAAGGCATTCAAGTTGGCAAGAAAAATTGAATGTACAATTATGGCGACAAGGAAGACTACCACTCACTTCTATAAAGAAGGAAGTGTTGCTACGCCTAGATTTCCACAACTTACAAGGTTGACACCACAATAATTGGAAGAAAAAATATCAAAAGGGCTTTGCTATAGTTGTGATAGCCAATACACTAAAGGTCATAAGTGTGCTGAGAAGAAATTATTTTACATAGATTATGAAGAGGAAGAAGAAAATGAACAATAAGAGGATATACACCAGGAACCAACCCTAGAAGAGGAAGAAATGAGTCCGACCATATCGTGTAATGCATTGGTAGGAATTACCACTCCTCAAACTCTCATGTTAGAAGGACATATCAAGAAGAAAAAGGTAATAGTGTTGATTGACTCGGGCAGTACCCATAATTTTATTCATTGTAAGGTAGCCAAGGAATTGAATTGTTTCCTATACCCAGCACAAGAATGTCAAGTGATGGTTGCAAATGGAGGAACTATAAATTTCTCTTTAAAATGCCATAGTATCAAGCTAACCATGGGGGAATATGTATTGAATAGTCCAATGCTTTCCATTCCTATGGGAGGTGCTGATGTTGTACTAGGAGTACAATGGTTACAATCTTTGGGGACAGTAGCTTTTAATTTTCAAGAACTTTTCTTGAAATTTTTTTCAGAAGGAAAGGAAGTCAAATTATGGGGTATTGAAGGGAAGCCAGGAAGGATAATAAGCTCTAATTTCATGACAAAGCTTCTAAAGAAAGAACAACGAGGCGTAATTGCACAATTATGCTCACTAGAAGTTCCAACATCAAAATCATCTATTTCTGCAGATCTCCAACAAGTCTTCGACAATCATTCCAAGGTGTTTGAAACTCCCAAAGGACTCCCACCTATTCGTGATCATGATCATGCTATTCATTTGATTCCAGGAAGTGTTCCTCCAAACATCAGGCCTTATAGATATCCTTACTTCCAAAAGAGCGAAATTGGACGTATGATTGCAGAAATGTTAGAGGCGGGTATAATTCAACCTAGTCAAAGTTCTTTCTCTGCTCCTGTAGTATTGGTACACAAGAAGGATGGATCATGGCGCATGTGTCCAGATTATAGGGAGCTCATTAAGCTCACCATTAAAGATAAATTTCCCATTCCTGTGATTGATGAATTATTGGATGAATTACATGGAGAAATTTATTTTACCAAATTGGATCTTCGTTCAGGGTATCATCAAATTAGAATGAAGACTGAAGATATTCTGAAAACAACATTTCAAACTCATGAGGGTCATTATGAATTTTCGGTCATGCCTTTTGGCCTTACCAATGCACCTTCTACATTTCAAGGGTTGATGAATTCCATTTTCAAACCCTTCCTTAGAAAATTTGTGCTAGTATTTTTTGATGATATACTAATCTACAGCAGGTTTTGGAAGGATCATGTTGAACATGTTGACAGGGTGCTCAAAATATTGCGGGAGAAACAATTATATGCAAAAAAATCCAAATGTTTCTTTGGAGTACAAGAGGTGGAATATCTGGGTCATATTGTATCTCACGAGGGTGTTAAAGTAGACCCTAACAAAATTAAAGCCATTAAGGAATGGAAAGTCCCTACAACCATAAAGCAGTTGCGAGGATTTCTCGGCTTAACAGGGTATTATCGCAAGTTTGTTAAGAATTATGGGAGAATAGCAGCACCTCTAACAACATTATTGAAGAAAGATGCATTTTCATGGACTCCTGAAGCAACTAAGGCCTTTGAACATCTTAAAGAGGCAATGTGCCTAGCACCGGTCTTAGATACGCCAGACTTCACAAAAACCTTTATTGTGGAATTTGATGCCTCAGGAAATGGAATTGGTGTTGTTTTAATGCAAGAAGGAGGACCCATTGCTTTTGAAAGTCGTCCAATTAAAGGAAAGTATTTACAGAAACTGATTTATGAGAAATAAATGTTAGTAATACTGCATGCACTAAAGAAATGGCGAACTTACCTAATGGGAAGACACTTTAAGATAAAAACTGATCATGATAGTCTTAAACACTTTTTGGAACAAAGACTATCTTTAGAAGAGAAACAAAAATGGGTCACAAAGATGTTGGGTTATGACTTGAAATAATCTACAAAAAAGGGAAGCTAAATGTTGTTGCAGATGCACTCTCAAGAAAGAATGAAGAGGTGGAAGCATTGCTTTGTGCCATTTCTATTATCCAACTAGATTGGATAACCAAAGCAAGAGGTGAATGGAAGAAGGATGAAGAAGTGTGGACACTCATTCAAAAGTTGCAGCAAGATCCTTGTACATCTGATACATTTAGTTGGAAACATGATTCCTTATGGTACAAATATCGCTTATATATTTGTAATAATTCCCAACTTAAACAAAATATTCTTTTGGAATTGAACACTTCTCCTTTAGGAGGACACTCGGGATTTTTAAAAACTTACCACGGGGTGAAGAAAGAATTTTTTGGGATGGAATTAAATCTGATATTCAAAATTTTTTGGCGGAATGTTTGGTTTTCCAGCAGAATAAAGTTGAGACAATTAAGACCTTGGGTCTTCTACAACATTTATCCATTCCAAGTCAACATTGGGAGGAGATTTCAATGGATTTTATCACAGGTTTACCTAAGTCCGAAGGAAAGAGTGTCATCATGGTGGTAGTTGATAGACTTACCAAGTATGCACACTTTTGTGCATTATCTCATCCATTTAAAGCAAGTACAGTTGCTAGTACATTTATGGACACAATTCAAAAGCTACATGGAAACCCAAGGGTTATTGTGAGTGACAGAGATCCCATTTTTACTGGAAATTTTTGGACAGAGTTATTTTCTTGTTTGGGTACTCAATTAGCTCATAGCTCATCTTATCATCCTCAATCCGATGGTCAAACTGAGATAGTAAATAAATGTTTGGAAGGATATCTTCGTTGTTTTGTATCTGATAAACAAACACAATGGGTCAAGTGGTTACCTCTCGCTGAATGGTGTTATAACACTTCCTTCCATACTGCAGCAAAAATGACCCCATTTATGGCACTTTATGGATATCATCCACCATCGATCACATCATCTTTAAGGGAAAATTTGAAGGTTCAAGCAGTGGAAGATCACATCGAGCATCAGCAAGAAGTTCTCCAACTCTTAAAGGATAACCCGAATTTGGCACAAAATCGAATGAAACAACAGGCAAATCAACATCATAGCGAGAGAAGTTTTGATGTAGGAGATTGGGTATTTTTACGGCTACAACCATACAAACAAATGTCCCTCAAGCAAGCAAAGAAGGATAATAAATTATCGCTAAAGTACTATGGTCCTTACAAGGTGTTGCAAAATATTGGTACTATGGCATACAAATTGGAGCTTCCTGCTTCTTCGCGAGTACATCCAGTTTTCCATGTTTCATGCTTAAAGAATGTTATAGGTGAAAATCTTCCAGTTCAAACAATATTGCCAGAACTTGATGAGGAAGGAAAAATCATATTGGAACCTGAAGCGGTCATGGAAACAAGAACTCGACAGCTACGGAATCGATCAATTTCAGAGTATCTCATCAAGTGGAAGAACTTACCCACCGAAGATTCTACATGGGAGGATGAGAATTTTATACAGAAGCACCCAGAGCTACTCAAGCATTGAGGACAACACTTTTTTGAAGGAGAGGGGCATGTTAGGTCCCTATATTACTAGCATAGTCCCTTATTGTTGTTAGTGTAACCCCCTTATTGTTATTATTGTACCCCTGTAACCCCCATATTGTTATTATTGTGCCCTTAAATTATTATTGTTAGGTCGGCTAGGATTACATTGTGGCCCCACTAGGATTACATTGTGGCCCCATGGACTCCTGTATATAGAAAGGAGGTTTTGTAATTTGAATCATCCAAGAATTGTTCATTCATGTAATGTATTGGAGGTTGCCCCCTCGAAGTGGCTTATTTCTAAGGCGTTGATATCTCTTTTCTTCTATTTTTTGATCTGGTTTCACAACACTCTATTGGTGTGAGTTGTTCTATAATGTCATATTTGTACATCAATGGTGCAAAATAGTGTTAAAGGTTGTCCACATTGAACACTGGGTGTCAACTTTAACAAACCTAATAAAAAAACATATAAAAATATATAAAAGACCATGGTCGATGGGACACGTATTCCGAGTTTATCAGTTGCAAAAAAATCCTATTGGGTGTTCATTTCGATTATTATGACTAAGGAAATTGGCAAAGGAAAAATAAAAGGCTTTATATATGCATGAGGCATTAATTGGCACTGTATTTATGAAAATAATGGAAATTAAAGGAAAATGAACGTGAAAGTTCAGAGGTTATATGTGAGGAGAAAAATGAAGGAAAATAATGGAAAATGAATAAATTAGAGGCATCATTAATAAAAGGCTTCTTAGGATTAGTGGGTGAGGCTTAGTGAGTTGAGTTTTGGATTTCTCATTATTCTCTCTCTCTCTCTCTCTCTCTCTCTCTCTCTCTCTCTCATAGTCCTAAGCACTTAGTATATTCTTCGAGCACTCTTGTAGAGTGTGGCATACTTAGAGATTTGGATAAGGAAAACAAAGGAAAAGAAGGAAAGCGGAAGATGGCATCTGGATCAACATTGATCTGAATATGGATAAAATTGTTTGGGTGTGATAGCTTCTTCATATTTATAAAATAATTGTGTTTAAGGATCATCTCAAATTAGGAATTTATGAGAGGGTTTATTTGTCAATATTTGTGTGTATTTATGAGAAATTCATTAAGTTAATTATCTATTAAAAACACATCTATAGTAAGTAAATTGCAGAAAAATAATACGCAGTAAAACCATTACACAATAGCTGATAACGTTGTTCACCGCTCATGGGCTACATCTCCATGGACCTCCTTCAATGGCTTGGACCTCTTTGGATTAATGATTAATTCTCTCATTACATGAACTTGCAGTGCTCGAATGGATTTGTAACCTACTCCATTGAATTCAGAAGACTCAAAAACCCCTAATTAGCCTCTTATGTTTCTCCAAATGGTCTTCACGTAAAAAAAACACTTACTGAAATGCCTGCCTCTGTAACCTACACCATCATGCTTAGAGCATCTGAATCATCTAGGATTGACTATTTTTGTGCCTAATTTGGTTGAAATATGCCAAATTTATTGCTTCTTCAATATTTCTTAGAAAAATTCCAAATCTGGAGAAAATCTAGTAAAATCCACCACATTTGGGCGCCAAAAAGTGCAGACTTTTCCAACTAGTGTTAATCCTTACTTAAATTAAACTGAAGATTAATTAAAATTTAGTGCGCATTTAACTAGGGTTTAACGCTCTAATCACATTTAAAAAAAATGAATTAAATTCGAATTAACGCATTTTAAATGTTGATTGGGGCTAATTAAACCATATTTAGTGGTCTAACCCTGGGCATTTTTTTGGAGAACTCCTCCTTGTCACAGACCATGGTCTTGTGAAATCAAGGGCTAGCCCTTTTAACCCATGTTGAAAACCATTTTAAACTTCAAATATATTCCGCACGCAATGGCTGTTAAGAAACATGGTCATGTTCTATTGGAAACGTTGTTCCATGGTGTGGGGGAGGTCATGGCTTCAAGCCCAACCTCCTCACGTCTACCACATAAAAAAATTTCCCTGACACATAAATTGAATTTTGACCACACTTAGTCAAAATTCTTCCTTTGGGAGGGGCACGTGGCAGCCTCTGGGCTACCCACGTGTCCTCATCCAATTGGTTTTTCAAAAACCAACAAGAAACTGCCATGTGCCCATAAATTTTGGCCACTTACAAATTGACACTTTTCAGCATGCTATTGGCTGGTGGAAAACAATCAGTTTGACCCCTTTAACCCTGTTTTATCTTCTTCTTTTTTGAAAATTCGCCTGTTTAGTGAAGCGGACAACGGGCTCTAACTTTCACATACGGACTCTGTTTTGAGTGAAATGAAGTGCACCAGATTCCTAGCGATGAGACCTATTTGGTTAGTCTAGTTTGGAGCAATTTTGAACACTTTGAATTTTTAGAAAAATTTTTGCCCCCAATCCAGATTCCGATCACTCTTTCCCACTGACAAGGCTTTTGGTCCCACAAAATTTGGTTATATGATGAGAGCTACACAATCTTATGTTTACCAAGTTCAATCACGTTAATTTTACTTGGAATAATCTCCATGAAAACCACTTCGGTTCACTGAGATGCCTTTCCTTGGAAATGGCTTGGCACTTAAACCAACGTCCTCCTTTTGCTACTGACCCAATCCAACACTTTTTGGTTTCTTGCTAACTGATTAGACACCTTGTTGTACCAAATATATCCCTCGGTTCTTGGAAAACTTATTAATGGCCTTCCCACTCATAATTATGTTCCTCCTTTCCACACACATGCATTTGATGCAAGCTTCTCCTTCGAAACCACTTTTCCAGGTTAATCCCATTTAAGTGAACTACAACAATGACTTCCAACATCGGTAATCACAAGAAAATAAATGGTCACTATTTTTACCTCCATGGTTCCAAATTCCACATCTGGAAGAATGAATTCGCCATCTCTTCCACTTCTTGGCATCAACGCATCAAATGATCTACAATGGTTGTTGTTTTGGCTGAAATTTTTTTGGCATCTTGTCCACTTTCCTCTTTTTGATTCCATAATCCTCTAATATTCACATGCTTCTCATGCCATGATTTGAGAATGAAGGCTAATCATGAGTCTCTTTTCCAAGAGAGGTCCTTCTAAAATCATGCGACATCTTGTCACAAGAAAAATCATTAATCTTGAAAAGCACATCATGCAAGAAACATAATTTAACGACCTGTTCCTTTGGATCCTTCAAAGGAAAAAATGTCACATCCTCTGAACATTGCCATGCATTCTTACATCTTGGTGTACAAAACCATCGACCAAATACAAGTCGACAATACATGCCTCTTCAAACAACTGACTCTCAATTCAAACAAAATCATTTAAAAATTTCCATCTTTACTACATCTAAGTGAGTCAACATAACTCTACTTTTCCAATATATTGCTTCATGCAATATGCAGCATACTTTCAAAACAAAAGAAATGAATTGAATTGACAAATAAATGCATCAATAAGTCAAGATTTTCATCAAACATCAAAACAAATGAAATTCCTTAATTGGTTAAGAAATTTAATCATGTCCTTCCAAACCACTTCAATGGTGCTTCTTTCAGCTGCACTTCATCATGTGAATTATCCTCACTGACATCAATTATGGAATATCCTTTTCCATTATTTTCAAGATCTCTTTCCCCATTCTTCAAATTTCATGAATGACTTGTTGGATACAAAGTCCAATACTTTTCTACAAGATGACCTTGTTTATGGAAATGGTGCAAAAGAATTGCATCTTATTTTCAACATAGTTTGCATTGTCCAATGGACCTTTGGCTTTACTCCTCGTTTTTTTTTTAATTTTCTTGCGCATGGAGAAATTCATCAAAAAACTCGAAAGAGTAAGGTTATTCAACCCACAAAAGGAACATGTAAACTTTCTCCAAATCTTATGTGAGGATTTTCCATGTTTATCATAATAAAAAAAAACTTGATTGAAGGTTGATTTATACCTTGAAAATTCACCTTTATCGCCTTCTTGAGGAGGTGGATTTGATGAGGTAGTGTCTCTCCTCAAAATACCAAAAATGGCTTCAATGCCTTTAGATATTTCAACATCCTGTTGTTTTCCATTTCCATAAGTTGAATTGTTATGAGCATCTTCCTGCAAAGTAGGTGTGAAACTTTTTCATTCCTCATCAACACAAACTTCACAAGTTTTAGGTAATGAATATATAATGAAATTCCTTCTTTGAACACCTTTGTGTTCATCCTTAACTTCAGATCATTCTCCATCATGTTGTCCATAACTAAGATCCACATACCTAGGCCTGTCCTCAACAACAAGTGGATCAATTATGCCTTGTGCATGTTTGCCTAATCCTTTACGTTCATAGCCCATAATCATCAATAATTTAGACCCTATTACTCTAGTGTGTATTTCAAAAGCACCTACACATTCATTTTGAGCGGAAATTGAATATAAAATTCAATTACAAACCTATTTTTCATGCACATACTTGGCTAAGGTTTCATTTGGAATATCGAGTTGAGTCTCCATCTCATGCAACTCTTTAAGAAGCTCTTGCTCCTCCTCCTTCATGGCACTCAAATTATCTTGAAGTGTAGTGTTATCCTTCATATCTTCAACCAACTCTTGCACCATATCTCTCATGATGTAGAGCTTGTACAACATCTCTTTATCAAAGAGTCTTGCTAAGGAATATGGATTAGAGACAGTTCTTGATGACACTTCCATCACACTTGTAATGCACAAAAATCTTATTTGTTGTGATTTGAGAGTCGATTCCTCGATCTTGAACTTCTCTTGAAGATAATAGATACACATAAACTTGCACACAATTAAATTCTCCTTCTACAAATACAAAAACAATAGCCAATTCTCAAGCTAACCTTGGAAAAGATTGAGATAAAGTTGTGGGAAAATGAGCTAAAATTTCCTCTGATACCAACTTGATTTGAATATGGATAAACTAGTTTTTTCTGTGTTAGCTTCCTCATTAGTATAAAATAATTGTGTTTATGGATTGTCTCAAATTAGCAAGTTATGAGAGGGTTTATGTGTCAATTTTTGTCTATATTTTATGAGAGATAAAGTAAATTATTTGTTAAAAACGCATGTGCAATGAGTAAATTGTAGAGAAATAATAAACACCAAACACATTACATAGTAGCTGATAATGGGGTTCACCCATCCTGGGCTACATCTTCATGGACCTGCTTCAATGGCTTGCCCCTCTTTGGATTAATTGTAAATTCCATGTTTACATGTATCTACATTGCTCCAATGACTTTGAGACTTGCTCCATTGGATTCAGAAGACTCAAAAACCCATAGGCAGACTCTTCTAGCTTTGCAATTAGTCTTCAGGTGATCTAGACATGGCCTCCTCTCCTGGTGGCCCTTGGCTTCTTTAATATTCAAAGTGAAAAAAAAAAACATACAAATGTGCTCATCTTCCTCTGAAACCTACACCATTACACTCATAGGATCCGAATCATCTAGGATTCACTCTTTTTTAGCCTAATTTGGTTGAAATATGCCAAATATATGGCTTCTTCAGTATTTCCTAGAAAAACTCCTCCAAATTTGGAGAAACTCCAATTAACTCTGTCACATTTGGGAGTTCCGTCGAAAATGGTAGACTGCACCAATTAGTTCCAATACACACTTAAATTAAACTAGAGATTAATTAAATTTAAGTGTGCATTTAATTGGGGTTTAAAGCTCTAAACACATTTTAAACAAATCCAAATTAAAATCTGATTAGTGGATTTTAAATGTTCATTAGGGATAATTAACCCATATTTAGTGGTATAAGCCCATGCATTTTTTGGAGCACTCTGCCTGGTCATGTGCCATGGTCCTGTGTGACAGAGGTCTGGCCCTTCATGAATGGGCCTTTTAACCCTCGTCCAGAACCATTTTAAACTTCAAATATAGCCCGCTCCCAAGGGATGTTAAGAAACATGGTTTTGGTATATTGGTAACTTTGGTTCATGTTGCATGGCAGGTCTTGAGGTCGAGCCTGTCCAACACATAAAAAATTTTCCGTAACACATAAATTGAATTTCGACCACACTTAACCAAAATTTTGCCTTTGGGAGGGGCACGTGGTGCCCTCCAGGATATTCGTGTGTCCTCATCCCATTGGTTCTTAAAAAACCACCCAAAAATAGCCATGTGCCTAGAAATTTGGACCAATCACAAATTGACACTTGTCGACACGCTATTGGCTAGGGAAAAGCCATAAATTTGACCCCTTTGACCCTGTTTGACCCTTTTTTTGAAAATTCACCAATTTGGTCAACGGACAACAGGGTTTAACTTTCACATACACACTCTGATTTGAGAAAAATAAAGTGCGTTAGTTTCCTCGTGACTAGACCTATTTAGTGATTTTGTTCTAGAGAAATTCTGAGAACTTTGAGTTTTTAGCAAAATTTTGCCCCTAATCTAGATTCTGATCAAGCATCTAGAATAGGTTCTGAGTGTGCATACCGAGTTGCATGTATGCTTTCCTCACTAGATTTGGCATGCATGGTGTATGCATGTGGATTTCCTATCATTTTCGTTCTTTCCTAGTCGACGACAACAAACCCGAAAGTCGTCCCTAAGGAGAGCGACCCACGTGGTCATGGCTCGCTACATTTCTCCGTAAAACCACATTCTCCTCCACATGGTCTTTCTTTTCTCGTAATTTTATTTATCAAATTCGTGGAATTGGATAAATAACCTTATCAACGACCTTTGAAATTTAATGTATATCTTTGAACCTTATATTAATACCCAACGCTTTTTTAAACAACCAACCTTATAATGTTCCCCGACTCCGAGCTTGCGATTGGAGAATACCCTTATCTCCGAAAAGCGGCGCGAGACATGGAAATCACATTGTGATTCCACCATGGTTTCGCAACATCGACCAAGAGTTTAAGTCGGGTTATGCGATTTCGTTTTATTCACTCACGCCTAACCTCACCAAGGTTCCGATAGCAAAACAATTTCCGTCTTTAACAGAATTCTGCTATTTAAATAGTCTTCACGACCACGACTTCTCCTCGCACAGTCTTCGCCCGCGGTTGGGAGATTCATTCAACAACGGGTTGTTCGGATAGTCTGAGAGAAACAACAGGCAGAGGGATGCGAAATCTATACAATAGTTCAACTCAGTAATTATATATGCACAGAGTTCAATCGCCTCACAATTAAATAAATTCTTCACAAATAAGGATTCGAGACAACTCTATGGCCAATGCGCACTGAATTATTTAACTGGAAGCAATTGTGAACACAGAGATTTTATTGCAGAAATCTCTCTTCTCTTTTTTTTCTCTCCTCAATACATCTGAGGGATACAATTTATATATATTACAATGTGTCTCTTCAGCTCCTCCGTGAGGACCGTTTAGAAAATCAAAATCCTAATTACAATTATTCAACTAACTGTAACACGACAGATGGACTGAACCTAACTATTTGACTTATACAAATTCTAACTTATCTAAATTTGGCAGTCAGCTGAGATATTGACACCTAGCTATTAAAATTCGTTGATTTTGAACCCTCCTAGCCACAACATGTGGACAAAACCTCCTACATTGCTGGCTAGTGTCTAATGCCCCTGCATCAGACTCCCAAGGGCAGTTTTCTTCATGGGCTCCTGTCCATGAGCCCTTCCACTGATCCACCTATCTTCTGCAACATTCCTTCAGTCATCCAAGTGGCATCTTCCTCTGGCTTGTCCTTCCATTTGATTAAGTATCGAAATTAATCTTTTCCTCTGGTCTTTCTGAACGCTCTTTTGTCCAATATCTTCTTTGGTTGCAATGGTTGCGCTGGAGGTAGCTGCTCTTTCCACTCAATCTGTCCCTTGTCTGCTGATATTTCTTCTGCACCATCATCTTCATACTTGTACAAATCTGCAACATTAAAAATGGGAGATATTCCAACATCAGGAGGTAATTCAATCTCATAAGAATTTGCAGAAAAATTTCTAAGTATCTTGCATGGCCCAATCTTTTTGAACTTCAATTTGTTATACTACTTCTTTGGGAATCTTTCCTTTCTCAAGTGTGCCAAAACTAGATCTCCTGCTTCAAAATGAACTTATTTTCTGCTCAAGTCTGCTCTGCCTTTGTATTTGATGATGTTGCCTTGTAGTTGTTGTTTCACTTGTTCATATATGGCCTGGATCTCTGAAGCAAATTCCTCACCATCAGCACTTCTCAGTTCTGCCTTTCCCAGGTTTCTTAACTCTAATATTCCTCTGGGGTGCATTCCATAAACAATATGGAATGGACTCTTCCCTGTGATTCTATTTGGTGAGTCATTATAGGCATATTCTTCCTAGGGAAAAATATGATCCCACTGCTTGGGATGCTCTCCTGCAAGACTTCTCAACAAATTTCCTAGACTCCTATTCACTACCTCAGTTTTTCCATCAGTCTGAGAATGATAAGTTGAGCTGAAACTCAGTTTGGTACCAAGTCTCTTCCATAGTTTCCTCCAAAAATGACCCACAAATCTGGTGTCTCTGTCTGAAACAATACTCTTTGGCAACCCATGCAATCTAACAACTTCTTTGAAAAACAAGTTAGCAACATGGGTGGCATCACTAGTTTTGTAACATGGAATAAAATGTGCCATTTTGGAGACTCTGTCCACTACAACAAAGACTGCATCATTCCCCCTCTGAGTCTTGGGAAATCCTAGAACAAAATCCATACTTACCATGTCCCAAGGCCTATCTGGAATGGGTAAGGGAGTGTACAATCCTGCATTCTGGCTCCTTCCTTTAGCATATTGACATATTTTGAAATTCTTCACAAACTTGTCCACTTCTGCTCTCATCTTGGGCCAGTAATAGAAGTGACTCAGTTGTTCATAAGTTTTATCAGTACCAAAGTGTCCAGCAAGTCCTCCACTATGCTTCTCCTTAATCAAGTTTTCTCTCATGGAACATTTTGGTACACACAATTGGTTTCTTCTAAATAACAAGTCTTCCTGCAAGAAATAATCCAGCCACTGGCTTCTATCTGTTAGAATAGGATTACAACACGCCTCAAATTCTTCCTTAAAATCTGAATTTGTTTTGTACAATCCTTTGAGAAAATCAAATCCTACAACTTCAAAATTAGTTTCTTGAACAAGCATGTGCCTTCTACTCAAAGCATCTGCTACTTTATTCGCTTGGCCACTTATGTGTTTCAAAACAAAATTAAAACCCTGGAGATACTCAACCCATTTGGCATGCTTATGCTTCAACTTGGGCTTTTGTACAATATACTACAAAGCATGATTGTCAGAATATAATACAATTCCTTGGACATCAAATAATGTCTCCACTTTTTCAATGCCTGAACAATTGCATAGAATTCCTTCTCATAAGAGGAATACTTTCTCTTGGTGTCATTTAGCTTCTCACTGAAATAGGCTACAGGCCTATCATCCTGGCTCAACACAGCTCCAATGGCCTCTCCACTGGCATCACACTTTACTTGAAATGGTTTAGTAAAATCAGGCAGAATCAAAACGGTCTTCTCAGTTATCTTTTGCTTCAAACGTTTAAAGTTTCTTTTTGCTTCAGCAGTCCACTTAAATGGCTATTTGCTCTTCTTTATTGTCTCAATTATGGGTGCATTAATCTTACTGAAGTTTCTTATGAATTTCCTGTAAAAACTGGCAAGTCCATGGAAACTTCTTACCTCAAAAAAATTTCTGGGTGAAGGCCACTCCACAATTGCCTTAACCTTTTCTAGGTCCATCTTCAATCCTTCTGCAGAAAAACAAAACCCAAATACACCAACTCTTCTTTCATGAATGAACATTTATTTAAATTTATCAGCAGTTTCTCTTGGTGCAGCTTTTTCAAGACATGATTAAGATGCCTTAAAAGTTCTTCTTTAGTTCTGCTGAAAACTAATATATCATCCAGATACACTATCACAAATTTACCAATGAACTCTTTCAATACTTCATTCATAAGTCTCATGAAAGTGATAGGTGAATTTGACAACCTAAAAGGCATTACCATCCATTCATACAGTCCTTCATTTGTTTTAAAGGCAGTTTTCCACTCATCACCCTCTCTTATTCTGATCTGATGATATCCACTTTTTAAATCTATCTTTGAAAAATATTTAGCACCACTCAAATAGTCCATTAAATCCTCAACTGGGAAAAGGGAATCTGTACTTGATTGTGATCTTATTGATTGCTCTGGAATCAGTACACATTCTCCAACCTCCATCTTTCTTTGGGCTCAATACTGCTGGTACCCCACATGGACTCAAACTTTCTCTAATCAGTCCCTTTTCCACCAATTCCTGTACTTGTCTCCCGATTTCCTCATTTTATGTGGGAGTCATTCTGTAGGCTACCTTATTTGGCAGATTTGAAACAGGGATAAAATATATCTAATGGCTGATCTTTCTCAGAGGTAGCAGCTCATCAGGTAAATCATCCACAACAATGTCACAATAATTTTCTAACATCTCTTGGATTTCTATTGGCAAATCAGAAATCTTTGTGGAAGTAAGAACTACCTTAGGTTTGCAAAATAAAGAAAAAATTACCTCTTTATTAGATATTCCTTCCCGCTCAGCAACAAGGCCTTTGGATCAATCACTCTGCTAGATGGCTCTCCTTCTTCCATGGGTATCAATGTGTGATGTACCCCATCCTCGAAGAACCTGTAAGTGTTCTTCTTGCCATCATGCACTACGACTCTGTCAAACTGCCAAGGTCTACCCAGTAGTATATGACACACATCCATGGGAATTACATCACACAAGACCTTATCTTTGTATTTTCCCATTTGCAGCTCTATCTCACATTGTTCTTTTACAATCAGCTGGTGCCCTTTATGTAGCCAGGACACCCTGTAGGGAGTTGGATGCTCCCTTGTCTTCAACTTCAACTTCTCTATCACCTCAGTGGAAACCAGATTTTTTGTGCTGCCACTATCAATGACTAGCTGGCAGCATTTCCCTTGGACTTTGCATATGCTCATAAAAAAAGTCTTCCTTTGTGCAGGTTTAGTGACCTCTTTGGTTTGCTTCAACAAGACCTTATTAACCACCAAGGACTCTCCCCTTTCTGGTAGAATTTATTCTTCAATTTCTGCCTCTTCTCTAGCCCAGGCAACAACAGCATTTCTTGGACCAGCACCCACATTCTCTGGACACTCATAGTGCTTATGTCCCACTTGCTGACATATATAGCACCTCAACTCTCTACATCTGCCTCTGTCTCTGCCTCCTCTTCCTTTTCCTCTGTAAGAACCCCTTCTTCCCCTTCCATCATCCTCTGTAGATGCATTCTGAGGTGAGATACTATTAGCTCCATCCCTGGGTGTAGTAGGCTTTCCTCTACCACCCTGACTTCCCTTTCCACGGAAAGTACCTCTCTTCTTAGCAGACTGTTTCCTCAGGAGTTTCTCCTCTGCTTTCAAGGCCATCTGGTAGGCCTCTTCCACTTTCTTAGGAGTCAGAAGACCAATCTCATCTTGGATCTCTAGCTTGATACCATTCACATATCTGGTAGTCTTCTCTGGTGTGTCCTGAAATTTCCTAGCTCTTATGCCTACTTTATAGAATTCCTCTGTGTATTCTTTTACTGTCAGCAACCTCTGTCTCAGGTCCTGCATTTGCCTATACAATGTCAGCTGATAATCACTAGGTAAGAATTTACCTTTTAATTTAGCCATCATTCTGGTCCAGCTTTTGATAGGTTGCTTGCCAACTCTCCTCCTTTCTGCCTGCACTCCATCCCACCAAAGTGCAGCATGTCCTTTCAGCTTTGTCACTGCAAACTTGACCTTTTTATCCTCGCTTATTTCTTCATAGTCGAAGCACTTGTTCATTTCATTTATCCAGTCCACCAACTCATCTGGATTAAATCCTCCTGCAAAATTTGATACATCAATCTTGGGCTTAACTACAAACCCCAGAACAGTTCTGAGGAGCCTCAATTCAGGAGGAATCTCGGCATTTTCTTCAGCTTCTTCTAATTCAGGTTCGCTAATGTCTTCAGGATCTCCGGTCTGTCTTCGCTCCATGGCATCCATTCTGGCCTCAACCCTCTGCAACATTCCCAACACCTCTGTGTTGGCAACAGGTCTCCTTCTGCCAGCACCTCTACCAACTCGGATTGCCATGTCAGTTCTTTGCAAAAACAACTTAAAAACAACAGCTCTGATACCACAAATGACGACAACAAATTGAAATTTGCCCCTAAGGAGAGCTGATCTACTGTACTCGTGGCTCTGTCAGCATTTCTCTGTAAAACCCCGTTATCCTCCTCCACGTGGTCTTCTTTATTTTCTTGGAATTTTATTTATCAAATTCATGGAATTTGATAATTAACATTATCAACGACCTTTGAAGTTTAATTTGTATCTTCGAACCTTATATTAATACCCAACGCTTTTTAAACAACCAACCTTATAATGTTCTCCTGACTCTGGGCCCACATATATGTACAATAGCCAATCCAATATATGCACCGTACCTTGGTTAGCCTTCGCGCATCTTCCTCATACGACCACTGTCTGATGGCTCCCCTTCAGATCGACGGTGCTCAGCAATATCGCGCGGCCTCCTATGTTGAGCTTTAACATGCGATGGCGCACAATAATAGTGGTTTTCGTGGGTCCACCTTTTCCACGTGTCGACAGTTCTATGGAATCACTTGCGATTGGAGAATACCACTTATCTCCGAAAAGCGGCGCGATATCGGAAATCCGGTTTCGCGATTCCGCTCGCGGTTTCAGAACAATGATCAACCAAGAGTTTAAGTCGGGTTATGCTATCCTCTTATTTATTAACTCACGCCTAACCTCGGTCAGGGTTCCGATAGAAAAACAATTCTGTCTCTTTGTTAAGCGGGAATTCTGCTATTTAAACAGTGTTCACAACCACGGTTTCTCTACATAGGCCTTGCCCACGATTGAGATTCATTCAACCGGGGTTGCTCGGATAATTTGAGAGAAACAATAGATAGAGGGATGCAGAATCTATACAATAGTTCAACTCAGTAATTATATATGCACAGAGTTCAATCGCCTCACAATTAAACAAATTCTTCACAAATAAGGATTCGAGACAACTCTATGGCCAATGCGCACTGAATTATTTAACTGGAATCAATTGTGAACACACAGATTTTATTGCAGAAATCTCTCTTCTCCTTTTTTTCTCTCCTCAATACATCCGAGGGATACAATTTATATATATTACAATGTGTCTCTTCGGCTCCTCTGTGAGGACTGTTTATAAAATCAAAAGCCTAATTACAATTATTCAACTAACTGTAACACAACAGATGGACTGAACCTAACTATTCGACTTCTATAAATTCTAACTAATCTAAATGAAGCAGTCAGCTGAGGTATTGACACCTAACTGTTACAATTCGCTGATTTTGAACCCTCCTAGCCACAACATGTGGACAAAACCTCCTACATTGCTGGCTAGTGTCTAATGCCCCTGCATCACTAGCCAACCATGTATTATGGGCATATTTCTATTGATTGTTTTCTGGTTGGTTCTCATGAGTGTTTTAGTTGTTGGGTTGAGTTATAAGTTCTTGGAAGACTTGGTTGGGCAAACCCTCTCCAAACACGACGAAAAACTATGCGTTGAGCTTCTAGTCTTGGAAGCCTTCCTTGGAGAAATATTCTAGAAGCCCTAGGTGGGTTGAGTTACTAGTCCTCGAAGCCGTCGTTGGAAAAACACTTTGGAAGCCCTATAAGAGTTGGGGTTGAGTTACTAGTCATGAAATCCCTAGTTGGAACAAACATTTTGGAGCCATGTAGTAGCTTGGATAGAGACCAATCAGTAATGGTTAGTGATGTCTGACCTTGAGGTGGAATCACTATTTGGGGTTGAGATGACGTGTTCTCTAGAGCCCTCATTGGTTTTTGATTGATGTGTTTGATAAAGTCCCACATTCAAGCTCAGAATATGGCATGCAGGTGACTCGTTGAAGTGAGATTTGGTTTAGCCTTGTCTATGTTCGAGTGGGACGTGGAAGTCCCATTTCAGGTTGGTTTTACATTCATTAATGAAACGCTCATTGCCTTGGTATTTGATGTGTATATGCACTAGTCTATAAATGGATTCTATTTCTGATGTATCCATGGTACTTCTGTTGGTATTACATTGGTTATAGGCATGTATTGTGATAGTGATGGGGTATGAATATCTCCATGTTTTTACTTGCAAATGAATGCATAACATATCTATGGATAAATTGATTAAATAATAGCTTATAATGTAGGTGATAAAAGATTCTTAGAAATTCTGATATAAGAAAAAGGTCCTTGTTATAGTAGTGTATTATAATATATTTTACTCAATTAAAATAAATAAATTATGTTTTGGAATGGTACGAAAGTTATATAATTCCTTGACCCGCAAATTATCAACTATGATATTTTTCATGAATAACTAAGAAGAAAAACATCAATGACATTTTAATAAAGATACCATCTTGTAAAAACCCCACTAACATTATTATGGATAACAAAATATGATATTTTCATGAATGCCATAGGGATCAGTTCTATTCCATAACCACCCATTAGTTATGAGGAAAAATAAATAAAAAAAATCAATGACATTTTAATGAAATTTCCATCTTGTAGGCACTGGAATAACATTATTATAGTAATTTTATTATCAGAGAGGATGAGACTACATGTGGGTCTGCAGAAGAGCCGAGAGAACACATGCAATGTTTGTATGGAATTCATTTCACGTATTTACTCTCCAAGCGAGTGCTCTTAATTTCAATGCAATATTTCAATGTTATTCCAGTTTCCACATGGGTGACTTATCAGCAAATTCGGTTCAACCCTCGATGAAAAAAATAATTTTGAAATATTCATGAGGGGGAAATTATGCTTCCTATAACTTTATGAATAATAAAAAAAAAATTCATGCCGTTCTCGTGCAAGGAGTGTTTTCAAACATTTGAGAACTACATTGGCTTAAGTATATGTAACACCCCAAGTTTCTATGCTTTTTCACTTAACATTTCAACAAATCCAAAGGGGAAGTGGACCCCGATAGAGAAACAATGTGTGGATTTATTTAAATGTTTATTAATAAAAGTAAATTGAATAATTATGTGTGCATTATGACTAGATTGAGATTGGAAATCTTAAACCTAGATCAATGAGGATATGGATAAGGTTATACTTTCCGAAAACCTTTCAGAAAACCTTGAAAGGAATCTTACTAAATTAGATTGGGAGAGAAAAATATAATTTCCCCAATGAAGAGGAAAGTAATTGGGAAGAGGAAGAAAAGCTGGAAAAGTGGAAAAGACAGCTTTAAAGTACCTCATTGAGGGAAGCCTAGGCAAAAAAAGGAAATTAGAAACAGGCTTGGGAATGCACTGCTTAAATAAGTTGTTCCAGGATACACAAAGGGTTGTCTATCACTGGAAGAAAAAAGTCTCAGCTCGGGGGTGAGTTACGGAGATAGAAATCTAAGTTTGGGAGGACTAGTCATCATAATTGGTATGCACACCTATCTATTTCAGTGTTCTTTATAAATGGACATGAGTTTTCCCTTAGCGTTTCCTCCTATCAGATAATCAATGAAATTGATCTATGTTTTAATGATGGGTAAATCGTAGTGTAAACTATGCAATTAGAAGTAGAAAAAATAGTGGAGGTTTTAATAATAATAAGGGCAGCCATGCATTTAAAAGATATTTATTTCCGTAGTAATTTAACTTCTATATAGTTGCATGGTTAAAGAAATGATTTTCCGAAACTCCAGAATGTCTAAAAAGGCTATCAGATTTAAATCAGGAGTTTGGAACAATGGTCTATATTATTTTGACTTACCTTTGAAATTTAAGTAGTATTAATGAGATAAATAAATCAATTTAAAATTTAAAGAGTTTTCAGTATCAATATAAAATAAGTGTAATGATACTATTTGTGAATAAACAAGTATTCCTATTTAATATCTATTTTGAGATTCCTTTAAAATTTCATTTTAGATCTGTAGTAACAGTGAATAAAGGTCATTATTATGCTACTAAAATATTACATCTCTTATTACCTGCATGAGAGAAATTTGTAAAATATATAAAATATAGACAGAGTTCTAAATCTTTAATCCAAATGTTACCACACATTCACAATAGATATCTTCAATACAGTATACTGCCTACAGATCTTGAATGTACATCATAAATTACGACCGCTATTGAAATAAGAACTTTGAAACAGTTAGGACAGGTCAAGAAATGAATTATATATATATTATCCTCTAATGTACAACAGTACGAAGGTATTAGAGTGAAGAGAAAGTTCTTAGCATTAAAGTGAATATAATTTCAGATGATGTAAATCAATACCATGGATAGTTAGTATTTAACTATTTCATCTAGTATTTACCAAAATGGAAGAAAGTATATATTGCATAAGAAAAATAATTGATAGTTACAATTTAGTATGAGACAAAAGAATAATGTGTATGAAATAGAATGGGGAAACTTAAAAAATCCCCACAGTTCAATTGGAAGAAAATCCAAAATGTCAGAGTTTAATTATTACAATAAATACTATAATAAAATGTAGTGGTAGCGTAGTATCATATGTTAAACTTTTGACAATTAGAAATTAGATGCAGCCATCAAATGACTAAATAAAAACTCAGTGTTGAGTTATCCTTGGCGCTACTGTACCGACCTGTGCATACATAAAAATCGAGTAAGGATAGAGCATGTTCTGAAAAAGGACTTCTGTGTGGAAATAGAGTTAAAACCAAATAGGAAAGAACGCACCTGAAACCAACACCAAAGTAAAATATGTCAAATAAAGAAAAAAAATATTTCGGTAAGAAAAGTATGGCAAAATTTCATAGCCAGTTACGATTTTATTATCTTATAAGGCTCCTTGGTATGAGGGGGGTTAACTAGATATGAAAAGAAAAATTGTAAGGTATCATGAAATACTTACTGACAAAAAGGAAAACTAGGTGAGGAAAAGTATAGCGTAGGTAAGAGATAAAATATTTCTATACCTCTGGTGCATGAAGAGCTCCGACACAGGTTCGAATCCTTCAGTGTGAGGCCGCAAGTTGTATACCATAAAAATATTCAGAGTTGGGTAAATTTAAAATGTCTTACTCAGTAAAAGCGAAGTGGGTTTTCTCCCTGCAAAACAGGGTTTCGTATATTGTGTTTCCACTACCATGACAAGTGTAGCATATACATTAAAAACCACAAATCCGGAAGGAAGTTAAATGAGGATTAAATTCCTGATAGGGTATGAAAAAATTTAACAAAACCAAAAGAATTGTATAAACCTGTAAGAAGTAAATTACCACTTGAAATTTGTAACCACCTAGAAACAAAATCTGAGGAGTATGACTACTATACTCAGGTTAATAAACTAGGATGTTGAAATGAAACATGAATTTAGATGGGAATTAAATAAGAGAATAACAAAAACCCCAATCCGAGACAATGAATTTCCAAATGAAATCGAAATGGCGAGACTGTGTAATGTAATAACTATGCCATAAAAAAGAAAGAAAATAAGGCCAGAGATAATTCGATTTTCTCATAAGAGCCGACAGTAACTAAATCGAAATAAGTTTAAGCTACTATTTTAAATTATTATAGTCAATCGTTTCAGTAGAAAATAAATCCACAGCAAAGAGATAACGAAACAATGGAAACGTCTATTTAAATCCCAGGTTAAACAATACATAAATCTGAATGAGGGATACTATGCATTCGAAGCTTACCAGTTGAGTTCGAAATGGAGGAGGTGAAGGTTCGAATCCAGTTATTGTCCAAGAAATTCCATGGGTTATACAACCAGGCAGAAATTTTCATAGTAAAAAGTGATCAGAGAAAAATTTCCATTGCGGCAAACAAACGGACAAATGATAGATTTTGTAAAAGAGAGTTTAATAGAGATAGTGAGTCCAAAAGCCTAAATAAATCATACCTTACAGGTGGTAGAAATCTAACTTTTCTCCCTCAGATCAAAGATACACCAGTTTAAAAGGACAAATGTATATTGATATTGAATGCTAAACGTACCAGTATGGTTGAAAAATTTAAAGCGAAAGACAAATCCGTAAGGTGGGTCGATATTCTAAGTTTTTCGTGGCTCAAGGAGGTGAGTTGTGAGATGGATTAGCAACGCTTCTACTAACGTTGAAAAACGAGATGAGTCACTCATTAATAGTTTTCCGAGTTGACATTAATGTTGAATGATAGTGTTAGGTTGAGTGTTAGTGTTAGGTTAGATGATATGATAGGTAGGGTGTAGGAGCAATACACTTTGTACTACATAGAACTAAAGGAAAAAGATTAATGTCGAAATGTAATAGTAATTAAAAATGAGACCCACGTTGGGAACGAGGTCCTAGATGGGACTTTAGTATTAAGATCACTTCATATAAATGTCAAGGTAAGAACATAAAGAGTTAATGTCTTAAAACTATATTAAAATAGTAACATAATACTATGTGTTAGACTCCTATAGCAGTAGGTGTCATTTTTCATGATTGACTTGTTGAACTATGCAATATGTCAAACCTTTTTCTTGTTGCAAAGGTGTTCCATATTTTTAAAAAATCAAAAAATCAAAAAATTTAAAAAAAATGTAAATAGGGTATACCCTAAAAGAAAAATCAAAGGGTAAAAAGAGTAAAATGGTAAAAAAAGTGAAAGAAATGAACCCCAAACAAAGAAAGGCCAAGGAAAGTGTGCAAGTCTAAATGCCACTACTTTTTGCTCTGATGTAATAAACAAAGTTGTGTGCAGCTTGTCAAACTTTTGCCACAATTTATGAAGAGTCAAACTGTTTAAACTTGACCCATTCATTTTTCAATTTCATGTTTTAGAAATAGAGAATAAATATCTGACCAAACAGTTTAATCTTGGAAGATAAGTAGATAGGTAGAGTTAATAAAAGGTGCTCAACAGTTTAATCTGAGCCCTTAGATGTAATAAGTGTAGACTTAGATAGGTTTTCCATGTAAAAGAAAAAGAAGATTGAAAAGGGTTTGCCAGTCTAAGTGCACCCTAACAAAGAAGAGAAAATGGTAGGGTAAGTAAGTAGGGTAGGTAGATGTTGTTGTTGAATTACATGTGATGAATGATGGTTCTAAATGTGTTCAATTTTACTTTCATCATAAAGTGCAAAGGCAGATACTACATGGAAAAAGTTTCACAGCAAAGCAAAGTAACATTATTAATTTCCCTTCTCATTTTCCCTAAATATTTTACTAATTTCCCCTAAGTGCTAAGGAATTTGAAGATTAGAGGGGCTCAAGGAATTTCCTTGACTTTTGGAGGGACCGGACCCTCGGCCCAATAATTGAAAAAGACCTAAGTACTTGAAGTTATCCATTATCACATTCATACACCTCTCAAAATCTTTTCCTAAGTAAAATCCCATTTTACTTAGGAAAATCCTTCAATTTTTCATTAAAAGCCCTCAAAATCACTTCTTATTCTAAGTCTAAGTGATGAAAGTATAATAATGATATTTACTTTTGAATTCTCGCTTTCTTGGTTATATTTAAGTATTTTGAGTTTACATTTTCCCTTGTCATATTAACACTAATTTATATATTAACTCCCTATGAAAATCACCTTTTCCTATTATATATAAATCCTTTTGTAATAATATTCCCAAAACCCATGTATTATAGCTATTTTAGCGAAAAGTATTTTATTCCAACTTATTCAAATCAAAAACCCACAATATGTTCCCTTTTGGCTAAAATATAACATTAAATCTATTCCCACCCCCTATGGTAATAAATCGCATTGATTTAATTACTATATAATAAAAATATATACGAAAAATCTCTTAAACATATATTTATATGTGTTTAAAAAACAAAAACAAGCATTCCCCAACCATTTTTTCCGTATGAAATTAATTAACCCTCCAGGTTAATTAATAACCTCCCCGCCAATCAAACACCTCCCGAAATAATTAATTAACTGTTAATTACAACTAGCATGTGCTTGTTAAACCTCCATCAATTCCCTGTCCTGTCCATCGTGCGATCTCCCACTCCAAGATCGACGGTTGACGTTAATTCCGCTGGCCATCTCCCATCCGATAGTTAACGTGCGAAATGAAAAGTGGTTTTCAAATAGTGTATGCTACGTGTCAAGCGCTGTATCGCTTCGCTGCCCATCCGCCCGAAACTGCCTTCGCCCATAAGTGGTGCGGAAAAAACCGCTTACCACTTTTCCCCCCGTGACCTGCCTCCCGTACAGAATGACATCAGTCATTAAAATAATAAAAATCCCCCCCCCCGTTTGACTTTGCAAATGAAACAAAAAGAACCCGCATATTTTTCATTATATTGTGCACAGTGAACGACTAGCCTCCCATGCAGTAAAACCCTTTGTAACCCAGCTGCGCCACCTGAAGCCTCTGTTAACCAATTCGAGCATGGTTTACCTCCCAAAAATCATTCTAGATTCACTCCACAGACCTCTCAAAATCAAATGAAACATTTTCGACCTCCCATGCAAACCAATGCTTTCTTAACAATTTGTTTTATTTTACAGGTGATTAGAAGACCACATCCTTGGATAAACAGTCTTAATACTAGTCATAAGACTTGTTTACTCCAAGAGTGTTATCAAATCTATTCAAACAGAGATGGAAGATAAAACATACAGTTGAAATAAAAGCAAAGGAAACAGGATATTAAATGATTTACTGTTGAAACAGACAGTAAAAACCTAAACTTCACATTGAAGGTAAAAGGACACAGTAAAGAACAGTTAAAGAGTATCAGTGGTTAAAGTGTATCAGGTAAAAGTCAGAGTGAAAGTTAAAATGAAGTTACAGAGCGGTCAAAGGTAAACAATAAAAGTAATTACAGAGGAAGTAAAATGGTAAAAATAAATGAAAATACTTTCACCAACATTGAATTTTGTTTAAAAGTGAAATTAAAACAGTCAAAAGAACAAAAAAGTGAAAAGATGAAAAATACAACAAGAAGGAACATTTTTGCAGAAATTGCATGTTTTAGTCATTGTTTTGCAGAAACTATTGCGATCAATCCAAGATGAATTTTTTAAAACTGAAGGAGGTTTATGTTATTAAGAGGACCATCTACAAAAATCTCTCTCACTTTTCTAACAGCTATTATGGTTTTGGAAATACTAAACAATGTTGGAAAGCACTTTTTGCAGAAAATTCCAGTTAAGTCATCATTTTGCAAAGAAGATTTTGGCTAATAAAAACTACATCATACAAAAATGAAGGAGGTTTTTGTTCCTAAGAGATCAATCTACAAAAACCTATCTCATTTTTTGCACAGTGATTTCATAATGAGAGATACATTCACATATTTACAGGCTATTTTTCAGACTCTGTAAAACTCTGTTTTACACATATGTTTACAGAGCCTATTGTGCACAGCTGGAGAGGAATTTTAGAAAATTAAAGAGTTTTATCTCACCAACATATTAATCCACAATAACCTCTTTCACTTTTTACATATATATTACGGATTGAGAAATAAAAAGATATCATTGGACCCCACGTTTGTCAAATTGTTGGAGCAGAATGCACAAAGAAAGGAAGCAGTTAGTGACTTGGATGCCTCATCATCAACTAAGAGTTGGATCAAATTTGAATTATCCTCTTTCTCATCACCTATCCATCAAAAATAGTTCCAAATAGATTCATTAGTTTGAGTGTCTTTTACTTAAGTTCTATTTATGTAAAATAGTTGGAGAGATTTGTGAACCAATTTTGATATTTTTTCAAGATATTTTAGTTTAGAATTTGTATAAATACTTCACTCTTGGAAGTATTTTTTGTGGATTCTTCTACTTTGCTGTAACATTGACTTTTGGAATAAATTTATTTTGGAGAAATTACTTTGTGGCTTGCTGGATGATGAATTGAAGCTCAAGACTTTTTGCAGGATTCATGTGTCAGACTACAGTTCAATAAGTCATTTCTATCCTGTGTTTTAAGTTTTATATATGTTTACTATATCACTATGTTTCATTTCTGAATAATTAACAAAAAGGATTAAATTAGAAATTGCTTAAGTGTACTCTGATTTCAATTGTTATTATTCTAAATGTTTTCTTCTAAGCTGGTCATAAACAATGAATTCTTAATTGCTCTTGTTTCGCTGGTTTAAAAATTTTGATTACTATAGTAAAGAATTCTTAATTGCTCTTTATTTGTAATCATTCACTTTCTTTCTTTGAACATGGTGAAATATTCTTAATTGCCTTTCATCCCTTCAAAATCCATTCCATTCACTTTATAATCTAAAATTGTTCTCTGTTTGGCTATCTTTCCCTGCAAAGCCATCTTTTGTGGATAAACTTAATCCAGTAGAGCCATATTTTCGACTCCATAGCCCAATGGCCTGAATTAGTCAATCTTGCCCTCAGTTGGCGGATTCCACCATTCAAAATCAAACAAAACCCCTGAACTTATAACTAGCCTAATACTTTCTAAAGAACAAAGCTAAATTTTAAAGAGAGAACCCTCTCTGGATACAGATTGGCTAGATTCTGTATCTGAAGGTTGGTTTGTGGTTACCTCGGGCAACTTTCCTTTTCCAACAACTTCAAGGAAAATCTGAGTGATAACACTATGGATATGGTAAGTGGAGAAAACCAACATGTATTATGTATGGGTGAGTTAAAATAATTATAATAAAATTTATATGGTTGTATTATAATTATTGCATACAAATTTTTAGTATAACGAATTATAAAGTAGAACTTGATAGTTGTAAAAAAATCATAACATGATCTTTATATGAATGAAAGATTTTATTTTTTTTGAGAATGAGAGACATTACAATATAGTGGGTACATATAGATCACAGTGCTTTTTGGTTCTTTGTCATATATACTATAATTTTAATAGCAGTAGTAAGATAATATAAAAGTAACATGTAAAGCTAATTATTCTTGTAAATTTTGTAGGAAAATATTTAAATGAGAAATGTTAACAATGCACAATCTACTTTTATTAGGAGTATTCAAATTGTTGAATCCATTTTTTTAGGTTTTAACTGTACACAAATATTATGTAGAAACAACTTCTTAAAACAAAACAAATATACAAACATAAAATATACATAGAGATTTTTTCCTAGAACCCAAACCAGTAAAACTAGATTGATTTTTCATTATATTCCTTTCAATGTAGCAACACATTATATACATGTCTAAGATATCAATAAACCCTAATCCATTAACCCCTATATTATAACATAACTGTAGTTTCCTTGAAATTAAGTGTTTTTAAATTGTTTTTCATATTTTGACCTCCACTCTTCATTTTCACCTTTGTAGTGGCATTCCCAAGTTTACTTTTGATCCTACAAATTCTTAACATTACACCTTATAAAAAAATTAATGGTTATCAACACTTATCAACCATTTAATTTAAATAACTAGTATCATAATATGAAAATAAAGTACTTTATGTGACTTTTAGTAGTCCTAATGTGACAATTTCTTATAATTACAAATACTCTATAAAGATTTTAATGATTATCGACACTTATCAACAATTTATTTATATAACTTGTATCATAATATGAAACAACTTGTTTTAATGATCTTATGAATACAAAAAGCATAACATTATTAGTTGAAATTTGTAAAATAAATGCATATTCAAAATTTCTAGGAAGGAAATTTGACATGATATTGAAATGTTTGTGAGAAATTCAAGGACTCGATAATCTTTTCAACTTAAAAATAAAAAATAGGCCTTAAGAAAACTTAGTGATAAAAGGTGGCTAATCAAGCAATCGTGTTATAATTTTATAATTTTATTAGTTAAACTTATAAAATATGACGCTGAATTTTATATATATATATATATATGTTTATTTCTTTATTGAAATTTAAATAAATTATAAATTATTGTAAAAGACAAAAAATTACTCATATAATTATTTTTTAAATTAGTATTATTATTTTAAATTCTATAAAAAGTATTTATAGCATGTAAAAATAATTTCTTTAATTAATAATTTTTAAATTTGTTTTATAAATTAATATAATTAGAAAGAAAAAACTATAATTTTGTATTTTACTTTTTATTTTATCTAAATAATGCAAAAAAAATTATGTCAAATGAAAATTCATCATTAAAAAAAAAATTAAATTTTTTATCAATTGAACTTTTACCAAAATATAATTATCTAGGTATATAACATCTACATAGAGACTAATGATTAAAAAAAAAAATTAGAAATTGGTAATTCACAGTTTGATATATTTTAGATTTTTTTATCAAATTTAAATATTAAATGTTAATATTGGACATTTACTTAGATTATAGTTTTTCAAAGGTATTAAATTGAATTTTTTTTTCATAAAAATAACAATTATGAGGAAAATCAAATGTTAACAATCTAAAATCTAGTTAAAGAGTATTCAAAAGTATTGAATCTATTTTTACATAAAAAAATAACAATTTTGATAATATTTAAATATTTCTTGACTTTTTGAATGTTAAGTAAATCTTCTCATTTTAATGGAGGAATCAAGTTATGTCATTGTTTTTTTCCTCGACAAAATACAATAGCAGGGCCTTCCCTTATAACATAGGAATTATTAGGATCACACCAAATGTGTGTTCCATGTTAAACTATAAAGGCCTTTTGGCTTTTTAAATAGTCACTATGCACATAATATCATTTTACTTGTTGGGTTGAGGGGTCAAATTGTGGCATCATTGTTGTTAGTCACCAAATGCGTTCTTGGTGCCGAATATTTTTAAACATTTAAAACATTCCATCAAATTCTCTCTTTGATCCGATTTAATGAAACACTTTTTGTTTTCTCATTTGAGATAAATTATTAGATCTGTAATGTAATGTTTTCTAGGTAAATTTAGTAAAGTTTGTAGGAAAATATTTAAATAAGAAATGTTAGCAATGCGCAATCTAGTTTTATTAGGAGTATTCAAATTGTTGAATCCATTTTTTTAGGTTTTAATCGGACAAAGATATTACGTACAAACAAATTCTTGAAACAAAACATATATACAACTGTGAGAACATAAAATATACACAGAGGTTTTTTCCTAGAACCCAAACCAGTAAAACTAGATTGATTTGTCATTATATTCCTTTCAATGTAGAAATACATTATATACAGGTCAAATATATCAATAAAAACTAATCCATTAACCCCTAGATTATAACATAATTATAGTTTCCTTGAAAGGATATACAAAATAAAATGGAAAAAAACCAGCATGCCCAAACCATTCACGAAAACCATTCGGAAAACCATGGATAGGTTTTCCCACCATCCTTGGGTCTTCCCCCCATCATTGGGTCCTTATAATTTTTTTCTCCTAGGGAGGTACTCCAGACGTCATGTACAGGGGCTATCCACCCCCTACAAACACCTTGGCAAGGGGTGTTGTCATCCCCACTTTTCCCGACGAAACATTTCATCGCCTACAACCAGTCATGGAAAGAATATAACACATACCCCACATTCTCCCACTTGTTGTTTCCTTTCAACACGGGGGGTTGCGAGGGTGTAAAATCACTAGTATGGAGCTACAACACCCATTATTTCTCTACACCAAAAAAAAATCTTAGTGCTCCCATACTTTGTCAATGCATCTGCAACATCATTCCAAGTGGCCACCTTTACTAGAAACCCTTTTTCTTCTTCAACCATATCTCTAACAAAGCCATTTTTAACATTTATATGCTTTGTGTTCAAATGATAAGTACGGTTATGTGCTAAGAAAATTGTTATTTGGTTTTCATAGTATATATTTATAGCTCATTGTACTAACCCCATACATGAACACAATATATGTAACCAAACAATTTTCTTGCTTGCATGCGTGGCTGCCATGTATTAAGACTTTGTAGTTGGAAGAGACACTACAAACTCACTCTTTCTCATCCAAGTGACACCTCATCCAAATAAGTTAAACACGTACCCACTTGGATATCTTCTCCGAATTGATCTCCATTAGAGTATGCATCAACAAATCCATGTATGCCCAACACTCTATCCAATCATGGTATTCCCTGGTAGGAAAATCCATAATCACTAGTGTCGTGCAAGTACCTAAAAACTCACTTCACTATTTTCTAATGCTCCTTACTTGGTTTTGACATTAACCAGATTAATACTCCCATGTAATATCCAATGTATAGCCCAATACAAAACCTTGCATACGTTAGGCTACCAACTTCACTGGCATATGGAACATGTCACATGACCTCTTCCTATTTCTTGGGACATTGTTTAAAAGATAAATTTATACCTACAGGAATAGAAACCTTCACCCGTTTGTTATCCTGCATATTAAACCTCGACCATATTGTTTTGACATACTTCCTATATTTTAACTAGAGCTTCCTCTTTTCTCGACCTCATTTAATTTCCATGCCCAAAATATAGTTTGTAGTACCAAGATCATTCATGTCAAATTTAGAGGAAAATTGGGTCTTCAAATCTTGGATAATTTATTTGTCATTTCCAACCAACAACATATCATCAATATACAAGAACAAATCAATCACATGGTGACTCATTAATTTAAGATACAGATAATTATCTCCTTTTATCATTGTGAAGCCAAATCCTCTTATATATCTATAATTTTTTTTATACCACATCCTTGGTGACTACTTTAACCCATAAAAAGACTCTTTTAACATGCATACCAATTATTTCTTACCCTTCATTCCAAAGCCTTCTTGTTGCTTCATGTTGATCTCTTCATCCAAATCCCCATGAAGAAATTTTGTCTTCACATCCATTTGTCACACCTCAAAATAAGAAATAGAAGAAACAGAAAAAAGTAATAAAATATAAGCTAACATCGTAGCAGGAGAAAAAATATCACCAAACTTAATTCTCAATACCTTCGAATAACCTTTTCCCACCATGGATAGGGAATGGCGCTGGGCGGGAGAAGATGGGGTTTGAATGGCGAAGGGTGGGCGACTGCACAGGGCCTGCACGCCACTGCATTTTCTGAACAGGCCAGATGGATTCAGACGGGGCCAAGGTCACAAGGAGATTATGGTATCTCTCCTTCTGCTGCTGTTGGGCTATCGTTTTCTGTATCTGAAGGCGGAAATGTTGGAAAGGTGGGTGGTGGTCTATCAGGCAGAGAGGGAGCGGTTTCTTCGAAAAAGGGACTGTAACTCTCCGCGATTTCTGAAGAGAAGGAGCACGAGCTACAGGGGAAGGGTTTGACTCATCATTCAGATGCGGTTGAATGGGAGTGTGAAGCGGGTGATTATCAGAGTTATTATTGCTCTGGTTTTGTTTTGGATCAGGACCCTTCTGCGCTTTCGGAAAGAGGGGTGAATGGTTTCAGTGTTAGGGAGAGCGGGAGAGGTTTCACAAACTTTTTAAGCCTGGATGAACAAAGTGGGAAGCCTGTCATTGAAGGCTCAAAAGAGACAGGCTCAAGCATTGGTAGGGAGGCTGGAGAGTCGAAGAAGGGGGGCAGAAAAAAGAAGTGGATTAAATTCAATAGAGCAAAGATAAACTATGTTTTGGGGGAAGATATTAGATGGGAGAAGGTCTCTCAGATGGCTAGCAGAACTCTGGTAGGTAGAGCCATGGGGAGGTATTTTTCTCTGAAAACTGTTGTTGCCTGGGCTGAAGCGAACTGGAAAGCTGACCTTGGTTATGTTCCGGAAGTGGTGTCCCTCTCCAAGGGGTGGTTTGATTTCAACTTTCTGCTCCCTGAACATAGCCAGTGGGTGATGCAACGATGCTGGGCACTGGATCACTCTCCTATGCTCCTCAAACATTGGCACCCTCTCTTCGATGCTAGTAGGGAGAGGGTGGACTCTGTTCCCTTGTGGGTTCGTATACCTGGATTGCCTCTTCATTATTGGACTGAGGAACACCTCCGAGGTATTGGTAATACGCTTAGGGTTTTTCTTGAGGCTGATCTCTCCTTCCTACATACTAATCACAGGCGTGTTGCTCGAATATTAGTGATGGTCAATATCAGAGAAGGCCTGGCTGAATCACTGAATCTTAGGTGGGGGAAATATGTCATAAAGCAGACTCTGGACTATGAAAATGTCCCTTTCCGATGTTGTCGATGCTATGCATACGGTCATCCTACCTCTGAATGTGGTTTTTTCTCTCGTCCTGTAAAAAGGCGTTGGGTTAGTCGCTCTGAGGTGGATCCAAGATCGAGAGGGGATGGCTACGACCCTTCCAAAACACAGACTCTGTCAAATTCCTCTTCTTCAAGCACCTTGAACCCTGCTACCAATGGATCCTGCAACCCGGTTGATTTGGGCTTCCAGGATTCGGATGTGGGGTCTGTTCACCCTTTTGGGCAGGAGTCGCTCTCTCCGTTAACTGTTGATGGTTTGTTTCCTGCTGTAAAAGCCCATAGTCGTCACTATGGTGTGGATTTCTAGCTGAAGGAAGATGGCATGTTGAAGGCAGTTTTTATCTCTTTTGACTTCTTCTCATATGGGATCATTTCCATTTTCACCAAACATTAATATCTCTCTTAACTTGGTATCGAATTCAGTCCCGGCTGGTAAGGATGAATGTGGTTTATTACATATTGCTGCTCCTATTTTTTCCCAGCTAGCTCTACAAGAGAAGGCTACTGTCTTTGATCCAAGAATTGGTATGCTGGCTCCTTTGGAAACCTCTGTTCCTTTGGTCATGGGGTATAACCTGAGATCTAGTGCTAAAAAAGGTGTAGGTGGTTTTGGGAGGGGGAAACCCCGAGCAGCTCGGGGCAGGGGTAGGATCTCCTTCTTGGCAAGAGCTCAGGATCGACCTATGATGGATGTTCATGATGGGAGGCAGATTTCTATTGAAAGGGCGCTTAGAGCAAGACAATCCCTGAAGTCTGGTGTGTAATGAAGATCATGTCCTACAATTGCAGGGGATTGGCAGGACCCCAAAAGAAATCTGCATTCTGGAGGATTATTTTTCTGGACTGTCCAGATTTAATTCTGCTTCAAGAAACTTTAGGTGCAGGGTCTGTGGTCAAAGATAGGTTGGAAGGTTGGTTGCCTGGTTGGTTTTTTGAGACGTTGGATGTTAGAGGGAGATCGGGTGGGTTGGCTGTGGGCTGGAATGAAAGAACAATCAAACCACTGAATTTCTGGGGTATGGAGTCGATCCTGGGGTTAACTTTTCAGGCGCTGGAGCTAGGTGAGGTTTTTAATATTTTTAATATCTATGGTCCATATCAAGATCGGATCCCTTTCTGGGACTCCCTATTGGGTAACTCTCTACTCAAGGGGGATTTGGTGATTTTGGGAGGGGATCTGAACTTTTCTTTGGGCCAGTCTGAGTTCTAGGGTCCTCATGCTCATACTGATTCATTGTCTGGGTACTTCACACAAAAATTGGTGGAGAATAATTTGCTCGATATTGAGCCCTTAAAGATGAAGCCCACTTGGAGGAACAATAGATGTGCTGAAGACAGAATAGAAAAGAGACTTGATCACTTCCTGGTGGCTGAGCAGATTGTGGACAGAACTTTTCAGATTAGACAGTGGGTTGGATGTGGGGGTGCTTCTGATCATTTTCCTATCTTCCTTGATTTAAAGAACGGGCCTAGGCAGCCTCCTAGTCCGTTAAAGTTTAACAATACCTGGCTCAGGGATGATTCTTTTAAAGCCCTTGTTCTTGCTAGGTGGATCCCTTATAGGGCTGATGGTACTCTTTCTGTGGCTTTTCATTTTGCTAAGAATTTTAAGCGTGTTAAGGAAGCTGTGAAGACTTGGTCGGCTGCAAAGAGATTGAGGGAGGATTTGGATTTGAAAAAGGTTGAAGAGGAACTTCGATTGATCTATGAGGGGATTGGAGGTGGGTTTCAAACACAAGCCGATAAAGATACCCTTGTTTCTCTTGAAAAAAGAAGGAATTCCCTTCTTATGGATATGGAAGAATTTTGGAGGTTGAAAATTAGGGCCACATGGTTGGCTTGTGGGGATGACAATACAAAATTTTTTCATGCTTATGCTCGTGGTCGAAAGGCGGTAAATTCAATTTGGAGTTTAAGAGATGGTCAAGGCATCGAACATTCAACCTTTGAGGCTAAAGCAAAGCTGGGAGTTGATCATTTTAAGGCTCTAGCTCATGCTTCTCTTGCGGAGGTTATTAGAGTGGCTCAACTCTTCTCGATATTTGTGGAGGAGGCTGATAAATTATCTTTGATGGCTGTGGTTTCAGAGAAGGAATTAAAGGAGGTTCTTCATAGTTTTCAAAAATACAAAAGTCCTGGGCCAGATGGATGGTCGATTGAATTTTTCTTGGCTCTTTATGATGTGTTAGGGGCTGATCTGCTGAATGTAGTGGAGGATATCAGAATTTCCCGGAGGATTCCGGCTTGTTTTAATTCCACGTTCATAGCTTTGATTTCGAAGGTGGATAACCCTCTTTCTTTGGATGATTTTCATCCAATCTCTCTCTGCAACTGTATTTATAAAGTGGTTGCCAAGGTGATTGCGAGGAGACTCAAAAGCATTCTGTATTCCCATATTTCTGGGGAACAATTTGGCTTTCTGGATGGTCGTCAAATTCATGAAGCAATCGGGACTACTCAACAAGTTCTCCACAGCATGAAGACCAAGAACCTCAAAGGAACGGTGCTGAAAAATCGATCTCTCCAAAGCATATGATCGGGTAAGCTGGTTATATATTCGTATGCTCTTGACTCACCTTGGCTTTGCCATTGGTTTTATTAGATGGATCATGAGTTGTATCACTACTGTCTCTTTCTCTCTTTTCCTTAATGGGGCTGCATCTCCCTTTTTTCATGCTAAAAGGGGCCTTCGCCAGGGCTGCCCCCTTTCTCCCCTTTTGTTTTTATTGGTTGCTGAGGGCTTGAGCAGAGCTCTTAAGGAGGCCAAGAGACAGGGATCCTTGAAGGGCATTCAGGTTGCTCCAAATTTTTTCATCACTCATCTACTCTTTGTTGATGATGTTTTAATCTTCTGCTCTGGATCAGTGCAAGATGTTGTTACTCTTGGTGAGATTTTGGCCCTGTTTAGCAAGGCCACTAGTATGGAAGTGAATGGTGTGAAGTCTTCCATCACCTCTCATTTTTTGAGGGAGGAGGAGAGGCGTGAGTTTGAAAGGATTTTTCCTTATAACTCTGTTGGTTTTGATGATGGGCTGACTTACTTGGGGTTCCACCTAAAACCCAATGACTATAGGAAACATGATTGGAGTTGGCTGCTGGAAAAGTTGGAAAAGCGTTTAAGAGTGTGGCGTCATAAATGGCTGTCTAGAGCCGGGCGCCTTACTCTGGTTAAGTCTGTATTGGAGGCTGTCCCAGTTTATTGGTTGTCCCTTTCTTGGATCCCAAAGGGTATCTTGGAGGCAGCTAGGAGGATTTTCTTTAGATTCCTTTGGAGTGGGAAGCAGGAATCTTTGGTGACCCCTTGGGTTAGGTGGGAGAAAATTGCAGTCCCTAAAGGGTTGGGTGGTTGGGGATTGAAAAACATTTTTCTCTTTGCTCAGGCTCTTGTAGCAAAGGGTGGGTGGAGGCTCATAAAATTTGACAGCCTTTGGACTCAGGTGATTACTCAGAAATATATTGCTCCTTTTTCTATTGTTGATTAGATAAGGAATCCAAGGAAAACCTCTGTGGGTGGTTCTGTGATTTGGAAGGCTCTAGTAAATTCTTTTCATATTCTGGAAACAAGTCTGGCTTGGGATGTGGGTAGTGGCAGAAGGCTTCAGGTTGGTGAGGATCCTTGGATGGGAAGTAAACTTCAACATCTTCTTCCCAGATGCACGGTTGAGGCTTTAAGGCAGAGGGGGATTACTTTTCTTGCTCAACTTGCTGATCCGGTTCGGAGAAGGTTGGGCATTCAGTCTTGGATATTGGCCTCGTCTTTGGGTCTGGAGATTATGGATGAGAGGGCTCTGGCTGAATATATCAGTGCATTAAAATAGGCTCATATTTTTCTTCAGGCGAGGGAGGATATGATTGTTTGGGATTTTGATTCGTCGGGGATCTATTCTCCTCGGGCTGGTTATAAAAAACTCAGTGCTGGGGCTGTCTTGGGTGAAGAGCGGTGGTGGTGGAAATAACTTTGGAAACTAAATTGCCCTCCTAAGACCCGCTTCTTTATGTGGTGTGTTCTTGAAAACAAAGTCCCCACCTGGGACGTCCTGCAGCATAGAAGTTTTTAGGGCCCTGGCTGGTGCTGTCTGTGTAGTTCTGATGAAGAATCGGTAAACCACCTTTTCCTCAGCTGTCCCTTCATTAAAGGGGTGTGGATGGAATGCACGAGGTCTTTGGGTTTTCTCTGCAGATGGGAGGGCTTAACTGTGTCATAGGCTTGGGAGGCCTGGTGGGTATCTCATGCTGAGCAGAATCTTAAAGCTCTGCCTCTCCTTGTGATCTGGGGTTGTTGGTTGGCACGTAACCAATTACTTTTTGAGGGGATTTTCAGTACTCCTGTGGTCATTGGTGCCATGTCTTTAGGCCTGCACTCTACTTTTCCTATCCATATTCGTGTTGCCAATCAGAGAGAGGTCCTGCTATTGGACATTGATAGGCGAGTTCCTTGGGGCTTTTTTGATGGGGCGATGCAGTAAAACGTTTGTGGTGGTGGGGCTTTGCTGTTTATTTCTGAAACACATTGGTTTGAGATCGCTGTTGGGCTTGGGGAAGGAACAAATAACCAGGCTGAACTGTTGAGCCTTAAGATCCTTTTGTTGTTTGCTGTGGAGAAAGGTTGCAGAAGGTTAAATTTCTATGGGGACTCCTTGAACGTGATTAATTGGATTAAAGGTTTTCAGCATTGCAGTGTGCACCATTTACAACATCTGCTTCATTCTATAAGGGAGATCCTCTCCTCACTTGAATCTTTCTCTTGTCAACATATTTATCGAGAAAATAATGATATGGCAGATCGAGCTTCTAAGAGGGCGATCCAGCAGGACGTGGGTTCCTGGAGGATTAGGGAACATCAGGATGGCGCTATCTCTGAATATTCACATATATCTTTATTTTACTGAGTGGCCACTGTGTTATTTTTTATGACAAGACAACATTTCGCCTACAGAAGGCACTCTCTTGATTGCTATGGGACGGAACTATTTTAATAGGCTTGTTTAGTTCTTGCTTTCGGGTTGCTCATACCTGGGGCACGCTGTCCTATTTTATATGCTGATGAAGATTGTGCATTCTCTGGTAATCTTTCGCTTTACAATTCTGATGGGCTACTACAGAGGGCTGACCCCTTTTTTATATGAAAACAGAGTCTACGGGACCCCTGGGTGGTGATTTTGACAGTTAAATGCCTTTTTTTTGTTGAATGCCTCCAGTTTGGTTCGTCTATATGTCTGAGAAATTTTCTGGTCCCTGCTGAGCAATTGAAATTTTCTTTCCTGACAGTTGATGGATTGTTCGTCAGTAGAGCAGTGACATTTGGTTTTTTTGTTTGATCAGCTTTCTCCAAAGGGTTTTTTGAACATTTGGTTTTTTATAAACAACTTGTTTAAGCCAGTTTTTTATTCTGGTTCCGCAATGGCATATTACACTTTGCATCTGAATTTTGTAAACAAACTCTAAGGGTTTGTCTCTCCCGAACACACATCTATGTGTTTCTCACTGTAATTTTGTACTCACCTGCAGTAATAAAATTACGATTTTTTCTCGAGGAAAAAAAAAAACCTTTTCCCACCAACCGATCTTTTAATTTTTCAACCTTCCCTTTTAAATTTGTCTTCTTCTCAGAAACTCATTTGCTCCAAATGGGTTTCCGTCCAACAAGAAACTCCACTAGATCCAAAGCATCATTTTTGTCCAAGGATTCTATTTCATCAACAATGACCTTTTCCCAAAGTTTTTAATCTTATGTATCCATTGCCACCCTAAAATTTTTGGGGTCATCATTAGTAACATATAAATAAATATTTGAATAGAAGGTAGATGGAATATGAGGAAGGAAATTTTTGCAATACTACATGCACTAAAGAAATGGAGACCTTACCTAAAGGGAAGACACTTAAAAGAAAAAAAATGATTATGATAGTCTTAAATACTTTTTTGAGCAAAGGAAATATTCAGAAGAGAAGAAAAATGGGTTATCAATATATTGGATTATGAATTTGAAATCATCTACAAAAAATGGAAGATAATTGTTGTTGCAGATGCACTCTCAGGAAAGGATGAGGATGTGCAAGCATTGCTTTATGCCATTTCTATTATCCAACCATATTGGATAGCCGAAGCAAGGGAGCAATGGCAGAATGACGAAGAAGTATGTACACTCATTCAAAAGTTTCAGAAGGATCCCAATACATCTAATACATTTGGTTGTAAAAATTATTCCTTATGTTAAAAATATCGCTTATATATTTGTAAGAATTATGAACTAAACCAAAAAAAAAAAATGGAGAGAAGTTTTAATGTAGGTGACTAGGTATTTTTACGGCTACAACCATACATAAAAATTTCCCTCAGGCAAGCTAAGAAGGATAATAAATTGTCACCAAAGTAATATGGTCCATACAAGGTGTTGCAAAATATCGGTTCTATGGCATATAAATTGGAGCTTCCTGCATCTTCCCGAGTCCACCCAGTTTTCCATTTTTCATGTTTAAATAAGGATATAGGTGAAAAAATTATGGTTCAAACAATATTTCCAGAAGTTTATGAGGAAGGAAAAATAATATTGGAACCTCAAGCAGTCACAAAAATAAGAACTCGACAACAAAAAAATCGGTCAATTTCAGAGTATCTCATAAAGTGGAGGAACCTACCGACAGAAGATTTCACATAGGAGGATCAGAGTTTTATACAGAACAATCCAAAACTACTCAAGAATTTAGGACAACACTTTTTTGAATGAGAGTCACATGTTAGGGTCTTATATTACTAGTGCAATCCATTATTGTTGTTAGTGTATCCCCCTTATTTTTATTGTTGTACCCCCTTAGTCCCCATATAATTATTATTGTGCCACATAATAGCCAACTGTTGTTATTTTTGTGCCTTTACATTATTATTGTCAGGTTGGATATGATTATATTGTGATCCCATGGACTCCAATATAGAGAAAGGAGGTTTTTTATTTTGAATAATCTAATCATTATTCATTTACATAATGTAAAGGAGGTTTCCGCCTCAAAGTGGTTGATTTCTAAGTCATTGATCTCTCTTTTCTTCTATTTCGTGAGCTGATTTCATAAAAGTGATGCTAGGGTTTTTCGTTGAAGATGGTATGAGAAATACGACCTCCACTATTGGGATTTGATGGTTTGTAGGACATATAATTGTATTTGTAACAACATTAACAAGAAGTTCTCCACTTTTAGCATTGACTACCATGAACTTCTATGTAGGTTATAATGGCTATTTCATATTTCCATTATGTGTATATGTGTGATTTAATGTGGTATATATCTCAATTAACTAATTCAATTCTACTACATCTGTGTTTTCCTTCAAATATCTACTCTTATATTCGATGCTAACGCTAGTAATTTACTGTGAACTAATATGTGATTAAATTTTGGCACCTTCCCATTCATGTCTGTCTGAGAATATTTTAACTCAGTAACCCTTATTGAGGAATGATTATTATTATTGTTTTGTTGTTACATTATTTAAATCTATTTGTAGTTTATTAATCACGGGTTGATTTTGTTCCCATTTTTAGGGATTTTCATTCATGTACTCATGTTATCTTTGTAGTTTGATAATAAAGAGTGGAAACATACATGGTGGAAGACAGAATAACATATCGGATGGGGATCCTAACCCAAATGGTGTGAGGTATAATTGGGACTTCACACAAGAAACACCCCCTCACTTTTCATGGGACATTTTTCCCCATCAACAAAACCATATAAAGTAAGGAGGCATCAACTTTGATGTTGGTCGTCTCTTCCAGAATATCAAATTTAGGCAGTGTGTAAAATGAAAAGGGGAAACAAGAATGAAAATTTTGAGAGGTGGAGTTTCTATTTACAAAATGGATTTGTAGCTGCCTGATTTTTAGGTTATTTGGAAGATTTATTTCCAACATTGTGAGCCCTAACATTTCCTCTTGTCTCAACAATAAAAACTTCTTCATTATCAATCTAATCTAGAGTCCCCATAGTAGGATCATAATTCTTACCAAATATTCATTATCTCATGCTAATATGAAATTTACAAGTTTCCTCATTGATCCAAGTGGACATTGGTGGCCATCCACCTATTCCACTGGAGGCCCCACCATTGTCTCTTTCAGTTTTTTAGTTTCGACACAACTTACTATTTTTGACAATTTTTTGAGTCCTGAACTTCCAGAGCTGTTTTGAGGCCCTAAACGACGTTTTTTGGGAAAATAGAGAGCAGTAGCACCTATTTTTCTTTATTAAGAGCTATTTAGCACATCAAATGGAGATTGTATGCCAAAGGTACGTCCCCAAGAAGTTGAAACACTAATTTACCCAAACGGGGCCCATAGTTTTGGCGCTTCATCTCCTAGCGTTAGGGTTTCGATGTTTAGCGTTTTCCATTGTTTCTAAATAATAAATAGGCCCTAGAGACTCATTGTGACTTAGTTCAGAGGCCAGTAACCACCACATCTCTTCTCAGAGATAAGCTACCAGTGCCCTAGCTATTTATTTCTATTGTCTCGCTAAGAAAATTTCAGTTCTTTGATATTAATGAAATGAAGTGTTATTTCCGCTGCATATTTGTATTTATGATTAAATGTGTATTCTGTTGTGTTCCTGCATAAATCTAGATCAGTGGTATCAGAGCGGTCTGAATTTTCTTGATCCTTCTTTGCATGTCCCCAACGAGGTTGGGGTATAAAGAATTGGGGCTAGATCTGATTGAACCTTTGCAAGATCAGCCTCGCAAACCCCGATGATCGCCCATGGGAGATGAAAAGAAAGATGAGGGAGCAAGAGATCCTATCAAAATATTTCTCGAGGAGGCAATAAAAAACAAAGGAACGCGATGATGGATAACTGTTCTTAGATCCTTCAATGACTGCCCACCGGTGGCACATCTACATCTAATAGCCACTCTGGAGGCATGACTCCCTTTAAGGTACAAGTAAACTTTGACATTCCCATATTCTAGGTTCAAATATATGAAAATGTTGTAAATAGATGGTTGAGTCTATTAGAAGGATATTCTCGGTCCATGACTTTTCCAATTTAGAGAATATTATTTTTGCACTCCTCAAAGCTACCCTCCATGTCAAGAACTGGTGGGAAACCTACTGTGAGAAAAAGGATGAGAAATAACCCTCTCTATTCTCAACTGTACCCACTTGTAATTCTTTCCGAGATGCCATCAAGGAGAAATACTATCCCGTTGCGAGCTATGAGGACAAGTTCTTTCAATGGACCACGCTACGGTAACAAGGGGATTAGATGTGCATGAGATGACAAATATGTTCCATACCATGTGCACAAAGTTGGTTATCAAAGCTTCGGAGAAACATTTGGTGCTAAAGTATCATAGTTGTCTACACATATACATTTAGGAGGAAATGGAGTTCCTCGACATCTCCTCTCTTGGTATGGCATACCGATATGCTACCAAGATTGAGTAGAAATTAAAGCAGGAGAAGCTAGACTTTTGATCTGCGAGTCAAAAGCAAGGGAAAGGTGCCCTAAAATCGTAGAACAAAGGACAAAGCCAAGGCATTGTGTCCCAAGACAACCTTCCAAAGCGACAAGCAAAGAACAACACCACGAAGCCAAAGAAGGACACGGGAAAGTGGTGTGAGTTTCATAAGAGCTCCACTCACAACACAAGTGAGTATCAGGCCAAGCAGTCGCTCGTGGTCGATATGAGGGCTTCTCAATCAGATGCATGCTCCTAATTTTAATTAGAACATGGCAAGGGGAATGACAAAGGGAAACAAATTATTGATGCAGATCCCAACACCATTGTTGCCACTGCGAAGATCCAGAAGGAGGAACCAAAAGATCCAAATGAGGCGGAACGTCTCTTCCACTCCCAGATGTGGGTAAAGGGTTCCCCACTATAGTTCATTGTCAACAATTGGAGGAAAAAGAACCTCATTTCAGCAGATGTCATGAAGCGGTTGGGCTTTCTGAACATAGCGCACCCGCAACCATACACCATCGGGTGGCTTCACCAAGGACGAGATCTCTCTGTCAGCCAAGAATGTTGTCTTCCCTATAGCATCAAGCCCTTCATGAATGAGGTATTATGTGACATTTCTCCTATTAATGTTTTTGATGTATTATGAGGCCAACCATACTTGTGGAAGTGACATGATGTGTATAAGTCACGGCCTCACGTTGTTATTGTTGCCTTGGAAAATAAGCTGTACATGATACTAGAGGTACCACCGCTTACCACTATCTCTTTGGTTATCGAACCCTCTGATGTGTCGAAGGCTCCCTTCAAAGCTAAGGAGGGCCTTTTGGAATGGTTGGTCATGCCTTTCGGGTTGGTGAATGCTCCCGCAACCTTCGTGAGGTTGATGGAAGATATCCTGAGGCCATTCACTAACTCATTTGTAGTAGTGTACTTGGATGACATTATTATCCTCCGCCAGACTTAGGAAGAGCACCTCCACCACATCCAACAAGCCCTCCAAACACTACGGCAACACAAGTTGTGTGCCAATTTGGAGAAGTGAACTTTTGGTGACCTAGGTTCAATATCTCGGATACATTATTGATGAAAGGGGGGTGCATGTGGATGCAACCAAGATCCAAGTCATTCGAGACTGGCCAGCCCCAACCACTATAAAATAGCTTCGTAGCTTTCTAGGTCTTGCTAATTTCTACTAGTGGTTCGTGTTGGGATTCTCTCATATCACTTGGGCCTTGAGTCAAGTCCCCAAGGGAGGAGCGAGAGAAAACTTATTTTGGTCGGAATCTCAACAAAAGGCATTCATAGAATTGAAACATCGCCTCTATTCTACCCCCATGCTCACATTACCAGACTTTCAACAACCATTTCAGATCGAGACAGATGCCTCTGACTATGCTATTGGGGTAGTTCTTACTCAATAGGGGTATCGAGTGGCATATCATAGTGAGACATTGACCAACATAGTTCGCAAGTATCCCACTTATGACAAACAAATGTATTCCATTATGCAGGCTTGTCGACAATGGAAGCATTGCATTTTGGGGAAGGAAACAATCATCCACATAAACTATCAACCACTATAATTCATACAGACGCAAGGGAAGTTGCAGAATGATTGCCATCAAAAGTGGTCCACATATCTGCAAAAGTTTCATTTGAACATCAAGTACAAGCAGGGTAGCAACAATAATGTTGCAGAATACCTCAGCCGACCACCGATGGTGGCACTAACCATCATTCTCAACTCTTGTGGGCACGAGACTTCTGATTGGCTGCTTCTCTACAAGAGCGATCCAGAATTCGACCACATATACAAGGCACTCTTGGGGGGTACGCAAGTTCCAAATTTTCACGTCCAAGATGCACTGTTATGTCACCTGGGACACCTTTGTGTTCCTTCAAGAGAGCATGTGAAGATGATATGGGAAGCACACTACAGTCGATTCATTGGCCATTTCAGGGTCGAAAAAATAGTGACAGTATTGCAGAAATATTTCTATTGGCCAAACCTTCGACAGGATGTCGTGATGTACATTAGATCCTGCACTGCTTGTGCCATTGCCAAACTGGCCATCAAGAAGCAAGGCCTCTATACTCTGCTACCTACCCCTAGCCAACCTTGGGAATCCATCTCCATGGATTACATGTCAGGCCTTCCTTCTACTAAGCATGGAAATAACTGTGTTTTTGTGGTCGTCGATAGATTCTCGAAGATGGCCATTATGGTGGCCTACAAGGAGAACATTACAACAGAAGCCACTGCTAAACTACTCTTTGAACGAGTTTGGGTGCACCTTAGGATCCCATAGTATATCATATCAGATCGTGACAGCAGGTTCCTCAGCACATTTTGGTCCAGCCTCTGGTCAATTTTGGACATCAAGCTCACGAAGTCCACAGCTTTCAATCCCCAAAGTGATGGCCAGACAGAGGTCGTCAACAGGATGATTGTATAGATTATGCACATGTACAATTCAAATCATCCACGCACATGGGATGAGAGCCTCCCATATGTACAATATAGTTATAATCGACCTGTCCATAGCTCAACCAACCACAGCCCCTTTCAAGTGGGCTTGGGATTCCATCCACTATGTCCCATTGACGTAACCATGCCATTTTTGGCTACCGAGGCTGATTCAGCTCATGTCCAGTCTGAACTTAACAAAGTGAATAGCTTCATTGAGCGCATTCAGCACATCTGCCAACAATTTCATGACATATTGGATAGAGCCAATTCTAATTACAAGAAACGACATGATTAACATCGGGTACCACACAAATTCCAGGTGAGCGACAAAGTGTGGCTACATTTGCAGAAGGAGCGCCTTATTGGACCCCACCGCAAGCTTCGATCGCTTTGATATGGGTCGTACACCATCACCAAGGCGGTAGGGAATAATGCCTTCGAGCTCAGTATTCCACCATTCCTTCTTCTGCACCTGGTATTCAATGTGGACTGCCTTTGTCCCTACTTCCTACCTCTCCTGGACACCCCTGACATTGCAAAACAACTCACAACAATAGAGTTAAACCCAGAATGAATGGAACAGGCCACCAAAAACTGTATCATGGACATACAAATCAACAACACTCACCAACAGAAGATCCAACTATATCAGGTTGTAAAAGCTAGCCAACTCCTGCACCAAGGCAAGTGGTTCACCAGGGACCAAGTTCAGCAGAAGTTTCCTCATCTCATGGAGGAACTCAATGCAATGGGGACCATTGCTCCCTAAGGGGGGAGGAATAATCCAGGTGGATATTGGTGGCCACCCACCTATTCCACTTGGGGCCCCACCTTTGTCTCTTTCATTTTTTTAGTTTCGGTACAACTTACTATTTTTGACATTTTTTTAGGTCCCAAACTTCTGGGGCCATTTTGAGGCACTAAACGAGGTTTCCCTAGAAAACCGAGAGCGTCCAAACCTATATATCTTTCTTACGAGCTATTGAGCGTGTCAAACGGAGATTTTATGCCAAAGTTACATCCCTGGGAAGTTGAAACGCCAATTTACCCAAACAGGGCCCATAGTTTGGCACTTCATCTCCTAGGGTTAGGGTTTTGGATTTTTAGGGTTTTCCATTGTTTCTAAATAATAAATAGGCCCTATAGCCTCATTGTAACTCAGTATAGAGTCATGTATCTGCCACAAATCTTCTAAGAGATAAGCTACCAGTGTGCTAGCTAGTTTATTTCTATTTTGTCTGTAAGCAAATTTGAGTTCTTTGATATTAATGAAATGATGTGATATTTCCACTGCATATTTTTATTTATGGTTACATGTGTATTTTTTTGCCTTCCTGCATAAATCTGGATTAGTGGTATCATATTAGTCTGCTTTTTCTCGATCCTTCTTTGCATGTCCCCATCGAGGTTGGGGTATAAGGAGTTGGGGCTCGATCTGATTGAACCATTGCAAGATCAGCCTCGCAAACCTCGACGGACACCCATGGTGGATGAAAAGAAATATGAGGGAGAATGAGATCCTATCAAAATACTACTTGAGGAGGCCCTTGAAAAAAAAAGGAACACGATGATGGATAACTTTTCCCAGATCCTTCAATGACTGCCCACCAGCGACGCATCTGCATCCAATAGCCACTCTGGAGGCACGACACCCTTTAAGGAACAAGTAAACTTTGACATTCCCATATTTGAGGGTCAAATAGATGCACATGTCATAGATAGATGGTAGAATCTATTAGAAGGATATTTTTCAGTCCAGGACTTTTCCGACTGGGAGAAGATTATTTTTGCACTCGTCAAAGCTACCCCCCATGTCAAGGACTGGTGGGAAACCTACTGTGAGAAGAAGGATGACCAGAACCCTCTCTATTCTTAGCCATAACCACTTGGAATTCATTTCGAGATGCCATCAAGGAACAATACTATCCCGTGGGGAGCTATGAGGACAAGTACATACAATGGACCACATTGCGGCAATAAAGGGATCAAGATGCGCATGAGCTAACGAATTTGTTCCATACCCTACACACAAAGTTGGGTATCAAAGATTCAAAGAAACATTTGGTGCTAAAGTATCACAGTTGTATAAACAGATACATTTAGGAGGAAATGGAGTTCCTCGACATCTCCTTGCTTGGTACGGCATACCGATATGCTGCCAAGATTGAGCAAAAATTCAAGCAAAGGAAGTGAGAGTTTGGATCTGCAAATAAAAAGCAAGGGAAAGGTGCCCCCAAACCACAGAACAAAGGAAAAAGCCAAGGCATGGTGGCCCAAGACAACCTGCCAAATCTACAAGGAAAGAACAACACCGCAAAGCCAAAGAAGGACAAGGGAAAGTGGTGTGAGTTCCATAAGAGCTCCACTCACAACACAAGTGAGTGTCGGGCCAAGCAGTCACTTGTGGCCGAGATGAGGGCTTCTGAATTAGATGCATGCTCTGACTCTAAATCAGAACCTAACAAGGGGAATTACAAAGGGAAATAGATTATTGATGCAGAGCCCAGCGCCACTGTTGCCACTGCAAGGACCCAGAAGGAGGAACCAGAGGATTCAAAGGAGGAAAAACGTCTCTTCCACTCCCATATGTGGGTAAGGGGCTCCCTGCTACAGTTCATTGTCAACAATGGGAGCCAAAAGAACCTAATTTCAGTAAATTTCATGAAACGGTTGGGCTTGCCGACCATAGTGCACCCACAACCATACACCATCAGGTGGCTTCACCAAGGACGGGATCTCCATGTCAGCCAATAGCTCTACCTTCCCTATAGCATCAAGCCCTTCGCGGATGAGGTATTATGTGACATTGATACTATTTATGTTTCTGATGTATTATTAGGCCAATCATACTTGTGGAAGTGACCACCACCAGGGGTACCACCGCCTACCACTATATATTTGGTTACTGCAAAACAATGCAATAATCTCATTCCCCAAACCAAGAAATTTGTTTTCCTGATGATCTTCCCCTAGGGCAAGAAGAAGAATGTGGCCATGACATCCATACATGGCTCCTCTGCATGACAACAACAAATGGACAAGGTTGTGGAGGAGTATGGTGACATTTTCACCTCAGCCATAGGGGTGCCTCTGCACTGTCAGGTCAAGCACCCCATTGATCTAACCCCAGGTGCGCCGCTACCCAACGAATTGATCTATCGACGTTCTGTTCTGGAGAACGATGAAATCAAGAGGTAGATTCAGGAGCTATTGCAGAAAGTTCACATATGGCGAAGTTCATTACCGCGTGGGAGCCCAATCATGTTAGTACAGAAGAAGGATGGGCCTTGGAAACTTCGTATTGATTATCAGGCACTGAACAAGATCACTGTCTAGAATAGGTACGTGATCACATGGATTTATGACCTTCTACAAAAACTCAAAGGGAAATATTTCAGCAAGATCCACTTGAAGTCTGGGTATCACCAGATACCCATTGAACCCTCCGATGTGTGGAAGACTACCTTCAAAGCTTAGGAGGGGCTTTTCGAATGGTTGGTCATGCCTTTCGGGTTGACGAATTCTCCCGCAACCTTCATGAGGTTGATGGATGAAATATTGGGCCCATTCACCAACTCATTTGTAGTAGTGTACTTGGATGACATTCTCATCTTCAGCTAGACTTGGGTAGAGCACCTTCACCACATCTGAAAAGTCCTCTAAACACTACGGAAACACAAGTTGTGTGCCAATTTGAAGAAGTGAACTTTTGGAATGACCCAGGTTCAATATATGGGTTACATTATTAATGAAAGGGGGGTGCATGTGTATCCAACCAAGATCCAACTCATTCGAGACTGGCCAGCCCCAACCACTATAAAAGTACTTTGCAACTTTCTGGGTCTTTCTAATTTCTACAGTTGGTTCGTGTTGGGATTCTCTCATATCACTTAGTCGTTGAGTCAAGTCACCAAGGGAGGAGGGAGAGAAAAATTCTTTTGGTAGGAATCTCAAGAAAAGGCATTCATAGAATTGAAACATCACCTCTATTCTGCCCCAATGCTCACATTACCATACTTGAAACAACCATTTGAGTTCGAGATAGATGCCTCTGACTATGCTATTAGGGCAGTTCTTACTCAATAGGGGCATCGAGTGGCATAACACATTGAGACATTGTCTGACAGTATTCGCAAGTATCCCACTTATGATAAAGAAATGTATTCCATTGTTCAGGCTTGTCAACAATGGAAGCATTACATTTTGGGGAAGGAAAAAATCATATACACAGACCACCGACCCCTACAGTTCCTATCGACACAAGGGACGTGTGTTAAAAAAGGGGGTTTTGGTTGACCTTTTATGTTAAACTTTTTTTCATATGAAATGAATACATTTCTCATATCTTGCATGACATGAAGGATGGATGTCATATTATATTGGTTAGTTTTACCCTATAAAGGAACATTGGTTCTACAAATTTATTCTTCATATTATAATAAATTTGGAGTGAAAAATCAGGACTGGTAGTGATCTTGTCTTCTAACCGTCGACAGTAAGGTGTCACTAATGCCCTATATTAGTGCATCATGGCTACTTGATTTTTGAGGTAGATAATTTTAGGTATGTAATTACATAGCATGGTAAAATTAAGATTAAATTATTTAATGATTTGTCCTTTTCAAAAGGAGACATTTTTGTACTCATATAAGAGCTCAATATGGTTTATAGGCTACCCATAGGTAGATTTGAACTAGTATAAAATATCTTCCCAAGCGCAAAAGGATTTGGGAGAAAGTTTGAAAAAATAAGCAACAACTCTACCTTGAAAGGAATTCACAAACAATCAAATAAAGGTTTTGTTATCATTTTACCCAATTTTATGGAATGCATTGGATAATGTTATTAAATATTCATTCATCGTGATCATTCTATTGGCTAAAAACTTAGGTAAGTGCCCTTGTTATCGCCACGGAAAACACCCTCCAAAATTTGGTCTACACTTAAATTTTGGAGATGCGTTACACTTTTTGGTGAAATCAGGGCGCATTTTGGTGAAAAACATATGTTTGATCCAAAATTTAAGTGCTCAATAAAGAAATTTTTTAAGCACTCGATCGACATATTGAGGCAGTTAAAAATAACTTCATCGGGCATTTAAACAAACCATTGATCGAGAAATTTTTAATTCGTTTTAACGGATCAATTTAGAGTTATGGATCGATCAAAAATTTGATCCAGATTTATATAGGAATGCAATAAAATATAGAAATAAACATAAACCCAAAGATGCAGTAGAAGATATACTTCATTTCATTAACATCAAATAACTGAAACAAGCTTACAGACAAAATGGAAATAAACTAGCTCGAGTGAGGGTAGTTTATCACTAATAAGAGATGTTCTGGCTGCATGCCTCTAAAATATGTTACAATGGGACTCAAGGGAATATTTATTTTTGAAAAAAATTGGAGAACCCTAAACAACCAAAACCCTTACCAAAGGATATGGATCACCTAGATGTTTTGGGCCTTCTTGGGGTTAGCCGAGAAGAAAACTTCTTGGGGTCGTATCTTGGTCATATTATCTTCGTTTGGCACATACGATAGATCCTCAAAAGCATATCTTTGAGTCCTCAAAAAATATCTCTCCGATTCCTCAAAAAAATGCAATTTTGGGGGTCAAAAACGCTCTCGAATTTTTGGACCCGAAAGACTACTAAAATTAGTAAATGCTGCTATTAAAAAGGAAACTAACGAAATCGACTAAAGATGTAGCGGTAATAGGTGGGTGGCCACCAATATCCATTTGGATCATTCCTCCCCATATAGGAAGAAATGGTCCCCATTTCATGCAAATCCTCCATGAGGCGAGGAAATTTCTGTTGAATTTGGTCCCTAATGAACCACTTTCTCTGGTGAAGGAGTTGGACTGCTTTGACAACACAATATAGATGGATCCTCTACTAGCAATTTTTCTTGATCTATGTGTCCATGATCCAATTAGTTGTGGCATGTTCCATGTATTCTGATTTAACTCTGTTGTTGTGAGTTGTTCTATAATGTAAGATTTGTACATCAATGGTGGAAAGTATGGTCGAAGGTAGTCCACATTGAAAACTGGGTGCAAACTTTAAAAACCCTAAGAAAAATACATATTAAAATATATAAAAGACCACGGTCGATGGGACACATATTCCAAGTTTATCGGTTGGAATAACATCCTATTGGGTGTTCATTTCGATTATTATGGCTAAGGAAATTGGCAAAGGAAAAGGAAAAGGATTTATAAATGCATGAGGCATTAATTGGCACTGTATTTGTGAAAATAATGGAAATTAGGAGAAAATGAAGGTGAAAGGTCACAAGTTTTATGTGAGGAGGAAAATGAAGGAAAATAATGGAAAATGAATAAATTAGAGGCATCATTAGTAAAAGGATTCCAAGGATTAGTGGGTGAGGCTTGAGTTGAGTTTTGGATTTCTCATTTTTCTCTCTCTATCTCTCATACTCCTGAGCACTTAGTATATCCTTCGAGCAGTCTTGTAGAGTGTGGCATACTTAGATATTTGGATCAATAAAACAAAGGAAAAGTAGGAAAGCGGAAGATGGCATCGCGATCAACATTGATCTGAATATGGATAAAAATTTTTTGATGTGATAGCTTCTTCATCTTTATAAAATAATTGTGTTTAAGCATAATCTCAAATTAGAAATTTATGAGAGGGTTTATGTGTCAATATTTGTGTGTATTTTATGAGAAATTCATTAAGTAAATTAGCTATTAAAAACACATATATAGTAAGTAAATCGCAAAAAATAATACACAGTAAACACATTACACAGTAGTTGATAACGGTGTTCACCGCTCATGGGCTACATCTCCATGGACCTGATTCAATGACTTGGCCCTCTTTGCATTAATGGTTAATTCTCCATTACATGCACCTGTAGTGCTCGAATGGCTTTGCAACCTACTCCATTGGATTCAAAAGACTCAAAAACCCCTAGGTAGCCTCTTACATCTCTCCAAATGGTCTTCACGTGATCTAGAAATCGCCTCCTCTCCTAGTGGACTTCAGCTTCTTTAATCTTCAAAGTGAAAAAAACACTTACAGAAATTCCTGCCTCTACAACCTACACCATCATGCTTAGAGCATCCAAATCATCTAGGATTGACTATTTCTGAGCCTAATTTGGTCGAAATATGTCAAAGTTATTTCTTCTTCAATATTTCTTAGAAAAACTACAAATATGGAGAAAATCCAATAAAATCCACCACATTTGGGAGTTTCATCGAAAAGTGTGGACTCTGCCAATTAGTGCTAATCTGCACTTAAATTAAACTGGAGATTAATTAAAATTTAGTGTGCATTTAACTGATGTTTAGCGCTCTAAGCACATTTTAAAACAATTCGAATGAAAATCGGATTAACACATTTTAAATGTTGATTAGGGCTAATTAATCCATATTTAGGGGTCTAACCCCACACATTTTTTGGAGCGATCCTCCTATTCACGGGCCATGGTCTTGTGAAATCGAGGGCCGGCCATTTTGACCCATGTTGAAAACCATATTAAACTTCAAAGATATTCCATGCGCAATGGCTGTTAAGAAACATGGTCGTGGTATATTGGTAATGTTGGTCCATGGTGTGGAGGAGGTCATGGCATCAAGCCTCACCTCCTCCCATCCACCACATAAAAAAATTTCCCCGACACATAAATTGAATTTCGACCACACTTAGTCGAAATTCAGCCTTTGGGATGGGCACGTGGTAGCCTCCGGGCTACCCACGTGTCCTCATCCAATTGGTTCTTCAAAAGCCAACAAGAAACTGCCATGTGGCCATAGATTTTGGCCCCTTACAAATTGACACCTTTCAACATTCTCTTGGCCAATGGAAAACAATAAGTTTGACCCCTTTCAACCTGTTTGACCCTTTTTTTGAAAATTTTCCTGTTTGGTCAGGCAGACAACGGGCTCTAAATCTCACATAGAGACTCTATTTTGAGCAAAATGAAGCGCAATAGATTTCTAGTGACGAGACCCATCTGGTAGGTCTAGTTCGGAGTGATTTTTAACACTTTTAATTTTTAGCAAATTTTTTCCCCCAATCCAGATTCCGATCACTCCTCCGCACTGAAAAGGCTTTTGGTCCCACAAAAGTTGGTTATATGATTAGAGATAAATAACCTTCTATTTACCAAGTTCTATCACTTTGATTTCACTTGGAATAATCTCCATGAAAACCACTTGGGTTCATTGAGATGCCTTTCCTTAGAAATGGCTGGGCACTTAAACCAATGTCCTCCTTTTGCTACTAACCCAATCTAGCACCTTTTGGTTGCTTGCTAACTGAGTAAACACCTTCTTGTACCAAATCAATCCCTAGGTTCTTGGAAAACTTATTTATGGCCTTCCCGCTTAGAAGCGTGTTCCTCCTTTCCACACACATGCATTTGATGCAAGCTTCTCCTTGGAAACCACTTTTCCAGGTTAATCCCATTTAAGTGAACTACAACAATGACTTCCAACATTGGTAATCACAAGAAAATAAATGGCCATTATTTTTACCTCCATGGTTCCAAATTCCACATCTGGAAGAATGAATTCACCATCTCTTTCGCTTCTTGGCTTCAATGCATCAAATGATCTACAATGACTGTTGTTTTGGCTGCAAAAAATTTGGCATCTTGTCCACTTTCCTCTTTTTGATTCCATCATCCTCTAGTATTGACATGCTTCTCATTACATGATTTTATAATGAAGGCTAATCATGAGTCTCTTTCTCAAGAAAGGTCCTTCTAAAATCCCGCGACATCTTGTCACAAGGAAACCCATCAATCTTGAAAAGCACATCATGAAAGAAACATAACTTGATGACCTCTTCCTTTTGCTCCTTCAAAGAAACAAATGTCACATCATATGAACATTGCCATGCATTCTTACATCTTTGTGTACAAAATGATCGACCAAATACAAGTCGACAAAACATGCCTCTTCAAACAATTGACTCTCAAGTCAAACAAAAGCATGTACAAATTTCCATCTTTACTACATCTAAGTGAGTCAACATAACTCTAGTTTTCCAATATCTTGCTTCATGGAATATGCAACATACTTTTGAAATAAAAGAAATGAATTAAATTGACAAAAAATGCATCAACAAGGTAAGATTTTCATCAAACATCAAAATAAATGAAAGTCCTTAATTGGTTAAAAAATATAATCATGTCCTTCGAAACCACTTCAATGGTGCTTCTTTTAATTTCACTTTATCATGTGAATTATCCTCACTGAAATCAATTATGGACTCTTATTTTATATTTTTCTCATGTCGTGGATGACTTGTTGGATACAAAGTCCAATACTTGTCTACAAGATGACCTTAGTTATCGAAATGAGTGCAAAAGAATTGCACCTTATTTTCAACATAGTTTGCATTGTCCAATGGACCTTTGGCTTTACTCCTCCTTTGTTTTAAAAGTTTCTTGCGCATGGAGAATTTATTCCAACACCTCGAAATAGTATGGTTATTCAAACCACAAAAGAAACATGTAAACGTTTTCCAAATATTATGTAAGGATTTTCCATGTTTATCATAATCAAAAGAAACTCGATTAAAGGTTTATTTATACCTTGCACAATCACCTTTATCGCCTTCTTGAGGAGGTGAATTTGATGAGGTAGTGCCTCTCTTCAAAATACCAACAATGGATTCAATGCCTTTCGAGCTTTCAACATCCTCTTGTTTTCCCTTTCCATAAGTTGAATTCTTATGAGCATCTTCTTGCAAAGTTGGTGTGAAGCTTTTTCATTCCTCATCAACACAAACTTCACAAGCTTGAGGAACATGTCATGAAATTCCTTCTTGGAACACCTACATGCGCATCCTTAACTTTGGATCATTCTCCATCATGTTGTCCATAACAAAGTCCCGGATACCTAGGCCATTCCTCAACAACAATTGGCCCAATTATTCCTTGTGCATGTTTGCGTAATCCCTTACCTTCATAGCCCATAATCATCAATAATTTAGACTCTATTCCTATAGTGTGTATTTCAAAAGAACCTACACATTCATTTTGAGAGAAAATTGAATATACACTTGAATTTCATACCTATTTTTCATGCACATACTTGGCTAAGGTTTCATTTGGAATATGGAGTTGAGTCTCCATCTCATGCAACTTCTTAAGAAGCTCTTGCTCCTACTCCTTCATGGCACTCAAATTATCTTGAAGTATACTGTTCTCCTTCGTATACTCAACCAACTCTTGCACCATATCTCTCATGATGTAGATCTTCTACAACATCTCTTTATCAAAGAGTCTTGATAAGTAATATGGAGTAGAAACAGTGTTTGGTGACACTTGCATCACACTTTTAATGCACAAAAACATTATTTTTTGTGATTTTATAGTTGAGTCCTCAATCTTGAACTTCTCTTGAAGATAAGAGATACACATAAACTTGCAAACAATTAAATTCTCCTTCTACAAATACAAAACCAATAGCCAATTCTCTAAGTAACCTTGGAAAAGCTTGAGATAAACTTGTGCTAAAATGAGATAAACTCTCCTCTGATACCAACTTGATCTGAATATGGAGAAACTATTTTTTCTCTGCTAGCTTCCTCATCAGTATAAAATAATTTTGTTTAAGGATTGTCTCAAATTAGCAAGTTATGAGAGGGTTTATGTGTCAATTTTTTTCTGTCTTTTATGAGAAATTAAGTAAATTAGTTGTTAAAAACACATGTGCAACAAGTAAATTATAGAGAAATAATAAACACCGAACACATTACATAGTAGCTAATAATGGCGTTCTCCCCTCCTGGGCTACATCTCCATGGACCTGCTTCAATGGGTTGTCCCTCTTTGGATTAATTGTAAATTCCATGATTACATGTATCTACATTGCTCCAATGGCTTTGAAACTTTCTCCATTGGATTCATAAGACTCAAAAACCCATAGATAGCGTCTTCTGGCTCTGCAAATAATCTTCAGGTGATCTAGACATGGCCTCCTCTTCTGGTGGCCCTTGGCTTCTTTAATCTTCAAAGTGGGAAAAAAACACATAAAAATGTGCTCCTCTGCCTCTGCAACGTGCACCATCATGCTCATATCATCCAAATCATCTAGGATTGACTCTTTTTCAGCCTAATTTGGTCGAAATATGCCAAAGATATGCCTTCTTCAGTATTTCCTAGAAAATATCCTCCAAATTTGGAGAAACTCCAATTAACTCTATCACATTTGGGAGTTCCGTCGAAAATAGCAGAATGCACCAATTACTTCCAATTCGCACTTAAATTAAACTAGAGATTAATTAAATTTAAGTGCGCATTTAACCGGGGTGTAGTGCTCTAAGTACGCTTTAAACAAATCCAAATTAAAATCTTATTAACGGATTTTAAATGTTCATTAGGGTTAATTAACCCATATTTAGTGGTATAACCCCATGCATTTGTTGGATCACTCTGCCTGGTCATGCACCATGGTCCTCTACGACAGAGGTCTGGCCCTTCGTGGATGGGCCTTTTAACCCTCGTCCAAAACCATTTTAAACTTCAAATATATTACGCTCCCAAGGTATGTTAAGAAACATGGTTCCAGTATATCGGTAACGTTGGTGCATGGTGCAGGGAAGGTCACAGGGTCGAGCCTGACCTCTGCCTATCCACCACATAAAAAAATTTCCCCAACACATAGATTGAATTTCGACCACACTTAGCGAAAATTTGGCCTTTGGGAGGGCCACATGGTGCCCTCCAAGATATTCATGTGTCCTCATCCCATTGGCTCTTCAAAAACCACACAGAAATTGCCATGTGCCTAGAAATTTAGACCACTCACAAATTGACACTTGTTGACATGCTATTGGCCAGTCAAAGCCCATAAATTTGACCCCTTTGACCCTATTTGACCCTTTTTTTGAAAATTCGCCAGTTTGGTCAAGCAGACAACATGCTCTAACTTTCACATACACACTCTGATTTTAGCAAAACAAAGTACGTCATTTTTCTCGTGACCAGACCTATTCAGTCGTTCTGTTCTGGAGCGATTCTGAAAATTTTGATTTTTTAGCAAATTTTTGCCCCTAATCTAGATTCCTATCAAGTGTCTAGAATAGGTTCTAAGTGCACATACCGAGTTTCATGTACGCTTTCCTCACTTGTTTTGGCATGCATGGTGTATGCATGTGGATTTCATATCATTTCCATTTCCTAGCCAACCATGGTACTATGGGCTTATTTCCAATGATTGTTTTCTGGTTGGTTCTCATGAGTCTTTTAGCTGTTGGGTCAAGTTATTAGTTCTTGGAAGCCTTGGTTGGGCAAACACTCTCCAAGACCGACAAAGAATTGTGGGTTGAGCTACTAGTCCTGGAAGCCTTCATTAGAGAAATGCTCTGGAATCCCTAGGTGAGTTGAGTTACTAGTCCTCGAAGCCCTTGTTGGAAAAACACTTGGGAAGCCCTGTAAGAGTTGGGGTTAAGTTACTAGTCATGAAAACCCTAGTTGGAACATTTTGGAGCCCTGGAGAAGCTTGGATAGATACCAATCTGTAATGGTTAGTGATGTCTGATCGTGAGGTGGAATCACTAGTTGGGGTTGAGAAGGTGTGTTCTCTGGAGCCCTTATTGGTTGTTGATTGATGTGTTTGATAAATTCCCACATTCAAGCTTGGAATATGGAACATGGGTGACTAGTTGAAGTGAGATTTGGTTTAGCCTTGTCTATGCTCGAGCGGGACGTGGAAGTCCCATTCCCGGTTGGTTTTTACAGTCATTAATGAAAGGTTCATTGCCTTGGTATTTGATGTGTATATGCACTAGTCTATATATGGATTCTATTGCTGATGTATCCATGGTAATTCTGTTGGTATTACACTAGTTATAAGCATGTATTGTGATAGTGATGAGGTATGACTCTCTCCATGTCTTTACTTGCAAATGAATGCACAACATATATATGGATAAATTGATTAAATGATAGCTTATAATGTAGGGGATAAATTATTCTTAGCAATTCTGATATAAGAAAGAGACCCTTGTTATAGTAGTGTATTATAATATATTTTACTCAATTAGAATCAAGAAATCATGTTTTTTAATGTAATAAAGTTATATAACTCCTTGACCCGCAAATTATCAAGTGTAATATTTTTCATAAATGGCTAAAAAGAAAAAAAAAACATTAATGACATTTTAATAAAGATACCATCTTGTAAACACCCCAATAACATTATTTTCAATAACAAAATAAGATATTTTCATGATTACCATAGGGATCAATTCTATCCCATTGGTTATGAGGAAAAATAAATAAAAAAATTCAATAACATTTTAATGAAATTTCCATCTTGTAAGCACTGCAATAACATTATTATAGTAATGTTATTATCTTGTAAGAACTACAATAACATCCAACATCTTTAGATAATTTTGAACAAAGACATTATTTCATATAACCGTACTTAATTTATTGGACCATTGAGGAACCAAGCATATTCCACCTGACCATGAACTATCTCCAATAGTTACCCACCGAGCTAAGATCTACTTGCCACTAGAATCAACAACCTCATTAATTCCTTGGTGCTTTCATCCCAACATATTTTTAGCAGCGTCCTGCTTTAAGGTCTGCCAACCTTTTTTCCTAGGTCTTTTTGTTTTATTTTTTCGAAAAATATACTCTCTTTTTTCTTTAAAGCATACATTTCTCTCCCGTTGTGCTTTATTTTACTTCACTTAGTATTTATCTCCAACTAAGTCATTAACATAATCTTTCTCTCCCATTTGGTTAATATTTTCCTCTTTATTATTTTCACCTAGGGATTTTTATGAGACTTTTAGGGAAGGTCCATGTTGTACCTAACCACCAATATCTTTTAATAAGCTAGCAAGAATTCTTCCAAACTCTAGATTTATTTTCTTAATACCCCAACAAATTTATTCATTAACTCAATAATAAAATATTACATCATCACATCAGCGCCATTATGGCTTCCATAGCCATTGAATCCAATAAAAATTCAATGTATAAAAATAGTCAATGTCTAAGAATCCATTGTAATTTACATAATTTTCCATTTGTAGATTATAATTATTGAAAAGGATCATTTATCTACACCATGCATCTATACTTGATTCTCAACATGGGTCCCACAATTTGTCAAAGTACATTAACAACAATTCATCACATGTAATATAGATGGTATAAATTCCAATTTTCCATATAATAACAATCATGAAACTTAGAAAAAATGCATTAACATATATTGCATACCATATAATTAAACTTTATTTAAGGTCTCACCTTACTAACCATCAAAATTATAGAGAAATAATAGTCCCATTTAACACTAGGTAAAAAAATGTGTTTTTTTTATTTCCTTACCATTAGCTTGCAACCATGTAAGTGAAAACCATTGGGGAATCTTGGGAAAATAATTTGCAATCATGCAATCTACAATCACTATAGAATTTTATCAAATAGTTTGCAAGCATGCAATCTAAAACCCATTAGGAATTCTAACAAATAGTTTGCAAGCATGGAATATAAATCCATTGATGAATTTCGACAACAATTTGCAATCATGCAATCATATTAATATCATTAATGGTAAAAAAAATTCCAAACAACGCAACCAACAATCCCTACTAGAGCATATAATCAGAAAAGTAGACCAGATTATTGATCTAGGTTTAAATGTAACTTTATCTTTGAATCAACATTGGTGTTACATGATCTCAAGGTATCAATACCCCTTTATGTTAAATGAATCACATCCAAAACTCCCACAGATGCAATTATTTAAAATAGCAAAACTTTGGATCTCATTTACCACATTTTGTCGAACACATGGAATGAAAATTTCCCTCTACAACTCTACATGAAGAAAGAAAACCTGGAATTATGCTAATATGAGTTGTTCATTGACTTTAAGTTCACTATGTGACTTACACTTCACTCATTGCTTATTTTTAACAAATAAAGAGGTTCGTTCATTTTTTTTGTTTTGTTTTTACAACATTACATTGTACTCTTCAGAGTCAACCCCAAATTCTAAATTATTTAGTTATCACACCAACCATACATGCATTCATTATTTATAAGCAGTGAATCATAACTTTAGCCATGTTTTTCCCCTTTTTTTGTTTCTTATGCAACACAATCATTGTTCTAATATTATGCATGCAAAGGTTTGTAATTAATTTGCACCATAACAAATGAGTGTTGAGAATTGTTTGTAGGTTCCATAGAGGTTTCATTTTCTTTCATCCACATCCATATACAAGTTTCATGAGCACAAATTTTAAAGAAACATTATAACTTTGTACTCTTTCATGCGGTCATTAATCATGCATCATGCATCTCATGTTAATTTTAGTCTACTACAAGTTTAATTAAAATCATAACTTAGACGATGCCAACTAGAATCATATCTATACTCCCTTTTTACATAATTATTCCCGAAAGGCGTCAATGTTGCTACCTTTAGTTTTGGTACCATTTGTAACATACCTCGGTAACCTCACAAGAAACTACATGGAGTTAGGAAATTTTTGTCAACATTTTCCAATGTGTAATTTTCTAAATTTATTTCAATATTCCCTCATCAACCATTAGAATAACCATCATCATACCCTAGAGAAATATTTATTAAAATTCATAGTGAGTTACACAACCATTAACTCTCCTTGTTGTAGCATAGTCATTTAAATTTCCTGTTATAACTATGCAGCAATCCCATGATCATTCTAACTAAATTAGTAAATAATATAATTTATAATATAAAAATCACATCATGAAATAAATTAACATCATGAAAATTGCACAATGAACAATCACATCAATATACACCGATATACCCTCGAAACCCCGTAGGGTAAAAACTAGCAAACATTTAATTTTATTATTGAATGCTTTTGAGGATTGTCACTCCTCACTCAATGGTTATAAGGGAGTCCATCCCTTGACCGTTGACATAAAATATTACATAGAAAATTAATATTGAAGGAAACATAACTAGTTATAAGCTATTACAATCATCATGATACCATTTAGCCACGGATCCTCAATATTTGTCTTTGAGGTCAGGCAGTTTCCTTCAGTGGATGATCCTGCAATTGGTAATCTTAACCCTGCATGGACTAACAACTATTATATTCCACAATTTTAAACTTGAACAATCATTTTCTCAAGTCAACCTCCTTTCATTACATTGCTATCGTCAGCACACTTAATATCATGATTAGGTAAAATATTAATGAACCAATAATCAATCTATATTTGTGAAACTTCCAAAACTATTTGTATGCATGTATAAAACATAAACAAATTCACATGAAATGTCTTCCTTAACATCATTTGACATGCATCAGTAAAAAACAAATTATTGTCAAGCTAACAAAATCTTGCATGCAATTTCATATTAGTTCCGAAGGAAATGTAACATACTATATAATAATATTGTCCATGCAATTTCATAACAAGCTTTGAACATAACTATCCCAACAAGCAACTTATTTTGTGCCTACTCTTATGTTTTATATTCGAAAGGGATTAACACAATATATTCTATACTTATGCATGTGAATGATAGCTATTATGTATAACAATGATAGCTCTATTTCAAACAAAGTCAACATGCTAGTTATAATTTTTTGCATGTAATAACATAACTTGTTCTTCTTGCATGTAAAGCATATATTTCTTTCCAAAAGAAACTAAATAAATATGTCATGGAAAAATAAACACATTTCTTTTCCAAGGGGTCAAACGCATACCACTTATTCTTTCATGCATGAAAAGGGACATTTCCCTCTCATCCAAAAGATATAACCCAATAACTATTCTCTCAAAATGAAGCTAATACCATAGAAAATCCCTTTAGGTTTGCAAAATACATATTATTTTTCCCAAAATAAGGCTAACACAATCAATATTATGTGATTGCATCTTCCTTTTCTCTACAAATCTAATACCCAAAACTATACTTTTTCCATGCATGCAAAAGTATATGTTTCTCGAAATAATCTTACATAATAAAGCATGTGATTACTAATTTTACTCTACAATAATCTATTCCAATAATGAGTACATGGACATAATTTTCTCTTCAATTATTTTTAAACAGTTCTAACACAATAATTTCTTCCTTGCATATATATATATATATATTAAGGATATTTACACCATAATTATTCTTTTTCCAAAATATAGCTAAGTCACTAGCTATTATGCATGAAATACAAAATATTTTCTTATCATTTTACACATCAGAGCAATTTGTAATATTTCCTCAAGAAATAACATGAATAACAAATGATTCTCAAATAACAGAACCAATTGTATTTTATGCAAAGGTTTTATGTGAACTACTTCTCACAAAAGTTATTTATATCCTTTTACATAACTCAAGCTCCTCATGCATGTAAAATCACATAATAATTTCTAGTAGATCAAATATACTAGATATTATTCATGTGCACCTCAGCTCATAGTCTCTTCAAGAGTTGAATATGTGCCTTTAAAACGTTTAATGCATGTGCACCATGACAATATACTTGGAAATTATATAAATTAATTCATTTTCAATAATCATCAACATAATTATTATTTCTATATGGACATAAACAATCATTACTATCCCATTAAAAATTGAAATGTAAGAACTATGTTTTACTATTCTTTTCCTATTTTAGCCATCCACTTTGGACATGTATTGCGAATATATGGAAACGGATTTCAGAAAAGAAAAAGAGGTTTTTCTTTCGAACTGACTTATTAAAATTAACCTCTCTCTCATTTTTTTCATAGGTATCATGGTTTGGAAGATTCGAATGAATCTTTCCAACCCATATTTCCAAATTTAAATATTAAATAATTTATTGTTTTTGTCATCAAATTTGGACACAGTTTCTGAACAAATGGAAACAACTTTTGGAAAACCCAAAGAGTTTTTTGTTTTTAACAGGTTCATTAGAAATAACCTCTCTCATTTTTTACATAGGTCTTATGGTTTGGAATATTTGAACGAATCTTTGGAGCTCATTTTTCCAAATTTAAATTTTAAATAATTCCCTATTTTTTACATCAATTTAGGACACAGTTTTTGAGACATGGGAAACAAATTTTTAAAATTTTAAAGAGGCTTTTGGTTATATCATCCTCTTTTAAAGAGAAATCCTTCACTTCATATATATCTATCCTCGTTTGGGATATATAAAGACACATTTGGACCCCATTTTCCAATAACTCATCTAATTCACATAATTATTTAGCCATGAAAACTTTTAAGAATTCAAATCACATGAAATATTCTAATAATTCAGTGAAGAAAACACTTATTCCTCTATCCATAAAATTTTATAGAGGTTTTCTCAAGAAATAATCTTGATCGTTTATCATATGAATGTTTCCATGCAAATAAATTCAATTATTAAGTCACCATGCCCCATATGTAAAAAAAATAATTTTCAAAGAACATAGTTAATTATCTTTTGATGCGTGCTTGGAAACCATTCTTCCTCTTCCTTGGCTCCATTCTTCATGCATTCTCGCATTCCCTCTTATATTTTTCTCATAGGCTTAGAATAAATAGAATTAAGAAAATGGAATAGCTTTTCTAAATCATAATAGCATTCCATAAAGCACCCATGAATCTGATTTTTCCTAAATCGCAAAAGCACTCCATAAATCTCTAATTCTTTTCTTTTAAAGGTATATTTTTTTTTCCTTATGAGAAAAATATCACTTATCCATATTTTTTCCAATAATATTAGTCATTATTTCTAAAACTCATAAAAGATACCAACTTGCAAATATAATTTATTTCTATAGAAGAATATAATTTATTCTAAATAAAATAATTAAGAAATAATTCTTCCAATATTATTATAATTAAGAATTACAAGAATATTATTCATGCAATATCAATGTAATAATAAATAATATTTAATTATTTAAACCTCATTCTACAAGATTTTTTACGGTGGCTTACACCAGGGATATTATAAGGGTTTCGTGGAAAATTTTCAGATCTTGGCTCCCAATATTTTCAGAGATATGATCTATGGAATTTAGGGATTGTGCAGGCTCTCGAATTTCATCTCAAATAGTTCACCCTTGTAGAACCATCATAAGTCTCTCTCTGAGCATCAAATTAGAATTTTGTAAAAACTGGCCGAAATTAAACTGACTATTGTTTCTTTTGTATTGATTTTAGAGGTGAAGGAGGAAATAGTGACATGTGGCACGTTGTACAAGTTCTTTGTACTGAACCAATCCATAATTAGGTCATTATGGGAGATTGCGCATAACTTTGTCTTGAAGAATCCAAATCAGGTTAGACATATGTCATTGGAAATAAGATTCAAAGGGCTACCAAAGGACCGAAGATAAAACCTTGGGGATCCGAAATTATATAGATATATCATTTTAAAATTTCATAAGTTGTGCTTGAAAAATAAGTTTGAAGTGATTCCAAGGGCATATTGAAGCATAGATATTAATATTGGGTTCTAAAATGCGCACTAAAATGAATTCGACACCCATTAATCCCTTAGAAGGCTCTACTATGACTCATGCAGAGGAAGAAGTGCAACATGATATATCAAAATTACAATACCAAGTGCAACAAAATTTCACTCTCACAAACAGTCAAAAAAAATGAAATGGAAGCTAAGCTGGATGGTTTGAATAAAGGCATGGAAGCTAAGATGGATGGTTTGAAGGAAGGCATGGAAGCTAAGATGGATGGTTTGAAGAATGGCATGGAAGCTAAGATGGATGGCGTGGAAGCTAATATAAATAACATGGAAGCTAAGATTGATGGTATAGATGGAAATATGGAAGGCTTTAAGAAATACATGGAAGGTTTGAAGGAAGGTTCAGCAAAATTGCTACAAGAAAAGCTTCCTAATGGTGAAAAGGTAGTAGAGGAAACTCATGATGATAAAAAAATAAATGTTAATCATGATTTCATAGACTCTAATGTTGGATCTAAGACCCACCATATTCCAAATATAGATATGAGAAATTTTAATGGAAAGGATTTGATAACTTGGTTACTACAAACGGAGCAATAATTTGAGCTCCATAATACGCAAAACACACAAAAGATGTGCATTGCAACTTTATATTTAGAACAAAATCAGTTTTTATGGTATCGATGGCTTTGTTCCTGTAAACTACTAGTCACTTAGTCAATTTTACAGAGGAAATGATAGCACATTATGAGGATACAAAGAGTAACACCTTCTTTATCCAATTGATAAATCTCAAACAAAAGGGTTCAATGATGGGGCACATTGAGGATTTCCAAAAATTGAATATAAGGGTAAATAATATTCCAACAGAACATAGGGTTGATGTATTCATTGGTACTCTAAAGGATAACATCCAGCACAAGGTTCGCCTTTGGGAACCTAATAAATTGGAGAAGAAATTTAGGTTGGCAAGAAAAATTTAAAGAAAAATTATGGCGATAAGGAAACCTACCACTCACAACTATAAATATTGAAGTGTTGCTACTCCTAGACTTCCACAATCTACAAGGTTGACACCACAAAAATTGGAAGAAAAAAGAGGAAAAGGACTCTGTTATAGTTGTGATAGAAAATACACTAAAGTTCATAAATGTTCTAAGAAGAAAATATTTTACATAGATTGTGAAGAGGAGAAAGAAAAGGAAAAATAAACTTTAAAAGAAAAGGATAGATGCCACGAACCAACCCTAGAGAAAGCATAAATGAATCCAACCATATAATTTAATGCATTTCTAGGAATTACCAATCCTCAAACTCTCAACATAGAAGGATATATCAACAAGAAAAAATCAATAGTTCTTATTTATTCAGTTCTTACACATAATTTTATTCATTATAAGGTAGTGAGGGAATTGAATTGATTCCTATACCCATCACCAGAGTGTCAAGTGATGATGTGAAATGGAGGAAATATAAGATGCTCTGGAAAGTGAGATAATATCAAGATAACCATGGGGAAATATGTATCAAATAGTCCAATTATGTCCATTCCAATTGGTGGTGCTGATGTTGTACAAGGAGTACAATGGTTACAATATTTGGGGACGGTAGCTTTTAATTTTCAAGAAATCTTCTTGAAATTTTTTTTGGAAGGAAAGGAGGTTGAATTACGACATATCGTAGGGAAGTCGAGAAAGAAATAACCTCTAATTTCAGATAAATATTCTAAAGGAAGAACAACGAGGTGTAATTGCAAAATTATTCTCACTAGAAGTTCCAATAGCAAAATCATGTATTTCCTAAGATCTTGAAAAAGCCTTGGAAAACCATTCCAAGGTGTTTGAAACTCTCAAAGGAGTCCCAGCTATTTGTGATCATTATAGTGCTATTCATTTTATTCTAGGAATTTTTCCTCTAAACATTGGGCGTTACGGATATCCTTATGTCCAAAAGATAAAAATTGAACGTATGATTGCATAAATGCTAGATGCTGGTATAATTTAACCTAGCCAAAGTTATTTCTCCGCTCTAGTAGTATTGATGCACAAGAAGGATGGAACCTTGCACATGTGCCTGGATTATAGGGAGCTCAATAAGTTGACTATTAAATACAAATTTCCCATAAATTTCCCATTCCTGTGATTGATGAATTATTGGATGAATTACATGTAGCAATTTATTTCACCAAGTTGGATCTCCGTTCACAATAGCATCAAACTAGAATGAAGACTGAAGACATTCTGAAAACAACATTTCAGACTCATGAGGGTCATTATGAATTTTTGGTCATGCCTTTTGGCCTTACTATTGCACCTTCTACTTTTCAATGGCTGAAGAACTCCATTTTCAAGCCCTTCCTTAGAAAATTTGTGTTAGTATTTTTTGATGATACACTAATCTACAACAGGTCTTGGAAGGATCATGTTCAACATGTTGATAGGGGGCACAAACTATTGGAAGAGAAACAATTATATGCAAAAAAATCCAAATGTTTCTTTGGAGTAAAAGAGGTGGAATATCTAGGTCATATTCTATCTTGGGAGGGTGTTAAGGTAGAACCTAACAAAATTAGCGCCATTAAGGAATGGAAACTCCCCACAACCATAAAGAAGTTGCCAATATTTCTCAGGTTAAAATGTTATTATCAAAATTTTGTTAAGAATTATGGGAGAATATCAATACTTATAACAACATTATTGAAAAAAGATGCATTTTCATGGACTCGTGAAGCTACTAATACCTTTGAAATGTGCCAAGCACCAGTATTAGCTATGCCATACTTTACAAAAACATTATTTTGGAATTTCATGCCTTAGGAAATGGAATTGGTGTTGTTTTAATTCCATAAGGAAGACCCATTTCTTTTGAAAGTCGTCCAACCAAAGGAAATTATTTAAATAAATCCATTTATGAGAAGGAAATGTTGGCAATACTACATGCACTAAAGAAATGGATACCTTACCTAATGGGAAGACACTTAAAGGAAATAAAGTATCATCATAGTCTTAAATACTTTTTGGAACAAAGGATATCTTCATAAGAGAAGAAAAATGGGTCACAAATATGTTGGGTTATGAATTTGAAATCATCTACAAAAAAGGGAAGCTAAATGTTGTTGCAGATGCACTCTGAAGAAAGGATGAGGATGTGCAAGCATTTCTTTATTCCATTTCTATTATCCAACTAGATTGGATAACCGAACCAAGGAAGCAATGGAAGAATGATGAAGAAGTATGTACAATCATTCAAAAGTTGTAGAAAGATACCAATACATCTGATACATTTGGTTTGAAAATTGATTCCTTATGGTACAAATATCGCTTATATATTTATAACAATTTCGAAGTAAAACAAAAATTTATTTTGGAATTTAAAACCTCTCTATTTGGAGGACACTCGGGATTTTTAAAAAATTACCACATTGTGAAGAAATAATTTTTTTAGGATGGCCTTAAATATGATATTAAAATTTTTGTGCCAGAATGTTTGGTTTGCAGGACAAATAAAGTTGAGACAATGAAGACCCTCGCTCTGCTACAGCCTTTATCCATTCCAAGTCAACATTGGGAGGAGGATTCAATGGATTTTCTCACATGTTTACCTATGTCCAAAGGAAAAAGTGTGATCATGGTGGTATTTAATAGTCTTACCATGTATGCACACTTTTGTGAATTATCTCTTCCATTTGAAGCGAGTACAGTTGCCACTGCATTTATGGAAACAATTCCAAAGCTACATGGAAACCCGAAGTTTATTTTAAGTGATAAAGATCCCATTTTGACTGTAAAATTTTGGACAAAATTATTTTCTTGTTTGGGTACTCAACTAGCTCATATATCATCTTATCATCCTCAATCAGTTGGGAAAAATGAGATAGTGAAGAAATTTTTGGAATGATATTTTCATTTCCCTATATCTGATAAAAAAACACAATGGTTTAGCTGGTTACCTATAGTTGAATGGTGGCATAAGACTTCCTTCCAAACTATAGCAAAATTCACCCCATTTATGGCACTTTATGCATATAATCCATCGTCCCTTACATCATATTTAAGAGAGAATTCTAAGGTTCAAGCAGTGGAACATCACGTCGAGCATCAACAACAAGTTTTCCAACTCTAAAAGGATAACCAAAATATGGCACAAAATTAAATGAAACAACCGGCAGATCAACATCGTAGGGAGAGAATTTTTGATGTAGGTGACTAGGTATTTTTACGGCTACAACCATGCAAAAAAATTTCCCTCAGGTAAGCTAAGAAGGATAATAAATTTTTGGCAAAGTAATATGGTCCTTACAAGGTGTTGCAAAATATCGGTACTATGGCATAAAAATTGGAGGTTCCTGCATCTTCTCGAGTGCACCCATTTTTCCATTTTTCATGCTTAAAGAAGGTTATAGGTGAAAAAATTCTGGTTCAAACAATATTGCTAGAAGTTATGAGGAAGGAAAAATAATATTGGAACCTGAAGTAGTCACGGAAACAAGAAATCAACAACTGCAAAATCGATCAATTTCAAGGTATCTCATCAAGTGGAGGAACCTACCCACTGAAGATTCCAAATAGGAGAATGAGAATTTTATATAGAAGAATCAAAAACTACTCAAGCGTTTAGGACAACACTTTTCTGAAGGAGAGTCACATGTTAGGGTCCTATATTACTATTACAATCCATTATTGTTGCTAGTGTAGACCCCTTATTTTTATTGTTGTACCCATGTAGTACTCATATAATTATTATTGTGCCCCATAATAGCCAACTATTGTTATTTTTATGCCCTTGCATTATTATTGTTAGGTCAGCTATGATTATATTGTGACCCCATGGACTCATATATAGAGAAAGGAGGTCTTTTTATTTGAATCATCTAATAATTGTTCATTTACGTAATGTAAAGGAGGTTTCCCCCTCGAAGTGGTTGATTTCTAAGTCATTGATCTCTCTTTTCTTCTATTTCGTGAGCTAATTTCATAACAGTGATGCTAGTGTTTTTCGTTGAAGATGGTATGAGAAACCTAACCTCCACTATTGGGATTTTATGGTTTGTAGGACATGTACTTGTATTTGTAAAAATAGTAACAAGAAGTTCTCCACTTTTAGCATTGATTACCATGAACTTCCATGGAGGTTATAATGGATATTTGATATTTCCATTACGTGTATATGTGTGATTTAATGTGGTATATATCTCAATTAACAAATTAAATTCTACTACACCTATGTTTTCTTTCAAATATATACTCTTGTATTCCATTCTAATGTTAGTTTTTTACTGTTAACTAATATGTGATTAAATTTTGGCACATTCCCATTCATGTATGTCTGAGATTATTCTAGCTCGGTAACCCTTACTGAAGCATGGTTATTCTTATTGTTTTGTTGTTACATTATTTAAATATATTTTGTAGTTTATTAATCACAGGTTTATTTCGTTCCCATTTTTGGGGATTTCATTCATATACTCATGCTAATATCCTTGTAGTTTGATAACAAAGAGAGGAAACATACATGGTGTCAGTCAAACCAACATACCAGATGGGGATCCTATCCCAAATGGTGTGATGTATAATTTGGACTTCACAGATGAAACAACCCCTCACTGTTCACGGACATTTTTCCCCATCAACAACACCATATAAAGTAAGGAGGCATTAACTTTGATGTTGGTCGTGTGCTCAGAATATCAAATTTAGGTAGTGTGGAAAATGAAAATGGGATAGAAGAATGTACATTTTGAGAGGTGGAGTTTGTATTTACAAAAGGGATTTGTAGCTCCTTGATTTTCAGGTTATTTGGAAGATTTATTAACATTTTGAGTCCTAACATTTCCTCTTGTCTCAACAATAAAAACTTCTTTACTATCAATCTAGTCTAGAGTCCCCATAGTAGGATCATGTTTCTTACCAAAGCTTCATTCTCTCATGCTAATATGAACTTTACAAGTTTCCTCATCCTGGTATTTTTCATATAAATTGTTCCATGGGAAAAAAGAATAAAGATTTTGGTTAATAATATTTCTAAGTAGCATGGACATGTGTTAAAAGTGTTGGTTTTGGTTGACCTTGTATGTTAAACTTTTTTTCATATGAAATGAATACATTTCTCATATCTTGCATGACTTGAAGGATGGATGTCATATTATATTGGTTAGTTTGACCCTATAAAGGAACATTGGTTCTACAAAGTTATTCTTCATATTATAATAAATTTGGAGTGAAAACTCAGGACTAGTAGTATTCTTGTCTTCTAATCGTCGACAGTAAGGTGGCACTAATGCCTTATATTAGGGCATCATGGCTGCTTGATTTTTGAGGTAGATAATTTTATGTATCTCTTTATATAGTATGGTAAAATGAAGATTAAATTATTTAATGGTTTGTCCTTTTCAAAAGGAGACATTTTTGTATTCATATAAGAGCTCAATAGGGTTTATAGGCTACCCATAGGTAGATTTGAACTAGTATAAGATATCCTCCCAAGCGCAGAAGGATTTGGGAGAAAGTTTGAAAAAATAAGCAACGACTCTACCTTGAAAAGAATTCACAAACAATTAGATAAAGGTTTTGTTATTATCTACCCTAATTTTGTGGCATCCATTGGATATTGTGATTAAATGTTCATTCATAGTGATCATTCTATTGGTTAAAGACTTAGGTAAATTCCCTTGTTGTCGCCACGGAAAACACACTCCAAAATTTAGTATACACTTGAATTTTGGAGATGCGTTACACTTTTTTGGCGAAATGAGGGTGCAGTTTGGTGAAAAACATATGTTTGATCCAAAAATTTATGTGCTCAATCAATAAATTTTTAAGCACTTGATCGAGATATTGAGGAAATTAAACATAACTTCATTGAGCATTTAGACAAACCATTGATCGATAATTTTTAATTCGAGTTAAAGGATCGATTGACAGTTATGGCTCGATTGAAAAGTTGATCCAGATTTATGTAGAAATGGAATAAAATACAAAAATAAACATAAACCCAAAGATGCGATAGAAAATATACTTCATTTCATTAACATCCAATAATTGAAATAAGCTTACAGACAAAATGGAAATAAACTAGGCTGAGTGATGGTAGCTTATCTCTAATAAGAGATGTGGTGGCTACATGCATCTAAACTATGTTACAATGAGGCTCAAGGGACTATTTATTGTTTAAAAACATTGTAGAACCCTAAGCAACCAAAGCCCTAACAAAAGGATATGGAGCACCAAGATGCTTTTGGCCCTCTTGGGGTTAGTTGGGCAGCTAACTTCTTAGGGTCATATCTTGTTTATATTATCTTCATTTGGTGCATACGATATATCCTCAGAAATATCTCTCCGAGTCCTACAGGATTTTATTTAGGACCCTACCTATGGATATGGGCCTACTACACACCTCAAAAAGATCTAGTTTACGGGTTCAAAACTGTTGTTGAATTTTAGGACCCAAAAACCTACTAAAATTAGTAAATTCGGCTATAAAAAATGAAACTAACGAAACCAAATCAAGATCTAGGGGGACTAGGTGGGTGGCCACCAATATACATCTAGATCATTCCTCCCCATATAGGAAGAAATGGTCCCCATTTGATTCATATCTTCCATGAGGTGAGGAAATTTCTGTTGAATTTGGTCCCTAATGAACCACTTGCTCTGGTGAAGGAGTTGGACTGCTTTGATAACTCGATATAGATGGATCCTCTACTAGCAGGTGTTCTTGATCTATGTGTCCATGATACGATTAGTTGTGGCATGTTCCATGCAGTCTAGTTTAACTCTGTTGGTGTGAGTTGTTCTATAATGTCGGATTTGTACATCAATGGTAAAAAGTAGGGTCAAAGGTAGGCCACATTGAATGTTGGGTGCAGACTTTAACAACCCTAATAAAAATACATATAAGACCATGGTCGATGGGACATGTATTCCAAGTTTATTGGTTGGAAAAACATCCTAGTAGGTGTTCATTTCGATTATTATGGCTAAGTAAATTAGCAAAGAAAAAGAAAAAGGCTTTATAAATGCATGAGGCATTAATTGGCATTGTATTTAGGAAAATAACGGAAATTAGGAGAAAATAAAGGTGAAAGGTCTAAGGTTTTATGTGAGGATGAAAATGAAGGAAAATAATGGAAAATGAATAAATTAGAGGTATCATTAATAAAATGCTTCTGAGGATTAGTGGGTGAGGCTTGGTCAGTTGAGTTTTGGATTTCTCATTATTATCTCTCTCTCTCTCTCATACTCCTAAGCACTTAGTATATTCTTCTAGCACTATTGTAGAGTGTGGCATACTTAGAGATTTGGATCAAGAAATCAAAGGAAAAGTAGGAAAGAGAAAGATGGCATCGAGATCAACTTTGATCTGAATATGGAAAAAATTATTTTGATGTGCTAGCTTCTTCATCTTTATAAAATAATTGTGCTTAAGGATTTTCTCAAATTAGAAATTTATGAGAGGGTTTATGTGTAAATATTTGTGTGTATTTTATGAGAAATTCATTAAGTAAATTAGCTATTCAAAACACATTTATAGTAAGTAAATCATAGAAAAATAATACACAGTAAACACATTACGCAGTAGGTGATAAGGTGTTCACCCTTCATGGGCTATGTTATCACTAAAATCGTACCTGATTCGCTGCTGATCAGAAAAATTCAATGTAACTATTTCAAACCAATCTTGTGACTGAGGCTTAGCCTCCTCAGTCTGAGAAGGCTCTCTCAAGGGTTAATGATATTGAATAAAGATATAGATAGATGGCTAACTCTACTTTTGTGTCTTGGTTTTGTATGTTTTCAGGTTGAAAAGATGAAGGCTTGTTACCATTGGGCTTATGGAGTCAAAAAATCATTAGGTTCAGTGGCAAGGTTTCTTGACATGGAAGCTGAGGCAGATAGAGGTCTTTAACAAAGGAAATTCACTCATAGAACACAGAAAAAACAATCATCTCATTACTAAAGGAAGTTAGAACATAGGGTTATGAATTCTAAGTAATAGCAATGAGATCTACTGAAAGTAGTTAAACACAATATCTATATCAATAAAACATTAAAACCCCATGATAATATTAGGTCTATCAAGAAGAAAACCTCCCTACATTACTAATCACCGTGAATTACATAAAGTAGCAATTTTGCCAAAAAATTCTCCAACCCTTTGCTAATTCGACCCAATGGCCTTTAATAGACATGTTAAATCCTCATATGATCTGCCTCTAGGCTATATACATCTAATTTTTTCCTATTGAGACCTTGCATAACCATAAAACATCAAATTTATGACAAACAGACACCTATCCTACTTGACAGTCCTATTTCAACTAGGACTCAAAATCCTTATTACTATCTATAAAATCCTTATCCTAACAACCTTATCTAACTGGAATTACATTATTGACAAGTGTATCATCACATGGTAAAATTTGGATAAATATATTCAATTCTTCAAGACCACTTTGTTGACCTTCACAAAAGCAGGAAACCATACCCTGTTTTTTAGGCATAAGATTCTTTTCCTTATTTGAACAATTTGACCATTAGTTAATCTTCATTTCATGGTCATTAGCTGTGGAATATTAGCTTAACATGTCTCATCACACTTCCCTAGCCTCCATTTTTCCAAACTGCTACAAAAACTTGTTCAAAAGGCTGTAATATGTTGTGTTACGAAAACACAACAGTTTTCTAGCACTTTTAGTAGCGCTGTCAATTCAAACTTTTTTTCTTCAAAACTTTGGCTACTTCGTCCTACATTGTTTTACCTACCCCTCAACACCTTTATCATATAAATTACAGCTCTTGATTCACCTTTTAACTTCTTACATACTCATCAAATGAAACAAAAAGGTAGCTACAACAGTTTCGTAGCGCTTTTCTGTTTTTTCCTGAAACATAGGTCTTGGAACAGAGCCTATATCTCCTAATACATGATGTATTTTGAGAAACTGAAGAAGGTTTTCATAGGCCATTATGTTTTTAATAACAACTTCTCTTTTTGTTTTGAAACACATCTCCTGTTGTTCATAAAATACATTTTCAAAACATGTGTAAAACAGGAAAACTCTGTTTCTGAAAATAGGGCTTCAATAAAAACCTTTTATCTCCCAACTGGTAACACCTGTGAGAAAATTGTGATACTTTTTGCTATATGGGGCTGTGACGAAGACAATCCTCTTACATAATTCCAAAAAAAAAATCCATTTGGCCAGAAACTTAACTTGAAGTTGACGTCTAAACAGTCATGTACAAGAGAGTTTCGTAACAGCAGTTTCGTAACGCATTTTAATTTATCAATATCTGCCACCTCCTAATGAATTTGAAGAAAATCAGAGAGGTTTTTGTATTGAGGTCTGTTATGAAGAAAAACCTCTTTCAGGTTTCCCAAATGTGTTTCCAGTTGCTTAGAAACCACCTTTGAAGTTGACTGTTCAAAACCAGAAAACAGAGTTTTGCTTCATATTTTGCTATGAAACTTTCAGCAGTTTCATAGCGATTTCTACCCTTTTTACTCTGAATACACTACGAAAGTAGGGATTCATGGTTAATTTGGCACTTTTAGTACAAAAAACTTTTGAAAATGAAAAGAATTGGAAAATGATGAATGACTTGACTTGAAGGAGTTTAAAAATAAGTGTATTTGGACCTAAGGGTAAACTGAAACTATAAAAAATATATAATTTCCCTTTTTAAAACTCAAAAATGACTCTTAAAACCTTATTTTGACCCATGAACCTATGTAACCTTGTCAAAATGATGCTTGATTTTTTTGAGTGATAATAGGCTACATCTCCATGGACCTACTTCAATGGCTTGGCCCTCCTTGGATTAATGGTTAATTCTCTAATTACATGCACTTGCAGTGCTCAAATGGCTCTTCAACCTACTCCATTGGATTCAAAAGACTTAAAAACCCCTAGGTAGCCTCTTATGTCTCTCCAAATGCTCTTCACGTGATTGAGACATCGCCTCCTCTCGTAGTGGCCTTGGGCTTCTTTAATCTTCAAAGTGAAAAAAACACTTACGAAAATCCCTACCTTTGCAACCTACACGATCATTCTTAGAGCATACAAATCATCTAGGATTGACTATTTCTGAGCCTAATTTGGTCCAGATATTGCAAATTTATGGCTTCTTCAATATTTCCTAGAAAAACTCCTCCAAATCTAGATAAAATACAGTAAACTCCGCCACATTTGGGAGTTCCACCGAAAATTGCAAACTCTGCCAATTAGTGGTAATCTGCACTTAAGTTAAACTGGATATTAATTAAAATTTAGTGTGCATTTAACTGGGGTTTAGCGCTCTAAGTACATTTTAAACAAATTCGAATTAAAATCAGATTAACGCATTTTAAATTTTGATTAGGTCTAATTAACCCATATTTAGCGGTCTAACCCCTCGCATTTTTTGGAACGCTCCTCCTGATCACGAGCCATGGTCTTGTGAAATTGAGGGCTAGCCCTTTTAACCCATGTCGAAAGCCATTTTAAACTTAAAATATATTCCGCGTGCAATGGTTTTTAAGAAACATGGCCATGGTATATTGTTAACGTTGGTCTATGGTGTGGGGGAGGTCATGGCGTCAAGCCCGACCTCCTCCCATTCACCACATAAAAAAATTTCCCCAACAAATAAATTGAATTTCGACCAGACTAAGTCAAAATTCGGCCTTTGGGAGGGGCATGTGGTGGCTTCTGGGCTACCCAGGTGTCCACATCAAATTGGTTCTTCAAAAACCAACAAGAAACTGCCATGTGCCCATAAATTTTGGCCACTTACAAATTGACACTTTTCAGCATGCTATTGGCGAGTTTAAAGCAATAAGTTTGACCCATTTCACCATGTTTGACCCCTTTTTTTGAAAAATCACCTATTTGTTCAAGCGGATAGAGGGCTCTAACATTCACATACAGACTCTGTTTTGAGTAAAATGAAGTGCGCCAGATTCCTAAGGACGAGACATATCTGGTCGGTCTAGTTTGGAGCGATTTTCAACACTTTCAATTTTTAGTAAATTTTTTCCCCCAATCTAGATTTCGATCACTCCTTCTCACTGACAAGGATTTTCATCCCTCAAAAGTTGGTTATATGATGAGAGCTAAATAATCTTCTCTTTACCAAGTTCAATCACGTTGATTTTAATTGGAATAATCTCCATGACAACCACTTGGGTTCACTGAGATGCCTTTCCTTGCATATGGCTTGGCACTTAAACCAATGTCCTCCTTTCTCTACTGACCCAATCCAACACTTGTTAGCTGTTTTTTAACTAATTAAACACATTTTTGTACCAGATCAATCCCTTGGTTCTTGGAAACCTTATTGATGGCCTTCCCACTCAGAATCATGTTCCTCCTTTCCACACACATGCATTTGATGCATTCTTCTCCTTGGAAACCACTTTTCCAGGTTAATCCCATCTAAGTGAAGTAGAACAATGACTTCCAACATCATTAATCACAAGAAAATAAATGGTCATTCTTTTTACCTCCATGATTCCAAATTCCACATCTAGAAGAATGAATTCGCCATATCTTTCACTTCTTGGCGTCGACACATCAAATGGTCTACAATGGTTTTTGTTTTGACATCTTGTCCACTTTCCTCTTTTTGATTCCATCATCCTCTAGTATTGAAATGATTCTCATGCCATGATTTGAGAATGAATGCTAATCATGAGTCTCTTGCTCAAGAGAGGTGATTCTGAAATCTTGTGACGTCTTGTCACGAAAAAAACCATTAATCTTGAAAAGAACATCATGCAAGAAACATAACTTGACCACCTCTTCCCTTTGCTCCTTCAAAGCAACAAATGTGACATCCTCTAAACATTGCCATGAATTCTCACATCTTGGTGTACAAAACCATCGACCAAATAAAAGTCGACAAAACATGCCTCTTCAAACAACTAACTCTCAAGTCAAACAAAAGAATGTAAAAATTTCCATCTTTACTACATATAAGTGAGTCAACATAACTCTACTTTTCCAATATCTTGCTTCGTGAAATATGCAACATACATTATAAAGGAAATAAATGAATTCAATTGAAAAAGAAATGCATCAATAAGGAAATATTTTCATCAAACATCAAAAGAAATAAAAGTCCTTAATTGGTTAAGAAATCTAACCATGTCTTCCAAACTAGTTCAATGGTGCTTCTTTCAGCTGCACTTCATCATGTGAATTATCCTCACCAACGTCAATTATGGAATCTTCTTTTTCATTCTTGTGAAGATCTCTTTCCCCCTTCTTCAAATGTCATGGATGAATTTTTGGATACAAAGTCCAATACTTCTCTACAAGATGACCTTGCTTATGGCAATGAGTGCAAAATAATTGCACCTTATTTTCAACATAGTTTGCATTGTCCAATGGACCTTTGGATTTATGCTTCCTTTGTTTTAAAAGTTTCTTGCACATGGAGAAATTCGTCCAACACCTCAAAATAGTATGGTTATTAAAACCACAAAAGGAACATGTAAAATTTCTCCAAATCTTATGTGAGGATTATCCATGTTTATCATAATCAAAAGAAACTTGATTAAAGGCTGATATATACCTTGCACATTCACCTTTATCGCCTTCTTGAAGAGGTTAATTTGATGAGGTAGTGGCTCTCGTCGAAATACCAATAATGGCTTCAATGACTTTAGAGCTTTCAACATCCTCTTGTTTTCCATTTCCATAAGTTGAATTCTTATGAGCATCTTATTGCAAAGTGGGTGTGAAAATTTTGCATTCATCATGAACACAAACTTCAAGAGCTTGAGGTAATGAACATGTAATTAAATTCCTTCTTGGAACACCGACATGTGCGTCCTTATCTTTGGATCATTTCCATCATGTTTTCCATAACCAAGACCCAGATACCTAGGCCTTTCCTCAACAACAATTGGCTCAATTATCCATTGTGCATTTTTTCCTAATCCTTTGTCTTCATAGACCATAATCATCAATAATTTGGACCCTATCTTTCTAGTGTATCTTTCAAAAGAACCTACACATTCATTTTGAGAGGAAATTGAAGATAAACTTGAATTTCATACCTCTTTTTCATGCACATACTTGTCTAAGGTTTCATTTGGAATATGGAGTTGAGTCTCCATCTCATTAAACTTCTTAAGAATATCTTGCTCCTCCTATTCTCTTGAAGTATAGTTTTCTCATTCGTATCTTCAACCAACTCTTGCACCATATCTCTCATGATGTAGATCTTCTGCAACATCTCTTTATCAAAGAGTCGTGCTAAGGAATATGGATTAGAAACAATGCTTGATGACACTTCCATCACACTTGTAATGCACAAAAAACTTATTTTTTGTGATTTGAGAGTTGATTCCTCAATCTTGAACTTCTCGTGAAGATAAGAGATACACATAAACTTGCACACAATTAAATTTTCCTTCCACAAATACAAAACCAATAGCCAATTCTTTAGCTAACCTTGGAAAAGCCTAAGATAAACTTGTGCTAAAATGAGCTAAATTTTCCTATCATACCAACTTGATCTGAATATGGAAAAAGTAGTTTTTCTATACTAGCTTCCTCATCCGTATAAAATAATTGTGTTTAAGGATAGTCTCAAATTAGCCAGTTATGAGAGGATTTATGTGTTAATTTTTGTGTGTATTCTATGAGAAATTAAGTAAATTAGTTGTTAAAAACACATTTTCAACAAGTAAATTGTAGAGAAATAATAAACACCAAAAAAATTACATATTAGCTGATAATGGGGTTCGCCCCTCATGGGCTACATCTCCATGGAACTATTTCAATGGCTTGCCCCTCTTTGGATTAATTGTAAATTATATGATTACATGTATCTACATTACTCCAATGGCTTTGAAACACGATCCATTGGATTTAGAAGACTCAAAAACCAATAGGTAGCCTCTTCTCGCTCTACAAATAGTCTTTAGGTGATCTAGACATGGCCTCCTCTCCTGGTGGCTCTCGACTTATTTAATCTTCAAAGTGAATAAAAACACATACAAATGTGCTCCTCTGCTTCTACAACCTACAAAATCATCCTCAGAGCATCCAAATAATCTAGGATTGACTCTTTTTTAGCCTAATTTGGTCGAAATATTCCAAATTTATGGCTTCTTCAGTATTTCCTAAAAAAGATTCAAATTTCGAGAAACTCCAATTAACTCTGCCACATTTGGGAGTTCTGCCAAAAATGGCAGACTGCACCAATTAGTTCCAATCCGCACTTAAATTAAACTAGAGGTTAATTAAATTTAAGTGTGCATTTAACTGGGGTGTAGCGTTCTATGCACGTTTTAAACAAATCCAAATTAAAATCTAATTGGTGGATTTTAAATGTTGATTAGGGTTAATTAACCTATATTTAGTGGTATAACCCCACACATTTTTTGGAGCGCTCCACCTGGTCATGCACGATGGTCCTATGCGACAGAGGTCTGGTCCTTCGTGGATGGGCCTTTTAACCCCCGTCCAAAACCATCTAAAAATTCAAATATATTCTGCTCCCAAGGGCTGTTAAGAAACATGGTTCTGGAATATTGGTAATGTTAGTGCATGGTGTGGGGCATGTCGTTGCCTTCACCTGTCAACCACATAAATTTTTTTCTCCAACACATAAATTGAATTTCAACCAAACTTGGCCAAAATTTGGCCTTTGGGAGGGGCACGTGGTGCCCTCCAAGCTAGTCATGTGTCCTCATTCCATTGGTTCTTCAAAAACCACCCAGAATCTTCCATGTGCCTAGAATTTTGGACCATTCAGAAATTGACACTTGTCAACATGCTATTGGTCAGTGAAAACCCATAAATTTGACCCCTTTGACTTTGTTTGACCCTTTTTTTGAAAATTCGCCAATTTGGTCAAGTGGACAACAGGCTCTAACTTTCAAATACACACTCTATTTTGAGCGAAACAAAGTACATCAGTTTCATCGAAACCAAACCTATTCATTCATTCTGGTGTGGAGCGATTCTGAGAACTTTGATTTTTTAGAAAATTTTTGCCCATAATCCAGATTCCGATCAAGTGTCTAGAATAAGATATCAGTGCACGTACCAAGTTGCATGTATGCTTTCCTCACTAGTTTTGGCATGCATGGTGTATGCATGTGGATTTCCTATCATTCCCATTTCCTAGCCAACCATGGTATTATGGGCTTATTTCCATCGATTGTTTTCTGGTTGGTTCTCATGAATCTTCTAGCCATTGGGTTGAGTTATTAGTTGTTGGAAGCCTTGATTGGGAAAACACTCTAGAAGCCCGACGAAGAACTGTGGGTTGAGATACTAGTCCTACAAGCCTTCATTGCACAATGTTATGGAAGCCCTAGGTGGGTTGAGTTACTAGTCCTCGAAGCCCTCGTTGGACAAACACTTTGGGAGCCCTGTAAGAGTTGGGGTTGAGTTACTAGTCATGAAATCCCTAGTTGGAACAAACATTTTGGAGCCCTAGAGAAGCTTTGATAGAGACCAATCCCTAATGGTTAGTGATGTCCAACCGTGAGGTGGAATCACTAGTTTTGGGTTGAGACGATGTGGTCTCTGGAGCCCTCATTGGTTGTTGATTAATGTGTTTGATAAAGTCCCACATTCAAGCTTGGAATATGGCATGTGGGTGACTGGTTGAGCTGATATTTGTTTTAGCCTTATCTATGTTCGAGTGAGACATGGAAGTCCCATTCTGGGTTGGTTTTTACATTCATTAATGAAAGGTTCAGTGCCTTGCTATTTGATGTGTATATGCACTAGTCTATATATGGATTCTATTGCTGATGTATCCATGGTACTTATATTCGTATTACACTGGTTATAAGCATGTATTGTGATAGTGATGAGGTATGAATCTCTCCATGTTTTTACTTGCAAATGAATGCACAACATATCTATGGATAAATTGATTAAATGATAGCTTATAATGTAGGGGATAAATGATTCTTAGCAATTTTGATATAAGAAAGAGACCCTTGTTAAATTAGTGTATTATAATATATTTTACTCAATTAGAATCGAGAAATCATGTCTTTTAATGTAAGAAAGTTATATAACTCCTTAACCGAAAAATTATCAAATATAATATTTTTCATAAATGGCTAAAAAGAAAAAAACATTAATGACATTTTAATAAAGATGTCATCTTGTAAACACCCCAATAACATTATTTTCAATAAAAAAATAAGATATTTCCATTAAGATATTTTCATGATTACCATATAGATCATTTCTATCCCATTGGTTATGAGGAAAAAGAAATAAAAAAATTCAATGACATTTTAATGAAAGTTCCATCTTGTAAGCACTACAATATCATTATTATAGTAATGTTATTAACATGTGGGTCTGCAGAAGAGCTGAGAGAACACATGCAAAGTTTGTATGGAATTCATTTCATGTATTTTCTATCCAAGCGGGGTGCTCTTAATTTCAATGCAGTATTTCAATGTTATTCCAGCTTCCGCATGGGTGACCTATCAGCAAATTCGGTTAACACCTCCATGAAAAAAATAATGCTTAAATCTTCATGAATGGCCAATTATGATTCCTATAACTTTATCAACAATTAAACAAACATTCATGCCATGCACGTGCAAGGAGTTTTTTCAAACAGTTGAGAAGTACATTGGCTCAAGTATAGTGGGTACATATAGATAACAGTGGTTCTTGGTTTTTTGTCATCTATAGTATAATTTTAATAGCAGTAGTAAAATAATATAAAAATAATGTGTAAAGTTGAATATTAATGATATTAACACATTACCAACCATTTAATTTATATGACTTTTAAATATTTTTATATAAATATAATTAAAATATATTTTAATCATATACTTTATTCTTTAAATCAAATTCCACTCATATGAATACAATTGAAGGATTTTTTAATAATTGACTTTATTTTTTAACTTAAATAATTTAATTTATATGCCTCTTAAGTATTCTTATATAAATATAATTAAAATATATTTTAATCATATACATTTTTCTTTAAATAAAATTCTACTAGTATGAATACAATTGAAAGATTTTTTAATAATTGACTTATTTTTTAACTCAAATCTTACCTTTATTTGAATACAACTGAAAAATATTTTAATAATTAACTTTATTTTTAAATAAAATTCTAAAATATTCTTAAAATTTCAACCTCAGTTATTAAAAAATCCGGCGATGACATCTACCTCTGTCTTTTGTATTTGCTCATACATTGAGATGGCATCCTCATTCTCACCTTCAATTTCAAATGGTGTCCTGCCTCAAAGGAGAGCATACAATATATCGACCTTGTACCAGTATCCATCTGCAATTAGCATCTCTCGTACAGAAATACCATATAGATCAGCATCTGCAATTAGCATCGGAAAACTATCAAATATAATATTTTTCATGATTACCATATAGATCAGTTCTATCCCATTGGTTATGAGGAAAAAGAAATAAAAATATTCAATGACATTTTAATGAAAGTTCCATCTTGTAAGCACTGCAATAACATTATTATAGTAATGTTATTATTAGAGAGGATGAGACTACATGTGGGTCTGCAGAAGAGCCGAGAGAACACATGCAAAGTTTGTATGGAATTCATTTCACGTATTTACTATCCAAGTGGGGTGCTCTTAATTTCAATGCAGTATTTCAATGTTATTCCACCTTCCACATGGGTGACCTATCAGCAATTTCGGTTAACACCTCGATGAAAAAATTAATGCTTAAATCTTCATGAATGGGCAATTATGCTTCCTATAAATTTATCAATAATTAAACAAACATTCATGTCGTGCACGTGCAAGGAGTTTTTTTGAACAATTGAGAAGTACATTGGCTCAAGTATAGTGGGTACATATAGATAACAATGGTTCTTGGTTTTTTTGTCATCTATAGTATAATTTTAATAGCAGTAGTAAGATAATATAAAAACAATGTCTAAAGTTGACTATGTTGGTAGGTACAGTTTAATTAGGAATAAATTTGTCACAAATTTTTATTATGAAAAAGTAATGTTATGGATGATGTTTTAAATATAGGCAATTTTACTGTTAAAATTAAGGTTCTTTAAATTGTTTTTATTTCTTTATTTCTCATTGTTATCTATTACTTGAGGTTTTTAGTTTTCTCTGACTTTTACTTTGGTCCATTTTTAGTGACTTTGTCAATTTTATCTGATTTTCATTCTTGTAGTGATGTTACAAGTTTCAATATTATAAATAATTCATAAAAAATTAATGATATTAACACATTACCAACCATTTAATTTATATGACTTTTGAGTATTTTTATATAAATATAATTAAAATATATTTTAATCATCTACTTTATTCTTTAAATCAAATTCCACTGATATGAATACAATTGAAAGAATTTTTAATAATTAACATTATTTTTTAACTTAAATATTTTAATTTATATTTCTCTTAAGTACTCTTATATAAATATAATTAAAATATATTTTAATCATATAATTTATTCTTTAAATAAAATTCAACTGGCATGAATACAATTGAAGTATTTTTTAATAATTGACAGTATTTTTTAACTCAAATCTTATTTTTATTTGAATACAATTGAAAAATATTTTAATAATTAACTTTATTTTTAAAGAATATTCTAAAATATTCCTAAAATTTCAAATTCTCTTACTCTTAACTAATTTTAAAATACTAAAATTCTAAGAAGAAATTGTGAAAGTGATTAGAATTCATTACAAATAGTGTTCCATTATGTTTTTTTGTTTATGTGACCCACAAAGCGTGACAGGAAACCAACATGATCGTTCACGTCACGGAGGTTACCCTGCTACACAACCATGCCCACCAAGGGCTATAAAACGGGGGCGTCCTTAGCACATTGATAAGAATCGCTAGTTGCCATTATTATAGGTGATATTAGTTCATTTGAGCTAGCCATGCCGATTAGTTCATTAGGTTTTTCTTTAGCTCTAATGTTACTACTCGTGGTTGTGGGCGCATATAATCCAACCATCACGAGTAGCACATGCAGCGATCCTACTTGGCTAAGGTTTCATTTGGAATATGGAGTTGAGTCTCCATCTCATGCAACTTCTTAAGAAGTTCTTGCTCCTCCTCCTTCATGGCACTCAAATTATCTTGAAGTATAGTTTTCTCCTTCTTATACTCAACCAACTCTTGCACCATATCTCTCATGATGTAGAGCTTCTACAACATCTATTTATCAAAGAGTCTTGATAAGTAATATGGATTATAAACAGTGCTTGATGACACTTGCATCACACTTGTAATGCACAAAACTATTATTTTTTTTTATTTGAGAGTTGAGTCCTCAATCTTTAACTTCTGTTGAAGATAAGAAATGCACATAAACTTGCAAACAATTAAATTCTCCTTCTACAATTACAAAACCAATAGCCAATTCTCTAAGTAACCTTGGAAAAGCTTGAGATAAACTTGTGCTAAAATGAGATAAACTCTCCTCTGATACCAACTTGATCTGAATATGGAGAAACTATTTTTTCTCTGCTAGCTTCCTCGTCAGTATAAAATAATTGTTTTTAATGATTGTCTCAAATTAGCAAGTTATGAGAGGGTTTATGTGTCAATTTTTGTCTGTCTTTTATGAGAAATTAAGTAAATTATTTGTTAAAAACACATTTGCAACAAGTAAATTATAGATAAATAATAAACACGGAAACACATTACATAGTAGCTAATAATGGGTTTTGCCCCTCCTGGGCTACATCTCCATGGACCTGCTTCAATGGGTTGTCCCTCTTTGGATTAATTGTAAATTCCATGATTACATGTATCTACATTGCTCCAATGGCTTTGAAACTTGCTCCATTGGATTCACAAGACTCAAAAACCCATAGGTAGCCTCTTTTGGCTCTGCAAATAATCTTAAGGTGATCTAGACATGGCCTCCTCTTCTGGTGGCCCTTAGCTTCTTTAATCTTCAAAGTGGGAAAAAAAACACATACAAATGTGCTCCTCTGCCTCCACAACCTACACCATCATGCTCAAATCATCCAAATCATCTAGTATTGACTCTTTTTTAGCCTAATTTTGGTAGAAACATGCCAAAGATATGCCTTCCTCAGTATTTCCTAGAAAAACTCCTCCAAATTTTGAGAAACTCCAATTAACTTTGTCGCATTTGGGAATTCCGCCGAAAATGGCAGACTGCACCAATTAGTTCCAATCTCCACGTAAATTAAACTAGAGATTAATTAATTTAAGTGCGCATTTAACTAGTGTGTAGCGCTCTAAGCATGTTTTAAACAAATCCAAATTAAAATCTGATTAAAAGATTTTAAATTTTCATTAGGGTTAATTAACCCATATTTAGTGGTATAACCCCATGCATTTGTTGGAGCACTATGCCTGGTCATGCACCATGGTCCTCTGCGACAGAGTTCTGGCCCTTCGTGGATGGGCCTTTTAACCCTCGTCCAAAACCATTTTAAAATTCAAATATATTCCGCAACAAAGGTATGTTAAGAAACATGGTTCCGGTATATTGGTAATGTTGGCGCATGGTGCAGGGCAGGTCACGAGGTCGATCCTCACCTCTGCCTGCCAACCACATAAAATTTTTTCCCCAACACATAAATTGAATTTCGACCAAACTTGGCCAAAATTTGGCCTTTGGGAGGGGCACGTGGTGCTCTCCAGGCTAGTCATGTGTCCTCATTCCATTGGTTCTTCAAAAACCACCCGAAATCTCCCATGTGCCTAGAAATTTGGACCATTTAGAAATTTACACTTGTCAACCCACTATAGGCAAGTGAAAACCCATAAATTTGACCCCTTTGAGTGTGTTTGACTCTTTTTTTGAAAATTCGCCAATTTGGTAAAGCGGAAAACAGGCTCCAACTTTCACATACACACTCTATTTTGAGCGAAGCAAAGTACACCAGTTTCCTCGAAACCAAACCTATTCATTCATTCTGGTGTGGAGCGATTCTGAGAACTTTGATTTTTTAGCAAATTTTTTCCCCTAATCGAGATTTTGATCAAGCGTCTAGAATAGGATCTGAGTGCACATACCAAGTTGCATGTATGCTTTCCTCACTAGTTTTGGCATGCATGGTGTATGCATGTGGAATTCCTATCATTCCCATTTCCTAGCCAACCATGGTATTATGGGCTTATTTCCATTGATTGTTTTCTGGTTGGTTCTCATGAATCTTCTAGTTGTTGGGTTGAGTTATTAGTTCTTGGAAGTCTTGATTGGGAAAACACTCTAGAAGCCCAACGAAGAACTGTGGGTTGAGATACTAGTCTTAGAAGCCCTTGTTGGACAATTTTCTGGAAGTCCTAGGTGGGTTGAGTTACTAGTCCTCGAAGCCCTCATTGGACAAACACTTTGGGAGCCATGTAAGAGTTGGGGTTGAGTTACTAGTCATGCAAGCCCTAGTTGGAACAAACATTTTGGAGCCCTAGAGAAGCTTTGATAGAGACCAATCCCTAATGGTTAGTGATGTCCGACTGTGAGGTGGAATCACTAGTTGGGGTTGAGACAACGTGTTCTCTGGAGCCCTCATTGGTTGTTGATTGATGTGTTTGATAAAGTCCCACATTCAAGCTTGGAATATGGAATGCGGGTGACTAGTTGAAGTGAGATTTGGTTTAGCCTTGTCTATGCTCGAGCGGGACGTGGAAGTCCCATTTCCGGTTGGTTTTTACATTCATTAATGAAAGGTTCATTGCCTTGGTATTTGATGTGTATATGCACCAATATATATATGGATTCTATTGCTGATGTATCCATGGTAATTTTTTTGGTATTACGCTAGTTATAAGCATGTATTGTGATAGTGATGAGGTATGACTCTCTCCATGTTTTTACTTGCAAATGACTGCACAAAATATCTATGGATAAATTGATTAAATGGTAGCTTATAATGTAGGGGATAAATGATTCTTAGCAATTTTGATATAGGAAAGAGACCCTTGTTATAGTTGTGTATTATAATATATTTTACTCAATTAGAATCAAGAAATCATGGTTTTTAATGTAAGAAATTTATATAACTCCTTAACCGGCAAACTATCAAATATAATATTTTTCATAAATGGCTAAAAAGAGAAAAACATTAATGACATTTTAATAAAGATACCATCTTGTAAACACCCCAATAAAATTATTTTCAATAACAAAATAAGATATTTCCATTAAGATATTTTCATGATTACCATGTAGATCAGTTCTATCCCATTGGTTATGAGGAAAAAGAAATAAAAAAATTCAATGACATTTTAATGAATGTTCCATATTGTAAGCACTGCAATAACATTATTATAGTAATGTTATTGTTAGAGAGGATGAGACTATATGTGGGTCTGCAGAAGAGCCGAGAGAACACATGCAAAGTTTGTATGGAATTCATTTCACGTATTTACTATCCAAGTGGGGTGCTCTTAATTTCAATGCAGTATCTCAATGCTATTCTACCTTCCACATGGGTGACCTATCAGCAATTTCAGTTAACACCTCAATGAAAAAATTAATGCTTAAATCTTCATTAATGGGCAATTATGCTTCCTATAAATTTATCAATAATTAAACAAACATTCATGTCGTGCACGTGCGAGGATTTTTTTTGAACAATTGAGAAGTACATTGGCTCAAGTATAGTGGGTACATATAGATAACAATGGTTCTTGGTTTTTTTGTCATCTATAGTATAATTTTAATAGCAGTAGTAAGATAATATAAAAGCAATGTGTAAAGCTCACTATGTTGGTAGGTATAGTTTAATTAGGAATAAATTTGTCAAAAAATTTTATTACGAAAAAGTAATGTTATGGATGATGTTTCAAATATATGCAATTTTATTGTTAAAATTAAGTTTCTTTAAATTTTTTTTATTTCTTTATTTCTCATTGTTGTCTATTAGTTGAGGTTTTTAGTTTTATCTGACTTTTACTTTGGTCCATTTTTAGTGACTTTGTCAATTTTATCTGATTTTCATTCTTGTAGTGATGTTACAAGTTTCAATATTATAAATAATTCATAAAAAAATTAATGATATTAACACATTACCAACCATTTAATGTATATGACTTTTAAGTATTTTTATATAAATATAATTAAAATATATTTTAATCATATAATTTTTTCTTTAAATCAAATTCCACTGATATGAATACAATTGAAAGAATTTTTAATAATTAACATTATTTTTTAACTTAAATCTTTTAATTTATATGACTCTTAAGTATTCTTATATAAATATAATTAAAATATATTTTAATCATATACTTTATTCTTTAAATAAAATTCAACTGGCATGAATACAATTGAAATATTTTTTAATAATTGACATTATTTTTTAACACAAATCTTATTTTTATTTGAATACAATTGAAAAATATTTTAATAATTAACTTTATTTTAAAATAAAATTCTAAAATATTCCTAAAATTTCAAATTCTTTTACTTTTAACTAATTTTAAAATACTAAAATATTAAGAACAAATTGTGAATGTTACTAGAATTCATTACAAATAGTGTTCCATTATGTTTGTTTGTTTATGTGACCCAAAAAGCGTGACAGGAAACCAGCATGATCATTCATGTCACGGAGGTTACCCTGCCACACAACCATGCCCACCGAGGGCTATAAAACGGGGGCATCCTCAGCACATTGATAAGAATCGCTAGTTGGCATTATTAGAGGTGATATTAGTTCATTTGGTTTTTCTTTAGCTCCAATGTTACTACTCGTGGTTGTGGGCGCGGATAATCCAACAATCACGAGTAGCACATGCAGCGATCCTACTTGGCTAAGGTTTCATTTGGAATATGGAGTTGAGTATCCATCTCATGCAACTTCTTAAGAAGCTCTTGCTCCTCCTCCTTCATGGAACTCAAATTATCTTGAAGTATAGTGTTCTCCTTCGTATGCTCAACCAACTCTTGCACCATATCTCTCATGATGTAGAGCTTCTACAACATCTCTTTATCAAAGAGTCTTGATAAGTAATATGGATTATAAACAGTGCTTGATGACACTTGCATCACAGTTGTAATGCACAAAAACGTTATTTTTTGTTATTTGAGAGTTGAGTCCTCAATCTTGAACTTCTCTTGAAGATAAGAGATACACATAAACTTGCAAACAATTAAATTCTCCTTCTACAATTACAAAACCAATAGCCAATTCTCTAAGTAACCTTGGAAAAGCTTGTGATAAACTTGTGCTAAAATGAGATAAACTCTCCTCTGATACCAACTTGATCTGAATACGGAGAAACTATTTTTTCTCTGCCAGCTTCCTCATCAGTATAAATTAATTGTGTTTAAGGATTGTCTCAAATTAGCAAGTTATGAGAGGGTTTATGTGTCAATTTTTGTCTGTATTTTATGACAAATTAAGTAAATTAGTTGTTAAAAACACATTTGAAAAAAGTAAAATATAGAGAAATAATAAACACCAAACACATTACATAGTAGCTAATAAGGGGGTTTTCCCCTCCTGGGCTACATCTCCATGGACCTGCTTCAATGGGTTGTCCCTCTTTGGATTAATTGTAAATTCCATGATTACATGTATGTACATTGCTCCAATGGCTTCGAAACTTTTTCCATTGGATTCATAAGACTCAAAAACGCATAGGTAGCCTCTTTTGGCTCTGCAAATAATCTTCAGGTGATCTAGACATGGCCTCCTCTTCTGGTGGCCCTCGGCTTCTTTAATATTCAAAGTGGGAAAAAAACACATACAAATGTGCTCCTTTTCCTCCACAACCTGCACCATAATGCTCAGATCATCCAAATCATCTAGGATTGACTCTTTTTTAGCCTAATTTGGTCGAAATATGCCAAAGATATGCCTTCCTCAGTATTTCCTAGAAAAACTCCTGCAAATTTGGAGAAACTCCAATTAATTTTGTCGCATTTGGGAGTTCCACCGAAAATGGTAGACTGCACCAGTTCCAATCTGAATGTAAATTAAACTAGAGACTAATTAAATTTAAGTGTGCATTTAACTGGGGTGTAGCGCTCTAAGCATGTTTTAAACAAATCCAAATTAAAATCTGATTAAAGGATTTTAAATTTTCATTAGGGTTAATTAACCCATATTTAGTGGTATAATCCCATGCATTTGTTGGAGCACTACGCCTGGTCATGCACCATGGTCCTCTGTGACAGAGGTCTAGACCTTCGTGGATGGGCCTTTTAACCCTCGTCCAAAACCATTTTAAAATTCAAATATATTCTGCTCCCAAGGTATGTTAAGAAACATGGTTCCGGTATATTGGTAACATTGGTACATGGTGCAGGGCAGATCGCGTGGTTGAGCCTAACCTCTGCCTGCCAACCACATAATTTTTTTTTCCAACACATAAATTGAATTTCGACCAAACTTGGCCAAAATTTGGCCTTTGGGAGGGGCACGTGGTACCCTCCAGGCTAGTCATGTGTCCTCATTCCATTGGTTCTTCAAAAACCACCCATAATCTTCCATGTGCCTAGAATTTTAGACCATTCAGAAATTGACACCTGTCAACATGCTATTGGCCAGTGAAAACCCATAAATTTGACCCCTTTGACTCTGTTTGACCCTTTTTTTGAAAATTCGCCAATTTGGTCAAGCGGACAACATGCTCTAACTTTCACATACACACTCTATTTTGAGCGAAACAAAGTACATCAGTTTCATCGAAACCAAACCTATTCATTCGTTTTGGTGTGGAGCGATTTTGAGAACTTTGATTTTTTAGCAAATTTTTGCCCATAATCTAGATTCCGATCAAGCGTCAAGCGTCTAGAATAGGATAGAACCGTGAGGTGGAATCACTAGTTTTGGGTTGAGACGATGTGGTCTCTGGAGCCCTCATTGGTTGTTGATTAATGTGTTTGATAAAGTCCCACATTCAAGCTTGGAATATGGCACGTGGGTGACTGGTTGAGCTGAGATTTGGTTTAGCCTTGTCTATGTTCGAGTGGGACGTGGAAGTCTCATTCTGGGTTGGTTTTTACATTCATTAATGAAAGGTTCATTGCCTTGCTATTTGATGTGTATATGCACTAGTCTATCTATGGATTCTATTGTTGATGTATCCATGGTACTTATATTCGTATTACGCTGGTTATAAGCATGTATTGTGATAGTGATGAGGTATGACTCTCTCCATGCTTTTACTTGCAAATGAATGCACAACATATCTATGGATAAATTGATTAAATGATAGCTTATAATGTAGGGGATAAATGATTCTTAGCAATTTTGATATAAGAAAGAGACCCTTGTTATAGTAGTGTATTATAATATATTGTACCCAATTAGAATCAAGAAATCATGTCTTTTAATGTAAGAAAGTTATATGACTCCTTAACTGGCAAATTATCAAATATAATATTTTTCATAAATGGCTAAAAAGAAAAAAACATTAATGACATTTTAATAAAGATACCATCTTGTAAACACCCCAATAACATTATTTTCAATAACAAAATAAGATATTTCCATTAAGATATTTTCAAGATTACCATATAGATCGGTTCTATCTCATTGGTTATGATAAAAAAGAAATAAAAAAATTCAATGACATTTTAATGAAAGTTCCATCTTGTAAGCACTGCAATAACATTATTATAGTAATGCTATTATAATAGAGGATGAGTCTACATGTGGGTCTGTAGAAGAGCCAAGAGAACACATGCAAAGTTTGTATGGAATTCATTTCATGTATTTACTATCCAAGCGGGGTGCTCTTAATTTCAATGCAGTATTTCAATGTTATTCCAGCTTCCACATGGGTTACCTATCAACAAATTTGGTTAACACCTCCATGAAAAAATTAATGCTTAAATCTTCATGAATGGGCAATTATGCTTCCTATAACTTTATCAACAATTAAACAAACATTCATGCCGTGCACGTGCAAGGAGTTTTTTCGAACAGTTGAGAAGTACATTGGCTCAAGTATAGTGGGTACATATAGATAACAGTGGTTCTTGGTTTTTTGTCATCTATAGTATAATTTTAATAGCAGTAGTAAGATAATATAAAAATAATGTGTAAAGTTGAAAATTAATGATATTAACACACTACCAACCATTTAATTTATATGACTTTTAAATATTTTTATATAAATATAATTAAAATATATTTTAATCATATATTTATTCTTTAAATCAAATTCCACTCATATGAATACAATTGAAGGATTTTTTTAATAATTGACTTTATTTTTTAACTTAAATCATTTAATTTATATGCCTCTTATAAGATATTTCCATTAAGATATTTTCATGATTACCATATAGATCGGTTCTATCTCATTGGTTATGATAAAAAAGAAATAAAAAAATTCAATGACATTTTAATGAAAGTTCCATCTTGTAAGCACTGCAATAACATTATTATAGTAATGCTATTATAATAGAGGATGAGTCTACATGTGGGTCTGCAGAAGAGCCGAGAGAACACATGCAAAGTTTGTATGGAATTCATTTCATGTATTTACTATCCAAGCGGGGTGCTCTTAATTTCAATGCAGTATTTCAATGTTATTTCAGCTTCCACATGGGTGACCTATAAGCAAATTCGGTTAACACCTCCATGAAAAAATTAATGCTTAAATCTTCATGAATGGGCAATTATGCTTCCTATAACTTTATCAACAATTAAACAAACATTCATGCCATGCACGTGCAAGGATTTTTTTTGAACAGTTGAGAAGTACATTGGCTCAAGTATAGTGGGTACATATCCATAACAGTGGTTCTTGGTTTTTTGTCATCTATAGTATAATTTTAATAGCAGTAGTAAGATAATATAAAAATAATGTGTAAAGTTGAAAATTAATGATATTAACACATTACCAACCATTTAATTTATATGACTTTTAAATATTTTTATATAAATATAATTAAAATATATTTTAATCATATATTTATTCTTTAAAACAAATTCCACTCCTATGAATACAATTGAAGGATTTTTTAATAATTGACTTTATTTTTTAACTTAAATCATTTAATTTATATGCCTCTTAAGTATTCTTATATAAATATAATTAAAATATATTTTAATCGTATACATTTTTCTTTAAATAAAATTCTACTAGTATGAATACAATTGAAATATTTTTTAATAATTGACTTATTTTTTAACTCAAATCTTACTTTTATTTGAATACAACTGAAAAATATTTTAATAATTAAATTTATTTTTAAATAAAATTCTAAAATATTCTTAAAATTTCAACTTCAGTTATTAAAAAATCCGGCGATAACATCTACCTCTGTCTTTTGTATTTGCTCATACATTGAGATGGCATCCTCATTCTCACCTTCAATTTCAAACGGTGTCCTGCCTCAAAGGAGAGCATACAATATATTGACCTTGTACCAGTATCCATCTGCAATTAGCATCTCTGGTACAGAATATCCCAATGTTCCCACGTTTTTTCTGGCTAAAACTCTACCTGTAAACTCTACCTGACTTTTACTTTGGTCCATTTTTAGTGACTTTGTCAATTTTATCTGATTTTCATTCTTGTAGTGATGTTACAAGTTTCAATATTATAAATAATTCATAAAAAAAAATTAATGATATTAACACATTACCAACCATTTAATGTATATGACTTTTAAATATTTTTATATAAATATAATTAAATATATTTTAATCATATACTTTATTCTTTAAATCAAATTCCACTCATATGAATACAATCATATACTTATTTTTTAACTCAAATCTTACTTTTATTTGAATACAACTGAAAAATAATTTAATAATTAACTTTATTTTTAAATAAATTTCTAAAATATTCCTAAAATTTCAAATTCTTTTACTTTTAACTAATTTTAAAATACTAAAATTCTAAGAAGAAATTGTGAAAGTGACTAGAATTCATTACAAATAGTGTTCCATTATGTTTGTTTGTTTATGTGACTCACAAAGCGTGACAGGAAACCAGCATCATCGTTCACGTCACGGAGGTTACCCTGCCACACAACCATGCCCGCCGAAGGCTATAAAACGGGGGGGTCCTCAGCACATTGATAAGAATCGCCAGTTGCCATTATTAGAGGTGATATTAGTTCATTTGCGCCAGCCATGCCGATTAGTACTCGTGGTTGTGGGCGCGGATAATCCAATAATCACGGGTTACGTATGCAACTCTCGGAGACACGACTACAAGAATTCGATGGATGGCCCCGGGGGCTCAGCCTACGGTCATACTCTCTAGCGATTCTTGCGTCGTCTGCGTTACGAACCTATTGAACGCTATGCGGAGCATTTGCCCCAATGCCATCGGTGCTCAGATTCAATACGGTATGGCACAGTTACAATACTGTACCATCGAGTACGAGGCGTACCCCTTTTAGTATCAACTACTCTGCAACACAGAGCCCAAGGAATCTCTCTCATCTCTGTAGGGATATTGCTTCCTTCTTTCATAATGTGTAGGATGTTTGTGGTGATTGTACTTATGCTCTAGGATGTGTGTGGGGATGATGGTTGTGGTAATATTTTATAATGTGTAGGATGTTTGTGGTGATTGTGTAGGATGTGTGGGGGTGATTGGTTGTGGTAATATTTTATAATTTTTTGTGTATTTTAAATGAAAATATAAAATGTTATTTTGTGTTTATTTTCTTTATTGAAAGTATTTTTTTTATTATTTTTACAATTAAGTAAATTAATAAAATAAATTTTTTTTTTTTCAAATAATATTTTGTTTTTATATTTGAAACATTAACATTTTGTTCATAAATAAATAAATTATTTAATAATCATGTATATTAAATTAATAAAATGTTATTTTCTTATTTTAAAATTTTTTGTATGTTTCTCATCACTATCGTGTTCATAAATAAACAAATTATCTAACAGTCATGTATTTCATTTGCATGCGGTTAAGAAGTAGATTGGCTGGTTCATAGTGGTTCCTTGCCAAGAATTTTAATGACACTTTTACCATAATATAACTAGCAATTGCACCATATGTTGCTAATGAAACACTATAAAGTAATAACATAGAAAATAATAGTATAGAAAAAGAAATATGTGATATGTTATGTGATTTAATTGAATATTTAACTTATAACTAGCAATTGCACCATATGTTGCAAAGGAAACGCTGTAAAGCAGTAACATAGGAAATACTAGTGTTAAATTTGCAAGACTATGCTTGGGAGTTAAATTTGTATAGAAAACGGTAGATAACATTTCGGTATACCATTTGAAATTCTCTTGTATGTAGTACGATATTAATTCGTTCACGTGAGAGAATAAAATTGGTTTGTACTGTTTCAAGTTTTCATTCATATTGAGTAACAATTTCAAGTTCCAATAACGTAAATTACAATTACAATGAATTGATTTTATCCCTTAATAGTCCCTTTTAGTGAAAATGGTTATTTATAATTTATATAACATAAACTACTTGTATTTCTGAATATAATGGCGTCAATGTAGCTGCATGTGCCAAGTCATATACCGCACAACAACAGCCATCATTTTTTTTAATTTTTGATACGTAAATCACCCATTTAGTTATTCATTGAGCCGATAAAAACTCATGATACGCTCACTTTGGGACAATTCAAACAATTACATGGTGAACAATTAATAGCCAGTCCTTTCAACTAGTAGTTTGAGAAGAAGCTATCAGGTATAAAGCAAACCATTGCCAAATGGATTTAAAATTTAGAACGTACTCATCTGAACAACCGTTGGAATATCAGTGTCTTAGGCCAGCAATCTCAAATATCTCTCACAGAATAATGATGTTCATCACATTAGCATGATCATGAGGACCATTATTGTTGACAGAATTTAAAATTTTATATTACTAAATAATTGCAGTAAATACAACAATAAACTTGGGGCTTCAAAACTAAAACATCCAACCTGAAAAAAAAAAACCAAAATTTGCAGATAACAAAAGGTTGCAAATATGTATTTATTTATTGCAAATATGTATTTATTTATTTACAAGACAGCTTTCGATTATGCATTCCTTTCAAACGTAATGGAATAGATATTGGACAAGACAGACATGTATTTCTACGAAAATATGTTGTGCTACTACACAAAACAAAATTCCTAAAATTGACTAATCTAATGTTGGCTATATCCTCCGTGTCCCATCTCTTCTCTTCAAAATTCAAACTAGTGTCTAGTACACTACAAGAAAACAACCACCATTGAAGTTGTCAAGTACCTAGTGCTGCACTCTTCGGTAGCCTCCCGCTCCACTCCATTTCTTTTGAATCACACAAATTTAGCTTCCACCTCAAGCATATCAGACTCCCGTAGATCACAAGCCAAGAATCCTACTAATAATCATGTATATCAAATTAATACAATATCTAGCAATATAACTAACTAGCAATTGCACCATATGTTGCAAAGGAAACATTTTTTAAAGTAATAACATAGAAAATAACACTTTTAATAACACTTTTACCATAATATAACTAGCAATTGCACCATATGTCGCAAAGGAAACGCTGTAAAGCAGTAACATAGAAAATAGTAGTATAGAGGAAAAAATATGTGATATGTTATGTGATTTAATTGAATATTGAACTTATAAATATGAATTAATTTATTTAAAATAAATTATAGGTTTGGAGAATTGTTTAGATAAAAAAATTGGTTTTTTCTCAACACCAATTAAAAATAAAACCTTCGCTCATCATGCTCTTAGCCTGTAAAAGTGTTACTAAAATTTTATATATATATATTCCAAGTGTTCGGTATGTTACCAATACATATATATAGTTACTATATATATGTAGTTTAAAAAGATTAACATATTTATTATAAGATATTATTAATATAGCAGTTATTAAAAAATCCAGCGATGACATCTACCTCTCTCTTTTGTATTTGCTCATACATTGAGATGGCATCCTCGTTCTCACCTTCAATTTCAAACGGTGTCTTGCCTCATAGGAGAGCATACAATACCACTCCCACACTCCATATATCGACCTTGTACTAGTATCCATCTCCAATTAGCATCTCTCGTACATAATATCCCAATGTTCCCACGTTTTTTCTGGCTAAAACTCTACCTGTAAAATATAGTTCAAGATCTTACAAGATCAAAGATTATTTTGTGACTATGACTACCTTTATATAAATTTAATTTAGATATACCACTTTTATATAAATCTAGTTTAGATAATTTTAAATTGAGGTGGGCGTGGCCTCTACTGAATATCCATCTTCGAATTTGGACGAAAGCCTTGATGGTGAAGGAGGCAGCCACATGTTTGAATTTTTTGATATTTAAATGAAATTACACCCAAATCAAAGTGCTCTATAGATACGGGTGTTTCGCAAACAGAGTCCAATCTCTTCATGTATGAATGCTTCCAGCACCTGTAAATTTATGAATATGTTTATTGACTCAACAAAAAGCAACAATCTAATAAAATTGACTGGAAATACTCTGAAGGAAAATAAGAGGCGTACCAGTCCTGTGAATTCATGAATATCTTCATTAACCCAACAAAATGTAACAATATAATAAAATTGACTGGAAACCCCTTGTAAACAAACAAAGGAATGAAAGAAAAGAAGAGGTTCTTCCAATTTCATCGGCTGTGACCTAAATATTTTTATTATTTCTGTAACTCATGAATAACAATATTCATAGTTATTATTTCAATCCTCTAATATCAAAATCAACTATACATAATGACGCTTTACAAAGTAAAAATAATAGGGAAGTTGTGGTTTATTCAAGAATAAGATTTTCAGAATTTTCAATCTTTTAACAAAAAATGATTATGGATGATTTAAATTTAACGGTGTGAAAGAAAATTTCTTAATACACATAATTTAATTTTTGAAATTAAAGGTTTTCAAATAGTTTTTCATATTTTGATCTCCACTCTTCGTTTCCACTTTTGTAGTGGCATTCTCAAGTTTACTTTTGATCTTACAAATTCTTAATATTACAGCCTATAAAAAATTTAATAATTATCAACACTTATCAACCATTTAATTTAAATGCCTAGTACCATAATATGAAAATAAAGTGTTTTATATGACTTAATGTGACAATTTCGTATCATCACAAATACTCTATAAATATTTTAATGATTATCAACACTTCTCAACCATTTAATTTATATAACTTGTATCATAATATGAAAACAACCTGATTTAATGATCTTATGAATACAAAAAGCATAACACTATTAGTTGAAATTTGTAAAATAAATACAAATTCAAGACTTCCACTAAATAAATTTGATATGGTATTGAAATGTGTGTGAGAAATTGAAGGCCTTAATAATCTTTTCAACTTACAAAATAAACAATAGGTCTAAACTAAACTTGGTGATAAAAGGTAGCTAATCAAGCAATCATGTTATAATTTTATAGTTCTATTACTTAAATTTATAAGATATGAAACCGAATTATATATATATATATAGAAATTTAAATAAATTATAAATTACTGTAAAAAAAATACTTATATAATTATTTTGTAAATTAGTATTATTATTTCAAATTCTATAAAAAGTATTTTTAGTATGTAAAAATAATTTCTTTAATTAAGATATTTTTTTGAAGAGTTAGTGAGTGGGTGAGGCTTAGTTAGTTGAGTTTTCGATTTCTCATTATTCTCCCTCTCTCATACTTCCTAGAACTTAGTATATTCTTGGGGCACTCTTTTAGAGTGTGGCATACTTGGAGATTTGGATCAAGAAAACAAAGGAAAAGCAGGAAAGTGGAAGATGGCATCGGGATCAACATTGATTTGAATATGGACAAACATGTTTAGATGTGCTAGCTTCTTCATATTTATAAAATAACTATGTTTAAGGATCATCTCAAATTATAAATTTATGGTTGTTCCTCTCCTTCCAGATTGTCTAGAGAAGTAGTCTAGAAATGAGCATCCATAGAGAGTTGAGGAAAGGGTTTATGTGTCAAGCTTTGTGTGTCTTTAATGAGAAATTAACTAAGTAAATTAGTTGTTAAAAACACAACTACAATAATTAAATTGTAAAGAAATAATACACTGTAAACACATTACACATTAGTTGATAATGAAGTTCACCCTGCTCGGCTACATCTCCATGGACCTTCTTCAATGACTTGGCCCTCTTTGGATTAATGGTGAATTCTCTGATTAAATGCACCTGTAGTGCTCCAATGGATTTGAAACCTACTCCATTGGATTCAGAAGACTCAAAAACCTCTAGGTAGCCTCTTATAGCTCTATAAATGATCTTCATGTGATCTAGCCATGGCCTCCTCTCCTACTAGCTGTGGGCTTCTTTAATCTTCAAAGTGAAAAAAACATTTACGGAAGTTCCTACCTCTGTATCCTATACCATCATTCTCAGAGCATCCAAATCATCTAGGATTGACCCTTTCTGAGCTTAATTTGGTCAAAATATGCCAAAGGTATAGCTTCTTCAGTATTCCCTATAAAAAAATCCTCCAAATATGTATAAAATCCAGTTAACTCCACCACATTTGGGAGTTTCGTCAAAGATGGAGAACTCTGCCAATTAGTGCTAATCTCCACTTAAATTAAATTGGAGATTAATTAAATTTAAGTTCGCATTTAACTAGGGTTTAGTGCTCTAAGCGCATTTTAAACAAATTCAAATTAGAATCAGATTAATGCATTTTAAATGTCGATTAGGGCTAAGTAACCTATATCTAGGGGTCTAACCCTGCAAATTTGTTGGAGCACTCCACTTGGTCACGAGCCATGGTCCTGTGTGATCGAGGTCTAGCCCTTTTAACCTATGTCGAAAACCATTTTAAACTTCAAATATATGCCGCGCCCAATGCTTGTTAAGAAACATGGTCATGGTCTACTGGTAATGTTGGTGCGTGGTGTTTGGGAGGTCATGGGGTCCAGCCCAAAAATTTCTCGTCCACCACATAAAATTTTTTCCCCAACACATAAATGAATTTCGACCACATTTAGTCAAAATTATTCCTTTAGGAGGGGCTCGTGGTGGCCTACGGGCTACCCACATGTCCTCATCCCATTGATTCTTCAATAACCAACAAGAAAATGCCATGTGCCTATAATTTTTGGTCACTCACAAATTGACCCATTTCAGCATGCTATTGGCTAATGGAAAACAATAAATTTGACCCCTTTGACCTCGTTTGACCCTCTTTTTTTTTAATTCCATGTTTGTTCAAGCAAATAGTAGGCTCTAACTTTCACATGCGAACTCTGTTTTGAGCGAAATGAAGTGCGTCAAATTCCTAGTGATGAGACAAATCCGATCGTTATAGTTTTGAGTGATTTTGAGAGTTTTTAATTTTTATCAAATTTTTTCCCCTAATCCAGATTTCGATCACTTCTTCCCACTCACAAGGCTTTTGATCCCACAAAAATTGGTTATTTGATGAGATATGAATAATATTCTCTTTCCTAGGTTCAATCAACTTTATTTTACTTGGAAAAATCTCCATGGCAACCACTTGGGGTTAGTGAAATTCCTTGCCTTGCAAATGGCTTGGCACTTCAACCAATATCCTCCCTTTGTTGTTAACCAAATCCAACGCTTGTTGGCTACTTTCTAATATATTAAACACCTTTTTGTACTAAAGCAATCCCTCGATGCTTGAAAAAATGACTGATGGCCTTCCCACTAACAATCGTGTTCCTCCTTTGCACACACATTCATTTGATGCAAGCTTCACCTTGGAAACAACTTTTCCTAGTTAAGCCCATCTATGTGAACTATAGAAAAGAGTTCCAACATCAATAATCACAAGAAAATAAATGACCATTTTTTTTACCTCCATGGTTCCAAATTCCACATCTAGAAGAATGCATTCGCCATCTCTTTCGCTTTTTGATGTAAACACATCAAATGGTATACAATGGTTGTTGTTTTGGCTGCAAAATTTTTGGCGTCTTGTTCAATTTCCTCTTTCTGATTCCATCATCCCCTAGTATTGACATGCCTCTCATTCCATGATTTGAGAATTAAGGATAAGCATGAGCCTCTTTCTCAAGAGAGGTCCTTCCAAAATCTTGTGACATGTTTTCACAAGAAAAACCATTAATATTGAAAAATACATCATGCAAGAAACATAACTTGAAGACCTCTAACTTTTTCTCCTTCAAAGCAACAACTGTCACATCCTGTGAACATTTCCATTCGTTCTTACATCTTGGTGTACAAAACCATCGACCAAATACAAGTCGACAAAACACGCATCTTCAAACAACTGACTCCCAAGTCAAAAAAAATCATATACAAATTTCCATCTTTGCTGCATCTATGTGAGTCAACATAACTCTACTTTTACAACATATTATTTCATGCAATATGTAGCATACTTTCAAGAGAAAAGAAATGAACTCAATTGAAAAAGAAATGCATCAATCAGGCAATATTTCATCAATCATCAAAACAAATGAAAGTCTTTAATTGTTTAAGAAAGATAACCATGTCTTTCCAAACCACTTCAATGGTTCTCCTTCCAGGTGCACCTCATCATGTGAATTATCCTAACTGAGACCAATTATGGAATATTCTTTTCCATTCTTGCAAAGATCTCTTTCCCCCTTCTTCAAATGTCATGGACGACTTGTTGGATACAAAGTCCAATACTTGTCTACAAGATGGCCTTGCTTATGGCAATGAATGAAAAATATTTGCACCTTATTTTCAACATGGTTTGTATTGTCCAATGGACCTTTCACTTTATGTCTCCTTTGTTTAAAAATTTTCTTGCGCATGGAAAACTTCTTCCAACACCTCAAAAAAATATGGTTATTCAAACCACAGAAGGAACATTTAAACTTTCTCCAAATCTTTTGTGAGTATTTTCCATGTTTATCATAATCAAAAGAAACTTGATTAAAGGGTGATTTATACCTTCTACATTCACCTTTATCACCTTCTTGAGGAGGTGAATTTGATGACGTAGTGTCTCTCTTTGAAATATCAACAATGGCTTCAATGACTTTAGAGCTTTCAAAATCCTCTTGTTTTCGATTTCCAAAAGTTGCATGATTATGAGCATCTTCTTGCAAAGTTGGTGTTAAACTTTCGGATTCCTCGTGACCACAAACTTCACAAGCTTTAGTTAATGAACATGTAATGAATTCCTTCTTGGAACATCTTCATGTGCCTCCCTAACTTTCGAGCATTCTCCATCATGTTGTCCATAACAAATACCCAAATACCTAGGCCTTTCCTCAACATCAATTGGCTCAACTATGCCTTGTGCATGTTTTCCTAATCCTTTACCTTCATAGCCCATATTCGTGAATAATTTGGACCCTATTCCTCTAGTGTATCTTTATAAAGCACCTACACATTCATTTTGAGAGGAAATTAAAATAAACTTGAATTGCATACCTATTTTTCATGCACATTCTTGGGTAAGGTTTCATTTGGAATATGAAGTTGAGTCTCCATCTCATACAACTTTTTAAGAAGATCTTGCTCCTCCTCCTTCATTGAAATCAAATTCTCTTGAAGTATAGTGTTCTCCTTCGTATCTTTAACCTACTCTTGCACCATATCTCTCATGATGTAGAGCTTCTGCAACATCTCTTTATCAAAGAGTCTTTCCAAGGAAGATGGATTAGAAACAGTGTTTTATGACGCTGCCAGCACCCTTGTAATGCACAAAAAGCTTCTTTTTCGTGATTTGAGAGTTGAGTCCTCAATATTGAACTTTTCCTAAAGATAAGAGATATACATAAACTTGCACATAGTCAAATTCTCCTTGCACAAATACAAAAACAATAGCTAATTATCTAGCTAACCTTGGAAAATCATGAGATAAACTTGTACTAAAATGAGCTAAACTGTCCTCTGATACCAACTTGATCTGAATATGGAAAAACTAGTTTTTTTGTGCTAGCTTCCTCAGCAGTATAAAATAATTGTGTTTAAGGATCATGTCAAATTAGCAAGTTATGACAGGCTTTATGTGTCAATTTTTGTGTGTATTTTATGAGCAATTCATTAAGTAAATTAGTTGTTGAAAACACATGTACAACAAGCAAATTATAGAAAAATAAGACACACCAAACACATTACATATAAGCTTATAACGAGGCTCACCCCTCCTGGGCTACATCTCCATGCACATGCTTCGATGGCTTGGCCCTCTTTGGATTAATAGTAAATTCTATGATTACATGCATCTACAATGCTCCAATGTCTTTGCAACCCGCTCCATTGGATTCAAAAGACTCAAAAACCGATAGGTAGCCTCTTCTGGCTCTGCAAATAGTCTTTAGGTGATCTAGACATGGCCTCCTCTCCTAGTGGCCCTCAGATTCTTTAATCCTCAAAGTGAAAAATGACACTTACAAAAGTGTTACTCTACTTCTGCAACTGTTGGCTTGAGGGGTCCTGACCCAGGTTCAGAGTTCAAGGTTTGCCAACAAACCGCTATACTTCTGGCCCTTTCAGGAGTGACCTGCTTGTGTAGGTCAAAGTCTCACTCGAAGTAGTATGGGTGGGTGCTGGACCCAGGTTTCCACACATTGAGAAAGGATAGGTAAGGCAAGCAGAGCTGCGTCTGGCCCTGTGATACCCAAATCGCCTCTTTCTGTGCCGGGTCGATAGGTCTCTTTTCGCATCCACGTGTGCTACATCTATAATTATATACTTCTATGACAGTAGCACAATATTGCATAAAACAGAACAAAACAGATCCAGATACAGTAAACACACTTACACAGATATTTCACAGCTTAAATACGGAATGCGTATAATGCAGTAATTACGAATGATTCACACAAACAATACACATAGATTCAGTTCTCAAGCAACCTTTCTTATTCATCAATTCATCAATTCCTTCTTACAATACCCATCCTAGCCTACGAACATAGTAGTAGGGTCCGCACACAGATGGACTCTATATCTCCACGCACACAACCAACAGAATTCCTTTCCCCAAAACCCAAAAAAATATCTTAAACCATAGTCCGTATGAATAACTCTTCATTTTCCACCTTACAATACAAAATGTTCCTCTATTTATAATAATCTAGCCTAAAATTTCCTAGGGTCTGCAAACCATGGTTTGCGGACCCCTAGTTTACCCTTTTTCCCATTAAAATTCTTTCGAGGCTTTGACCCACCCCAAAACCCCTGCGCTAGACTAAATATAATCAAAATTATACCAAATCGGACCAGTTTAGCAGCTCGTAGGAGACCCTGTTCCAACAGTCCCCCAACACAATCTTCTGACTCGTCCCGAGTCACTGTGGCCAGAGGTTTGCCAAGCACCTCTGGAGTGATTGGATGACCAGCGCACATATCCCACTGGTGCGTTAGCAGCCTCTCCCTGGTGGGTCGATCGTGCCTGAGCCAATTATTCTGGCCATATAGTCATTTAGCCCTATATGGCTTGAGTCGACTACCATTGACAAAGCCAGGTAACATGTCACCACATAGGGTAGCTAGCCGAACTGCTCCACCATTCGTGATTTCCTTAACGGTATAGGGACCAAGCCAGTGCTGCCAAAATTTCCCTGGGTGTTTCACAAATTAGCTATCGTATAAGAGGATTAGGTGACCTACTATGAATGTCTTTTAGCGAATATGTCGATCATGCCAGGCTTTATCACGAGCCTTCTGAAACTACTGATGAAAGTTAGCAATAAATCTATCTTCCTCCAATGCCAAAAGCTATGCAAGGCACTCCTCGATGATATGAGGTTTTGCCATATTTGTAAATGCTACGATGCGTAGGCTAGGAACAATGTATTCTATGGGCATAATGGCCTCCTTGCCATAGACCATCCAAAAGGGGGTCCTTCCTATTAGCTTCTTGTACGTCGTCCGGTAGGCCCATAGAATAGAGGGGATGCGTATGTCCCAGTCACTACGATCGGCATTGAGGACCTTGGTCAATGCCTGTTCCAAGATTTTGTTAAAAGCTTCAACCGCCCCATTTTCCTGTGGATGGTATGGTGTACTTTTCACCTGATGGATCTGGAATTCCTCATTCAGGGCTTGAATCGTTTTGTTAACGAAGTGCGTACCTCTGTCGCTCATTAGGATATTTGGGCAACCAAACCTGGTCAGAATCTGCTCAAAGATAAAGTGTGCAACAATATCCTTCGTACAATCCTTCATTGCTTGTGCCTCTACCCATCGAGTGACATAGTCAGTGGCGGTAATAATGTAGCGCGCACCTGTCTTCTTGCCTAGAAGATTGATGGGTCCCACAAAATCAATGGCCCATTTTTCAAAAGCCTGTAAAGCCATTTGAGGCTGTAATGGCATCTCATCTCAGTGTGAGGGCCATCCGGTTCGCTAGCACGTATCACATGATTTACAATATGTGTAAGAATCCTGATGCAGGGTAGGCCACCATAACCCAACTCTCATAATATTTTCTATCGTTGCTTTCCCCACATAGTGGCCTCCTGCGACGCCTTCTTGTGCCTCTGCCAAAACAACATCTCATTCATGTTCCAGGAGTTATCTGCATAGTGTTTCATCAACACCTAGCTTGTATAACTGGCCGACGATGATAGTAAAGTCCACCACCCGAGTAACCAAGTCCTTCTTATGCTGCACTGAATATTCTGCGGGGGCTATGCCTGTAGTTAGGAATTGAATGATATCCATGAAGTGTGTATCAACAACTTTAATGGTGAAAAATTGCGCATCTGGTAATCCTTCCTCCAAGTTAGTAGGTTCTTCTCCTGTCTCGATGCAGGATAGATGATCTAGATCTGCATTCAACCTTCTGGGCTTGACGATGATCTCAAAATCATATTCCTAGAATAGCAACAGCCAACGGCAAATCTTGCCCCGCAACACAGGCTTGTTCACAAGGTATTTCAAATCTGAATGATCGGTGAACATTTTGAAGTTCCCGCCGAGTAGATAGTGTCGATATTTCTGTAATGTGTATACCATAGCCAGTCCCTCTCACTTAGTGGTAGAGTAGTTGCGTTCTGCGCCTGAGATTTTCCGACTTGCAAATGAAACTGGGTGATCAATATATCCCTCCCTAGGTTGAGTTAGGACAGCACCCAAGGTGATGCCTGAGGCATCGACATGTACATGAAATTCCTTCGACCAATCAGGAAATATTATTATGGGTGTAGAGATCATCTTCTCTTTGAGTAGTTCAAAACTCCTCTGACATTCATCGTTCCAAAAAAAAGAAAAATATTTTTTTAACATTTTTTCCATGGGTGATGTGATCAGTGCATACCCTTGAATGAATTTCCTGTAATAGCCCATGTGTCTGAGACTAAAACGTAGTTGTTTTTCTGTTGTTGGGACGGCAAGGTTTATAATTACGGCTATCTTCGCACGATCAACCATTAACCCTTGCCAACATACTATGTGCCCGAGAAAGATTCTGAAAGGTACATAGAAGATGCACTTCTTGATATTCAAGGAAATCTGATGCTTCCGACATGCGTCCAACATTGATCGTAGGTTAGAAACATGCTCCTTTACCAGGCTGAAGACTGTCAAATCATAAAAATAAACCTCCAGGAACTTATGAATAAACTCCTTGAATAGAGCAACTATGACCCTTGAGAAAATAGCGGGTGCATTCTTCAGACCAAAGGGCATGACCGTATACTGAAAGGACCCCCATTCTATCGTGAATGTAGTCTTACTATGATCTTCAGGTGCAATTCAGATCTAGTGGTACCTTGAGAACCCATCGGTGAAGGAATAGGCTTCTTGTTCGCCCACGCTATCAAGGATTTCATCTAAGAATGGCGTAGGGAAGGGGTCATGGACGCAAGTGTCGTTTAACTTGCATAGATCTACGCAGATGTGTATTTCCCCCTTTGTTTTCCTCTCCTAGATGACCATCGGACTTACCCAATCCAACTGTTCAACTGGTTCAATGATACCTGCAGCAAGCATTTTGTCTAGTTCTTCCTTGACCTTTTGCTTATATTTAGGATTTAGTATGTAAGGCCACTGCTTTACAGGGTGTGCCTCAGGTTTCAGAGTGATGTGCATAACGCCTAGATCCCGCGTGGTTCCTTTGAGCTCAGAAAACTTTGTCGGAAATAAGTCCTGATATTCCACAAGTAGCTCTGCAATTTTCCTACGGTTCCCTCGTCCCAATAGTCCCCAATTTTGGCCAACTTACGGTGTTCATCCGTCCCAATATTAACTTCGCGTAGCTTGAGAGGTTGCATTGCATCAATATTCTGCAGCAGTGGTCCAACAACAGTGCGTTCCCCCTCGGAGTCTGGAACAGAGACGTTCCGAGGATTGTCTTCTTCTTCGTCTATCACCAAGCTCTGGCAGTTGACTATGTCTTGCATCTACTCTTCCCATGTCAAGAACTCTGGTGCGGCATGATGGTGCGAGTTATTAAATACAAATGCATCGATGTCTTGCAGAGCTTCATCGAGCATCTCCGCCCCCCAATTAGTCCGAACGCTCCTATAAAGTCATATTTTAGTATTTCCCAGTCGCGGGTGTGCTGATGTAGCTCTGCATATAAATACCATCCAGCAGGGATAGGGCCCAAGGCATGAACAAATAGATGAACCCATTCTTTTGTAGTCAGTCGGTCCATTTATTCATCCAGGTGAGCAGATGCGCACAAGGATCCCTGGGTCTGAGAAATATCTTGGTGCGTATGTCAGTTGGGGGTGTGAATCGTAGGATCATCATATCCCGACATGTCTCCCAGTCCGGGAATGCTTTCTTGTGGGTATCCCACCATCGTGCAGGTGTCCCACGCATAACTAGATTAAGGGCCCAGAGCCGTCATTCTCTTGGAACCGTAGCTTCTAGTGTTTTCAGGAATTCCTGGACACTACCAGACTCATCAAAATGAGGTAGATATCTTACCTTCGAAGAAATGCAGTAGAGGGCCCTCGCAACTTGGGGACATTGCAGCTCCGAGACATTGTGCAACCAGTTTTTCCAATTCTCCATCTCCTCATTAGACTCAAAGAAGTATTCATTGGCTGCTTCCCAGCAGAGTACCCCATCCGTCGTGGGATGGATCCAATCTTCGTTTTGCGTGGTCAACTGGAACATGTGGTGTACCTTTTTACTACCACGTACTGGCTCTGTGTAGCATTTTCCTTCCGTCGGATCTAATGGTACTGTTACCTTTCATCCGTTATTCTCAAATACCATGCTTATTTTCTTGAGGTTGACGATGCCACCCATATCTATGGCCCAGTCGAGTCCTAAAAGCGCAGGGTATGGGTCTGCATCGTCGACAATCTAAATTACTTCGAAATCAATCTAGGCCCTGACCCTGGCGATATCTACCATGAGTTTTGGTAATCTTCCCAAAGGTATGATCTTCTGCTGGTTGGCCATACACAGTTGGATATTGGACCACTCTAATTTGGGTTCTCCCATTTGCTGCCACATTTGCTTAGGTAGCACGTTTGCATATGACCCCAAATCTAAGACAACTTGATCCATCTCATAATCACCAATTTGGGCAGTTAATCTCATCTCCCTATCGGTATGATTCTTATACCTTCCTAACTTGTGTACGTCCCAAACTTCTGGAGATAGGTGGGATTTCCCTACAGAGCTATCAATTACTTCCTGAAGGTCTTCTTCGGCCCGTGGGTGACGTAATAAATTTATACATGCCTATAAGAAGGGTCTTATCTCGTCAGCCGCTCTTAGGCGAGCAGGTGTCTGGTGGATGGCTTCTTGCCCCAGTTCACAACCCAACCCTTCTTGGTTGTCAAGATCCTGTTGGCTTGGAAGACCCCTTGTATCCTCCCTCGTGGGCTCCTAGCAGCCATCCTACTGCTTGCTGCGCTGGAGCTTCTGTCTCGTAGTTCGACCTTAACTCTTTGTACATTTTGCGTTGGTGTTGGATGTTTTTCCTGCATTTTTATTATCAGGATCGGGCAGTCTTCAATCTCATGGTCCAGCTGCTAGCAATATTTGTAGGATTTCCTAGTAGGGTTTGGGCAGTCACTTGCAAATTTCCCTACCTCTCCGCAGTTATAGTAGATTAGCTTCCCCCGTCCCCATCCTGCGCTTCATCCACGACCTCCCCTGCCCCTTGTGGGGGAGCCACCAAAGCTCGGGAGAGATCTTGGCGATGCGGGGTCTGATTGTACCCTATAAAATTTCCCACGATCTATCATCAAGTAATAAGTGTGACAATTCTGCTCATCGTCTCCTACCGACTGGCAGAACCTACACCACTGCTGCTTCAGTTCGCCCATAATTAGCCGAGGGCACTGGCCCATATCGTGTAGTCCTGCTACCTGGAAATCATCGCACCATAATTCAGACCCGCTTGAGCCTGGACGTAGTGGACTAGGCCCTCCTGCCTACATGTAATCTGCAAGTAGAGGGCACTGATCCTTCGTATGGCCAGATACCCGACATCGTATGCACCAAAGATCTGTGCTAGCTCCTTCTCCCCGTTCCTTCAGTAGGTTCTGAATCTCCATGTGCATGGCTCCAAGCTGCTCTTGAATTTGCTGTACTCCTCCCAAAGTGTCATCTTTGGGTGTGGCTTCTAGTTTCATGGCGGCTTAGAAAGCTTTTTCTTTCAATTCGAAGGTCTGGTAGCCCATCAATATACACAAGTCAGGTAGCAGCATATAAATGAACCATTTGGTGTGTTTTTGGTCATCGTACTTAAATCCTATTTCTCTGATTACTTTTTTTAGTCTCTGATCAGCTTCCTAGATAGAGTCAGTCGCTCCTTGCTTGAAATCTTTCACATCTGCTATGATTTGAGAGTATGATTTAGGTTTTCGGAACTGTTTTTTTAGGGCGTCCTTAATATCCTGAATAAATGCGCTCCCATTTTGAGATATGTATTGCATATACTAGTCTAGAGCTCTCTCTTAGAAGGCTAGGGATAGATGTGCTCTCTTCATAGTATCGCTTACCGCACCCTGTGCAATCCATACCGAGTCGGCCACAAACCAAAAACGATCCATGTCCTCATCGGCCGCACCTTTAAAGATAGGTAATTTCAAGTCCGCTGCCATGTCTCCTTCTAGCAAGGTTTTGGTTGAGGGTTTATTCTTCCGTGGTTCTAATGTCGGTGTAACTGGCGGGTCTTGCATAGCTGCTCCTTTAAGCAGGCTATAGACGGAGTTATCCCCTTCTCGATAGTCCTTACCGCTCCATGTTGTACTTGTATTCGCTTGTCATTACCCAATCCCTTCCTCAAAATGCTCCAGGTCCAGTCAACGGAACCATTTTTGGCTCGAGGGGTCTTGACCTAGGTTCGTAGTTCAAGGTTTTCCAACAAACCCCTATACTACTGGCCCTTTTGGCAGTGACTTGCTTGCGCAGGTCAAAGTCTCACTCGAAGTAGTATGGGTGGGTGCTGGAACCAGACTTTTGCACCTTGAGAAAGGATAGGTAAGACAAGCAGAGCTGCATCCGGCCCTGTGATACCCAGATTTCCTCTTTCTACGCAGGGTCTATAGTTCTCTTTTCGCATCCACATGCGCTAGATCTATAATTATCTACTTCTATGAAAGTAGCACAATATTGCATAAAACATAACAGAACAGATCCAGATAGAACAAACACACTTACACAGATCTTTTAAAACTTAAATACAGAATGTGCATAATGCAATAATTACCAATGATTTGCACAAACAGTACCCATAGATTCATTTCTCAAGCAACATTTCTTATTCATCAATTCACCAATTCCTTCTTACAATACCCATCCCAGCCTACGCACACAACAGCAAGGTCCGCACACAGCTGGACTCAGGATCTTTGCACACACAGCCAGCAAGAGTCCTTTCCCCAAAACCCAAATAGATATCTTAAACCACAGTCCGCATCGATAGCTCTTCATTTTCTACCTTACAATACAAAATATTCCTCTATTTATAATAATCTAGCCTAAACTTTCCTATGGTTCGCAAACCATGGTTTTCGGACCCCTGGTTTACCCTTTTTACCATTACAATGCTTTCGAGGCTTTGACCCACCCTAAAACCCCTATGCTAGACTAAATATAATTAAAAGTATACCAAATCGAACAAGTTTCGCAGCTCGTAGGAGACATTGTTCCAACAACAACCTACACCATCATGCTCAAGGAATCCAAATCATATAGGATTGACTCTTTTTTAGCCTAATTTGGTCTAAATATGCCAAAGTAATGGCTTCTTCAGTATTTCCTAAAAACACTCCTCCAAATTTGGAGAAACTCCAATTAACTCTGTCATTTTTGGGAGTTCTGCCGAAAATGGCACACTTGACCATCTAGTTCCAATCCACACTTAAATTAAACTAGAGATTAATTAAATTTAAGTGCGCATTTAACTTGGGTTTAACGCTCTAAGCACATTTTAAACAAATCCAAATCAAAATGAGATTAATGCATTTAAAATGTTGATTAGGGTTAATTAACACATATTGTACTATCCCTAATTTTACTGATTTTATTAGATAGTTGAAAATGCTAAAGCTTAAGTGGAGCTAAAGGAAAACAATAATTTTGGACATATTATATTTTTTTAATTTTATAAATACGGAATTGTAATTATTGTGCAAATACTAGAGTATATTGGAGACCGGGATTTCAGGTCCATGAGGATGGAATTAAATCTAAAGACTTTCCCAAATTCTCCAAAAATCCTTGGAGAAAATAGAATAAATTCAAAATATTAGATTGGAGATAAAAATATAAAAGATACCTCAGTAAAGTGGAAAGTTACTAAGAGGAGGAAAAATAAAACTAGAAAGAGAGAAAAACTAGTTTTAAAGTACTTTTGTGGAAAAAACAAAAGTAAAGCCTAGGCAAAAGGAAAACAACATCCTGATTTAACTGGATGCGGTTATGTAAACATGTTGAAGGGAAATAAAGCTTAAATAACCCATTCCTGGGTAGACAAGAGGTTGTCTACAATTTGGATGAATTGTTCTCTGCTCGGGGGGAGCTATGGAGAGAAAGCTCAAGGTTGGGTGGCAAATATTCTTACAAAATTGGTATGCACAATTAATTAATTTATGTCTTATGAATTTTTTTTTATGATGAAGGTTAGAATATTGATGATTAAGGTAGAAAGAGCTGTGGAAATTGTCTTATCTGCATTATTAAATTCTGTAAAATGTTAAGTTATATAGTCTGATGTATTTAACTGAACATACTATAATAGATATATTTAGCTCTATATAGTTACACATACAAATGAAATTATTAAACCAATAAACAGAATGTCTAAACCAAATTAATAGGGTTTAAATCTCCTGTTAGGCTATAATAATTTAATTATTAAAGTACATAAATTACATCAATACATGTGGAAAAGAGGTAAGAGAAATAATGAATTTAACTAGTGTGTAACCAATCATTGAACAAAAATATAAGTACGATAAGAGATAATTGTCAATCTAATATGAAACATGTTTGTACAAATTACAGTTAAATTCTCTGCTCTATATTAACAAGAGGGTTACATCTAATTATTCATTCTTTTATTAAATAAGAAATTAAATATCAAGTACATAATAACGTAATAGAGGATAATAAGAGAGAAGTAATGCAATGTAGTAGACAAATACATATGCCAATGATGAGGCTTTTATGAGTTAGCCAGTGGGTGAGGCTTAGTCAATTGAGTTTTTGATTTCTAATTATTCTCTCTCTCTCTCTCTCTCTCATACTCCTGAGAACTTAGTATATTCTTGGAGCACTCTTTTAAAGTGTGTCATACTTGGATATTTGGATCAAGAAAACAAAGGAAAAGGAGGAAAGTGGAAGATGGCATCGAGATCAACATTGATCAGAATATGGACAAACATGTTTAGATGTGCTAGCTTCCTCATATTTATAAAACAATTGTGTTGAAGGATCGTCTCAAATTATAAATTTATGGTTGTTCCTCTCCTTCTAGATTGCCTTGAGAAGTAGTCCAGAGATGAGCAGCCATAGAGAGTTGAGGGGAGGGTTTATGTGTCAATTTGTGTGTGTCTTTTATGATAAATTAATTAAGTAAATTAGTTGTTAAAAACACATATACATTAATTAAATTGTAGAGAAATAATACACTGTAAACACATTACACATTAGTTGATAATGGAGTTCATCCCTCCTGAGCTACATCTCCATGGACCTGCTTCAATGACTTGGCTCTCTCTGGATTAATGGTGAATTATCTAATTTGATGCACTCGTAGTGCTCAAATGGATTTGAAACATACTCCATTGGAGTCATAAGACTCAAAATCCTCTAGGTAGCCTCTTATAGCTCTACAAATGGTCTCCAGGTGATCTAGCCATGGCCTCCTCTCCTAGTGGCCTTAGGCTTCTTTCATCTTCAAAGTGAAAAAAACACTTACGGAAGTGCCTACCTCTCCAGCCTACACCATCATACTTAGAGCATGCAAATCATCTAGGATTGACTTAAGCATGGAAAAATGCAAATGACAAATCCAAAACGGGGTGAGTCATCGAAAAACCAAGAGCAAAATACGAAGGGAGATGATACGACATTATCCTCACTATAAACGTGGCCTTCATGCATGGTTCAAAGAAATCAAAAAACACCCATAGGCCATGTGACAAGTTAATTCATGAGTTACCTTGCATTAAAAACTTGATAACATCTAATAGAGAAAGGACCTCTGAAGAGTTGTCAACATTTACGAAGTGATACGATGGAATTCCCATACAGATTTCCACATCCAAATATTTCAAACTTAGTATAATATGTCCTCAAGATTAAACGATACATAGGAGACTTTGAATTACCCATTCAATGCAATGTTATAATGAGGGAAGAGCTATACAATACGTAGTATTCAAACCTCAGAATTCATATGTATTGTTGGAAATATGATGCAGAGTGTTGTCCTTGATGGCAACCCACGAATGATTGTGCGGTAAATGCGATTCACCCCCTCTCAGTATTTTCCCAACGGTACCTATCCAACATTTGGGTATAAGCTCAAGTTAATAATAAGTGGTAGAGATAAAATATAATTTGAATAGTGCTTTAGGATATTGTAAGGGTAGTATATCTCATTTTTCGTATGATATTGATTATCAATGCTATCCATACATATTTTTACTAATTGGGTTACATAAGTTAATGATGCGGTTAAGAGCTAAGTCCATATTAGGATAAATAGCCTTGACACAATTAGAAGGGGAATATTTGAGGATAATTAGATTATTAGAATATAATTAGATATTTTAATATAACATTTAATGTGAATATGTCCATAAGAATTCTAGAAAATGCAAAATCTTATGAAGATATAAATGAATTGTAAAATAAGTTAATAGGAGGGTAAATGTGTGAACGGTACAAAAGTGTCACAAATGACACTCAAGACTGAAATAAAAATGGTGGAACCAGTGAATGTTGGTCTAAGGATCATTAAAAATAGAAGTTAATTATGTCTAGAAATAATGATGTCATTAGTAGAATTATAATGACAAAAAGTATACATATGTTCAAACATCGCAATATGAAGACATGTAATAACATCAAAAGACAAAAAAGTAGAATAAAGAGTATAATTTTTTTTTTTTTGGTAAGTAGAGTTATTACTCATATTTAGGGCATTATACCCCCCCCCCCCCCCCCCGCATTTTTTGGAGCGCTCCACCTGGTCAAGTGCCATGGTCATGTGCGCTCCGCCTGGCTATAAAACGGGGGCGTCCTCAGCACATTGATAAGAATATCCAGCTGCCATTATTAGAGGTGATATTAGTTCATTTGAGCCAACCATGCTGATTAGTTCATTTGGTTTTGCTTTAGCTCTAATGTTACTACTTGTGGTGGTGGGCGCGGATAATCCAACAATCACGAGTAGCACGTGCAGCAACTAGAAAATCACAAGTGGAAGTGCTTAGTTCCATACTCTCGGAGACTTGTTCATGGATCTTGCACAACATGACTACAAAAATGGTTACGACTACAAGAATTCTATGCTTGGCGTCGGGGTCTCACCCACTGCCTATGGTCATGCAAACCACAATGCCATACTCTCTAGTAACCTATTGAACACTATCTGGGGCATTTGCCCCAATGCCTTTGGTGCTCATATTCAATACTGTATGACACAGTTACAATTCTGTACCATTGAGTACGAGCAGTACCCCTTTTAGTATCAACTACTTTGCAACACAGTGTTATCCCTAATGTATCGAACATCTCGATTTGAATAAGACCTCAAGGAATCTGTCTCATCTATGTAGCGATATTGCTTCTTTCTTTCATAATGTGTTTTTATCGACCTCTTTTTGATGATGTGTAGGATGTTTGTGGTGATCGTACTTATGTTCTACAATATGTGTGGGGGTGATGGTTGTGGTAATATTTTATAGAATTTTGTGTATTTTAAATGAAAATATAAAACATTATTTTGTGTTTATTTTCTCTACAAGTAAGTAAATTAATAAAATTTTATTTTCTTATTTTTAAATATTTTTTTTTCATATTTGAAATATTAACATTTTGTTGATAAATAATTTAGTAATCATATGTTTCAAATTAACAAAATATTACTTTCTTATTTTTAAATTTTTTCTATGCTTCTGATCACCATCGTGCTCATAAATAAACAAATTATCTTGTATTTCATTTGCATGCAGTTAAGAAGTACATTGGCTAAGTATATTGAGCAAATAAGATTCACCGTGGTTCCTTGTCAATAATTTTAATGACACTTTTACCATAATATTAAACTAATGTGTAAGGTGTGGTTTATTTAAGAACAATATTTTCAGAATTTTCAATCTTATAAAAATAAAAAAATTATAGATGATTTAAATCTAATGGTGTAAAAAATACTTTTCTTAATATATATAATTTAATTTTTGAAATTAAGTGTTTTTGAATAGTTTTTCATATTTTGATCTCTACTCTTCATTTCCACCTTTGTAGTAGCATTTAATGGTTATCAACACTTGTCAACCATTTAATTTAAAACTAGTATCATAATATGAAAATAAAGTGCTTTATGGGACTTTTAGTTGTCCCAATGTGAAAATTTCTTATCATTACAAATACTCTATAAATATTTTAATGATTATCAAAAAATTATTTATATAACTTGTATCATGATATGAAAACCACATGCTTTAATGATCTTATGAATAAAAAAAGCATAACATTATTAGTTGAATTTTGTAAAATAAACGCAAATTCAAAACTTTGAGGAAGGAAATTTGATATGATATTGAAATGTCTATGAGAAATTCAAGGTCTCAATACTCTTTTCAATTTAAAAATAAAAAATAGGTCTAATCTAAAATTGGTGATAAAAGGTGGCTAATCAAGAAGAAATTATTATATTATTTTATAATTCTATTAGTTAAATTTATAAGATATGAAACTGAATTATATTTTTTTTCCTTGGAAAAAAATCTTTATTTCATAGTGAAATAACATATTGGCCCCTAAGATGGGATTTTTACAATTCTCCTCGAGCTGTATGTCTACTTTACATAATGTTAGGTTTGTGTTATATTCTTTCCACAAATAGTAAGGCGCGGGGGGGTAACAGGGGTGGCAATAGCCCCCCTCGTACATTATGCTGGGTGTAACGTACGGGGGGTTGATGGGGGGGGTGGTATCCCCCCCTGTCATGGTCCGGGGCAGTGTCCTGGAGAAATTTTTTGGTCCTTATTTTCTGGTGGGCGGACCCGCCCATGGTTTTCTGCATCGGTTTGCATATGGTTTTGGGGCATGATGGTTTTCAACCCCTGGTATTATGTAGATCTGGTCAAGGGAACTACGGTTATGTTCTAATCTAGGGTTAATGGATTGGGGTTTATGTATGCTTCGACATGTATATATATGTGTTGTAACACTAAAAGGAATATAATGAAAAATCGTTTCGGTCATCCCAATTTGGGATCCACGGGAAAATCTCTGTGTTTATCTGTTTTATGTTTTATGCTCTCTCTATTGTTTATTTTCTGTTTTAAGATTCATTTGTAGATAATTTATGTTTAGGGTTAAAACCTACATTTGGTATCAGAGTTGTTTCGGCTTCAAGGGGACACCTTGCTACTGAGAGAAGATGGCGCTACGGAAGACAGACTGAGAAATTTAATGGTCAGAGTTTTGAGTTGTGGAAGCTCAAGATGGAGGATCTGCTGGTGGATAAAGATCAATGGATTGCGGTAGATCCGGGTACTAAACTAACGGCAATGTCAGATGAAGACTGGAAGAAACTGGATCGGAAGGCAAAGAGAACAATATGGTTGTGTGCCTAAGATTCATTATTGTTGAATTTATTTGGGGAAGCTACTGCGAAGACCTTATGGGACAAGCTAGGGACTTTGTACCAATCTAAGTCTCTGGTGAATAAATTGTTCCTGTGGAAAAAGCTGTATAACCTAAGGATGAAGGATGGAGACTCAGTGACAGAGCATCTGAACACCTTCAATACTATGGTAAGTCCGCTATCATTTGTTGATATTAAAATCTCAGATGAAGATAAGTGCATCAGTTTTTTGTGTTCTCTACCAGATTCATGGGATAAGATGGTTATTGCAATAGGTAGCAATACAACTACCTTGATTTTTGATGACATTGTCTCAGCCTTACTATCAAAGGAAATGAGACAGAGAAATATGGAGGGTCATAATGGAGATGCCTTATCTGTATGAGGAAGGTCCCAGAATAGAAACAAGAATAATGTTTTGAGTGGGATATCTAAATCTAGAGGGAGATCTAAATCTCTTGGAAAGTTTGTAAAGGTGTGCTGGAAATGCAGAAAGGAAGGGCGCTACAAAAAGGACTGCAGATCTAAATCTCATGAGAAAGGAAGGGGATCTGATGATGTTCCTTCTGCAGAGGCAAAAACCACCTCAAATGAAGGCGGGGATGTGTATTTGGCTTCTTCTTCAAATACACATGTAGATCATGAGTCATGGTTGATTGAATTGGGTGCATCCTTTCACTTCACTCCTTATAGGGAGTGGTTCTGTGAGTATGAGAAATATGATGGCGGTGATGTCTTCTTAGGTGATGATAGGAAGGCCAGAATCATCGAACGTGGAAAAGTCAAGCTGAAGCTGCAAGGTGGAAGGATTAGAACAATTCTTGATGTTCTACACATTCCTGCATTGGTCAGAAATATGATTTCTGTAAGCAAGATGGATGATGAAGGTGTAAAAAAAGTGTTCGAGAAAGTTGCCTGTAAGATGGTTCAAGGAGCATTGGTATTAATTCAAGGATTTTGGATTGGAAATCTGTACAAGCTTCAGGATAACACTATTATTGATGGGTGCAACCGTGTTTTTGGTTCCTGAAAGTGGAGTAGAAAGCCTAGCGGTTTCTGGAGAAAACACCATGCTATGGCATCAAAGGCTTGGACATATTGGAGAGAAGGGCCTTCAGATACTGCATGGAAATGGTATGGTAGAAGGTATGTCCAATAGCTCTCTAGATTTAGATTTCTGTGAGCATTGTGTCTATGGGAAGCAAAATCAGGTGAGCTTTCCTTCTCGTGCTAAGAGGGCGAACAAGATATTAGAGCTTGTGCACAGTGATGTGTTTGGACCTGTACTGGTTCCATCACTGGGTAAGTCTATGTACTATGTTTCATTCATAGATGACTTCTCAAGGAATACATGGATATATATCTTGAGGAAGGAATCTGAAGTCTTTGACAGATTTAAAGAGTTTAAGGCTCTGGTGGAAAACCAAACAAAGAGGAAGATAAAGGTGCTGAAGACAGATAATGGTGGAGAGTTTTGCAAGAAGGAATTTGAAGAGTTATATAAGAAGTGTGGTATAGCACGGCAGAAGACTACTCCATACACACCTTAGCAAAATGGAGTTGCAGAAAGAATGAATAGAATGCTGATGGAAAGGGCAAGAAGCATGCTCAGTGGTACTGGGTTAGGACAAGAATTTTGGGCAGAGGCAGTGTAGACTGCATGTTACTTGGTTAACATATCACCTTCATCAGTGTTGGAGGATAAGACTCCACACGAGGTATGGACTGGTAAGAAACCCTCTCTTTCACATTTAAGGGTATTTGGATGTGATGCATATGTACATGTTCCAAAGGAGAAAAGGAGCAAGTTGGATAATAAATCTCAATAGTGCATCTTTATTGGGTATAAAATGGTTTAAAGGGTTACAAGCTTTGGAACCCAAAAACAAGGAAGGTTGTGTACATCCGAGATGTGCCATTTAGAGAGGTGAAAGATATTGTTAAACATGAAGTCCTGCGAAAGGAACCTGAGAAGATAGAGTTTGAACTAAAGGAGGATGAATCAGACTCTACAACAGAAGAAGACTCAGAAGAGGAAGAGCCACAAACTCCAGCTGTTAGAAGATCATTTCAGGAAATAAGACAACCAGAAAGGTATAGTCCATCTACTTTCTGTTCAAATTTTCCTTTAACTATAACTGATGATGATCCCATAGCTGTCAGGGAGGCAGTAGATTGAGAGGATGGAAAACTCTGGAAGGAGGCTATGGTTGATGAAATGGCATCCTTGCATAAAAATGAGTCATGGGATCTGGTGGAGTTGCCGGATGGAAGGAATCCCATCGGGAGAAAATGGGTGTTTAAGAAGAAGATGAATGTAGAGGGCAAGGTGGAGAAATACGAAGCTTGGTTGGTAGCAAAAGGTTATTCCCAGGTGCTAGGAATTGATTTCGGTGATATTTTTTCCCCTGTTTCAAAGTTACTTCTATTAGATTACTTTTATATGTTGTTGCCACATTTGATTTTGAGGTAGAATAGATGGATTTGAAGACAACATTTCTTTATGGGGATCTGGAAGAGGAGATCTACATGAAACAACCTAAAGGCTTTATGGTGAAGGGGAAGAAAGAGTTGGTATGTAGGTTAAGGAAGTCTCTGTATGGGTTAAAACAATCACCAACAATGTGGTATCAGAAATTTCATACCTATATACAGGGACTTGGCTTCACCAAAAGCAAGGAGGATCACTCTGTTTATTTTAAATTATTTTTTGACTATGTTATTTATTTGGTCTTGTTTGAGGATGATATGTTGTTGATTGGAAATGACAAAGAAATTATCCAAGATTTGAAGACCCAGCTGTTCTCCAAATTCGACATGAAGGATCTTGGTGCTACAAACTATATTTTGGGCATGGAAATTAAGAGAGATCAGGCAAAGAGGAAGCTCTGGTTAAACTAGAGGAAGTATGTTGAGAATATAGTGGAGAGGTTCAATATGCAAGATAGTAAACCGGTGAATGTTCTGATTCTTGTAGGTACAAAGATGTCTGCTGAACAGTGTCCCAAGACACAAGAAGAAGAGGAGGATATATCCCGTGTTCCATATGCAAGTGCAGTGGGTAGCCTGATGTATGCAATGGTATATACTAGACAAGACATTGCACATGCAGTGGGAATATTGAGAAAGTTTATGTCAAACCCAGGGAAGGAGCATTGGACAACAGTGAAGTGGGTTTTTAGATATTTGTGTGGCACTAGTAATTATGGCTTGTGCTACCAGGGAAGACCAAGATTGGAAAGAGTGTTCAACATTCGTGGTTTTGTTGATGCAGACTGGGCTAGAGATCTGGACCGAAGAAGATCTACAAGTGGGTATGCATTTAGCCTATCTGGAGGTGCAGTCAGTTGGATGAGTAAAAGATAGTCTGTAGTGGCTCTTTCAACTACACAGGCAGAATACGTGGCAGCCACTCATGCAAGCAAGGAAGTATTTTGGTTGCAGAGATTGTGTTCAAGTATGGGGTTGGTGCAGCAAGCTATAAGGATAGACTGTGATAGCCAAAGTGAAATTTTCTTGGCTAATAACCATGCTTATCATTCAAGGACAAAGCACATTGATGTTCAATATCACTTTGTGAGATATATGGTTGAAGATAACAGGGTGTTGCTGGTAAAGGTCGACACTTTGAAGAATGTTGAAGACGCATTGACAAAGTCTATGAGCACTCAGAAGTTCTCTTGCTGTAGAGAAACAATGGGTGTTGCAAAGCTGGGCTAATGATTCAGCTCTCCTGTGGCCCCCCGCAGAAAGAAAAAAACAAGTGGGAGAATGTTGGGTTTTTGTTATATTCTTTCCACGACTAGTCACGCGCAGGGGGGTAACATGGGGGGTGATAGCGGACCCGCCCATGGTTTTGTGCATGGTTTTGAACATGGTTTTGGGGCATGATGGTTTTCGGCCCCTGGTGTTTTTTAGATCTGGTCAAGGGAACTATGGTTATGTTCTAATCCAGGGTTAATGGATTTGGGTTTATGTATGCTTCGGCATGTATATATATGTGTTTTAACAATAAAAGCAATATAATGAAAAATCAAGCTGGTCGTCCCGATTTTGGATCCAGGGGAAAATCTTCGTGTTTATCTATTTTATGTTTTATGTTCTCTCTATTGTTTATTTTTTGTTTTAAAGATTTGTTCGGAGACAATTTCTGTATTGGGTTAAAACCTACACTAACTGTATCCTACCTTCCTATACTATTGTATAGCAAATAAGAAATTCATAAAATTTCTTATCATTCCTGATACGCTATTGTTCAACAATAAACTGAATTATATATATATATATATATATATATATATATATATATATATAGATATATATATACATGTATATACTTATATAATTATTTTTTAAATTAGTATTATTATTTTAAATTCTATAAAAAGTATTTATAGTATGTAAAAATAATTTCTTTAATTAATATGTTTTTTGAAGAGTTATTTTCAATTTTCTTTTATAAATTAATATAATAAAAGAGAAAAAACTATAATTTTTTATTTTACTTTTTATTTTATCTAAATAATAAAAAAAATTATGTCAATTGAAAATTCATCATTAAATAAAAAAATAAAAACTCTATCAAATGAACTCTTACCAAAATATAATTATCTAGGTATATAACATCCACATAGAGACTAATGATTCAAAAAAAAATTAATAGAAATAAGTAATTCACAGTTTGATACATTTTAGATTTTTTTATCAAATTTAAACATTAAATGTTAATATTGGATATTTACTTAGATTATATTTTTTCAAAGGTATTAAATTCAATTTTTTTTTCATAAAAATAACAATTATGAGGAAAATCAAATGTTAACAATGTACAATCTAGTTAGACAGTATTCAAAAGTGTTGAATCTATTTTTACATAAAAAAATAACAATTTTGATAGTATTTAAATATTTCTTGACTTTTTGAATGTTAGGTAAATCTTCTCATTTTAATGGATGAATCAAGTTATGGCATTGTTTTTTTCCTCAGACAAAACACAATAGTGGGGCCTTCCCTTATAACATTGGAATTATTAGGATCACACCAAATGTGTGCTCCATGTTAAACTATAGAGGCCTTTTGGCTTTTTAAATAGTCACTATCCACATAATATCATTTTACTTGTTGGGTTGAGGGGTCCAATTGTGGCATCATTGTTGTTAGTCACCAAATGTGTTCTTGGTGCCCAATATTTTTTAACATTTAAAACATGCCATCAAATTCTCTCTTTGATCCAATTTAATGAAACACTTTTTGTTTTCTCATTTTAGATAAATGATTAGATTTGTAATGTAATGTTTTCTAGGTAAATTTGGTAAATTTCGTACGAAAATATTTAAATAAGAAATGTTAACAATGCACAATCTAGTTTTATTAGGAGTATTCAAACTGTTGAATCCATTTTTTTAGGTTTTAATCGTACACATATATTACGTACAAGAAAATTCTTAAAACAAAACAAATATACAACTGCAAGAACATAAAATATACGCAGATATTTTTTCCTAAAACCCAAAGCAGTAAAACTAGATTGATTTTTCATTATATTCCTTTCAATGTAGCAATACATTATATACATGTCGAAGATATCAATAAATCCCAATCCATTAACCCTTAGATTATAACATAATTGTGTTTTCCTTGAAAGGATATACAAAATACAATGGAAAAAACCAGCATGACCAAACCATTCACGAAAACCATTTGGAGAACCATGGATAGGTTTACCCAGCATCCTTAGGTCTTCCCCCCATCATTAGGTCCTTATAAATTTTTTTCCTACATCGGTACTCCAGACCTCGTGTACAGTGGCTATCCACCCGCTATAAACCCCTTGGCAAGGGGGGTTTTCATCCCCACTTTTCCCAACGCATTAACATAACATCACCTACGACTATTCATGGAACGAATATAACACATACCCCACATTCTCCCACTTGTTTTTTTTTTCCACATGGGGGGTCGCGATGGTGGACAATCACTAGTACCGAGCTGCAACACCCATTATTTCTATACAACAAAAAATTTCTTAGTGCTTACATACTTTTTCAATCCATGTGCAACATCATTCCAAGTGGCCACCTTTACTAGAAACCCTTTTTTTTCTTCAACCATATATCTAACAAAGTGATTTTTAACATTTATATGCTTTGTCTTCAAATGATAAGTAGGGTTATGTGCCAATAAAATTGTTCTTTGGTTCTCATAGTATATATTTATAGCTCTTTGTACCATCCCCATACTTGAACACAGTATCTGTAGCCAAACAAATTCCTTGCTTGCATGTGTGGCTGCCATGTATTAAGACTTTGTAGTTGGAAGAGACACTACAAACTCGCTCTTTCTCATCCAAGTGACACCTCCTCCAAATAAGTTAAACAGGTACCCACTTGGAGATCTTATCTGAAATTATCTCCATCATAGTACGCAAAAACAAAGCCATGTATGCACAACTCTCTATCCAATCATGGTCTTCCCTGGTAGGAAAAAACATAATCACTAGTGTCGTGCAAGTACCTAAAAACTCGCATCACTATTTTCTAATGCTCCTTACATGGTTTTGACATAAAACAGATTAATACTCCCATGTAATATGAAACATACTCCCATACATTAGGCTACCAACTTCACTAGCATATGGAACATGTCACATGCCCTCTTCCTCTTCCTATTTCTTGGGACATTGTTTAGCAGATAAATTTACACCTACAAGAAGAGAAACCTTCACTGGTTTGTTATCCTGCATATTAAACTTCCACAATATTGTTTTGCAATACTTCCTATATTTTAACTAGAGCTTCCTCTTTTCTTGACCTTATTTAATTTTCATGCCCAAAATATAGTTTGTAGTACCAAGATCATTCATTTCAAATTTAGAGGAAAATTGGGTCTTCAAATCTTGATAATTTATTTTTCATTTCGAATCAACAACATATCATCAATATACAAGACCAAATAAATAACATGGTGACTCATTAATTTAAGATACTGATAGTTATCTCCTTTTCTCCTTCTGAAGCCAAGTCCTCTTATATATCTATAATATTTTTTATACCACATCTTGGTGACTACGTTAACCCATAAAAAGACTCTTTTAACATGCATACCAATTCTTTCTTACCCTTCATCCCAAAGCCTTCTGGTTGATTCATGTTGATCTCTTCATCCACATCCCCGTGAAGAAATGGTGTCTTCACATCCATTTGTTATACCTCAAAATAAGAAATAGAAGCGACAGAAAAAAGTAATAAAATATAAGCTAACATCATAGTAGGAGAAAAAATATCACCAAACTTAATTCTCGACACCTTCGAATAACCTTTTCCCACCAATTGATATTTTAATTTTTCAACCTTGCATTTTACATTCATCTTGTTCTCAGGCACTCATTTGCTCCAAATGGGTTTCCTTCCAAAAAGCAACTCCACCAGATCCCAAGCATCATTTTTTTCCAAGGATTCTATTTCTTCAGCAATGGAATTTTTCCAAAGTTTTTAATCTTCTGCATCCAGTGCCTCCCTAAGATTTTTGTAGTCATCATTAGTAACATATAAATAAATATTTGAATAGAAGGTTGATGGACTATGAGGAAGGAAATTTTGGCAATACTACATGCACTAAAGAAATGGAGACCTTACCTAAAGGGAAGACACATAAAGGAAAAAAAAATGATTATGATAGTCTTAAATACTTTTTGGAACAAAGGATATCTTCAGAAGAGAAGAAAAATGGGTCAGAAGTATATTGGGTTATGAATTTGAAATCATCTATGAAAAATGGAAGCTAATTTTTGTTTCATATGCACTCTCAAGAAAGGATGAGGATGCACAAGCATTTCTTTATGCCATTTCTATTATCCAACCAGATTGGATAACCGAAGCAAGGGAGCAATGGAAGAATGACGAAGAAGTATGTACACTCATTCAAAATTTATAGAAAGATCCTAGTAAATCTAATACATTTGGTTGGAAAAATGATTGCTTATGGTAAAAATATCGCTTATATATTTGTAAGAATTCCAAACTTAAAAAAAAAAAAAATGAAATTGCAAAACTCTCCATTTGGAGGACACTCGGGATTTTTAAAAAATTACCAGACATTTAAGAAATATTTTTTTTATGATGGCCTTAAATATGATATTCAAAATTTTGTGCCAGAATGTTTGGTTTACAAGAAAAATAAAATTGAGACAATGAAGAAAAATAAAGCTGAGAAAGGATGTTTTTTTATTTGAATTATCTAATAATTTTTCATTTACGTAATGTAAAGGAGGTTTCTAACTCAAAGTAGCTGATTTCTAAGTCGTTGATCTCTCTTTTCTTCTATTTCGTGAGTTTATTTCATAAGAGTGATGCTAGGGTTTTTCATTGAAGATGGTATGAGAAACCCAACCTCCACTACTGGGATTTGATGGTTTGTAGGACATGTACCTGTATTTGTAACAACATTAACAAGAAGTTCTCGACTTTTAGCATTGATTAGCATGAACTTCCATGGAGGTTATAATGGATATTTGATATTTCCATTATGTGTATATGTGTGATTTAATGTGGTATATATCTCAATTAACTAATTCAATTCTACTACACCTGTATTTTGTTTCGAATATCTACTCTTGTATTCCATGCTAATGATAATAATTTATTGTGAATTAATATGTGATTAAATTTTGGCACTTTCCCAATCATGTATGTCTGAGAATATTTTATCTCTGTAACCCTTATTGAGGCATGATTATTCTTATTATTTTTTTGTTAAATTATTTAAATCTATTTTGTAGTTTATTAATCATGGGTTGATTTCATTCCCATTTTTGGGGATTTTCATTCATGTACTCATGCTATCCTTGTATTTTGATAACAAAGAGTTGAAACATACATGGTGGCAGTCAGACCAAGATACCAGATGGGGATCCTATCATAAATGATGTGAGGTATAATTGGGACATCACATAGGAAACACCCCCTCACTATTCATGGGACATTTTTTCCCCTCAACAACACCATATAAAATAAGGAGGCATTAACTTTGATGTTGGTCGTCTGTTCCAGAATATCAAATTAGGTAGTGTGTAAAGTGAAAAGGGGAAAGAAGAATGTAAATTTTGAGAGGTGGAGTTTGTGTTTACAAAAGGGATTTGTAACTCCTTGATTTTCAGGTTATTTGGAAGATTTATTTCTAACATTATGAGCCCTAACATTTCCCCTTGTCTCAACAATAAAAACTTCTTCATTATCAATCTAGTCTAGAGTCCCCATAGTAGGATCATGTTTCTTACCAAATATTCATTCTCTCATGCTAATATGAACATTACAAGTTTCCTCATCTTGGTATTTTTCATATAAATTGTGCCATGGGAAGAAGAACAAAGATTTTGGTTAATAATCTTGCTAAGTAGCATGGACATGTCTTAAAAAAGGGGGTTTTTGTTGACCTTGTATGTTAAACTTTTTTTCGTATGAAATGAATATATTTCTCATATCTTTCATGACTTGAAGTATGGATTTCATATTATATTAGTTATTTTCACCCTATCAAGGAACATTGGTTCTACAAATTTATTCTTCGTATTATAATAGATTTGGAGTGAAAACTCAGGACTGGTAGTATTCTTGTCTTCTAACCGTCGACAGTAAGGTGGCACTAATGCCCTATAGTAGTGCATCATGGCTACTTGATTTTCGAGGTAGATAATTTTAGGTATCTAATTATATAGTATGGTAAAATTAAGATTAAATTATTTAATGGTTTATCCTTTCAACAGGAGACATTGTTGTATTGAAATAAGAGCTCAATATGGTTTATAGGCTACCAATAGGTAGTTTTGAACTAGTATAAAATATATTCCCAAGCGAAGAAGGATTTGGGATAAAGTTTGAAAAAATAAGCAATGACTCTACCTTGAAAGGAATTCACAAACAATCAGATAAAGGTTTTGTTATCATTTTCCCCAATTTTGTGGCATGCATTGGATAATGTGATTAAATGTTCATTTATAGTGAATGTTCTATTGGCTAAAAACTTAGGTAAATGCCCTTGTTGTCACCACGGAAAACACCCTCCAAAATTTGGTCTACACTTGAATTTTGGAGGTGCATTACACTTTTTGGTGAAATTAGGGTGCATTTTGGTGAAAAACATATGTTTGATCCAAAAATTTAAGTGCTTAATAAAGAAATTTTTAAGCACTTGATCGATATATTGAGGCGGTTAAAAATAACTTCATCGAGCATTTAAACAAACCATTGGTTGAGATATTAATGGATCGATTTAGAGTTATGGATCAATCAAAAAGTTTATCTAGATTGATGTAGGAATGCAATAAAATACAAAAATAAACATAAACCCAAAGACAGAGTAGAAAATATGCTTCATTTCATTAACATCCAATAATTGAAATAAGCTTACAGACAGAATGGAAATAAACTAGCTCGGGTGATGGTAGTTTATCTCTAATAAGTGATGTGGTGGATGCATGCCTCTAAACTGTCTTACAATGAGGCTCAGGGGACTATTTATTATTGAAAAAAATTTGAGAACCATAAACATCCAAAACCCTAACCAAAGCATATGGAGCACCAAGATGTTGTGGTCCCTCTTGGAGTTAGTTGGGCAGAAAACTTCTTCGGGTCATATCTTGGTCATATTATCTTTTTTTGGGACATAATATATATCCTCCAAAATATCTATCTGATTCCTTAAAAAAACGTAGTTTAGGGGGTCAAAAATGCTCTCGAATTTTAGGACCCGAAAAACTACTAAAATTAGTAAATGCGGCTATTAAAAAGGAAACTCATGAAACCGACTCAAGATATAGGGGTACTAGGTGGGTGTCCACCAATATCCATCTGGATCATTCCTCCCCATATAGGAAGAAATGGTCCCCATTTCATGCAGATCGTCCATGAGGTGAGGAAATTTCTGTTGAATTTGGTCCCCAATGAACCACTTGCTCTCTTGAAGGAGTTGGACTGCTTTGACAACTCCATATAGATGGATCCTCTAATAGAAAGTGTTCTTGATCTATGTGTCCATGATAGGATTAGTTGTGGCATGTGCCATGGAAGTCCGGTTTAACTCTTTGTGTTAGGTCCCTATATTACTAGTATAGTCCCTTATTATTGTTAGTGTAACCCCCTTATTGTTATTATTGTACCCCTTGTAACCCCCATATTGTTATTATTGTGCCCTTAAATTATTATTTTTAGGTCAGCTAGGATTACATTGTGGCCCCACTAGGATTACATTATGGCCCCATGGACTCCTATATATAGAAAGGAGGTTTTGTAATTTGAATCATCCAAGAATTATTCATTCATGTAATGTATTGGAGATCACCCCCTCGAAGTGGATTGTTTCTAAGGCTTTAATATCTCTTTTCTTCTATTATTGGATCAGGTTTCACAACATTTGGTATCAGAGCTTTGGATTCTAGGGTTTCGCTGCTCCAAACAGGTCATCATGGCATTTTCGCTATAACGTTTTTTCTACGAAGGTTCAAAAGCTGAACTTTTTAGGGTGGTAAGCCAAAATCCTGATCAACAATGTCGCAAAATTTCAGAGCTTTGTTCGCAATATTTTAGGAGATATGATCTGTGGAAGGTAGGGCTTTTTGTAGGCTCTTGAATTTCACTTAAAACGGTCATCGCGAAATTTTCTCTATAACGTTTTTTCTACGAAGGTTCCGAAGTGGAAATTTTTAGAGCGGGAAGTTGAGATTAAATGAAACATCTTCACAAAATTTTAGAGCTTGGTTCGCAATATTTTTAGAGATATGATCTGTGGAAGTTAGGTATTTTTCAGGCTCCCTAATTTCATCTCAAAGAGGTGATCATTGGAAAATCTTCATAACTCTCTCTCTGAGCATCGGATTGGAATTCTGTAAAAAGTGACTAGAATTACACGGACTTTAGTTTCCTGTCTAAAAATTTCAGATCCAAAGGAGAAAACAGTGACACGTGGTGGGTTGTACAATTTCACTCTACTGAACTAGTCCATAATTAGGTCATCGTGGGACATTGGACATAAATTTTCCTTGAAGAATCCAAATCAAGTTATTTTCTTGTTTGGGTACTTAATTAGCTCATAGCTCATATTATCATCCTCAAATCCGATGGTCAAACCGAGATAGTAAATAAATGTTTGGAAGGATATCTTCGTTGTTTTGTATCTGATAAACAAACACAATGGGTCAAGTGGTTACCTCTCGCAGAATGGTGGTATAACACTTCCTTCCATACTGCAGCAAAAATGACCCCATTTATGGAACTTTATGGATATCATCCACCATCCATCACTTCAACTTTAAGAGAAAATTCAAAGGTTAAAGTAGTGGAAGATCACATCGAGAATTAACAAGAATTTCTCCAACTCTTAAAGGATAACCTGAATTTGGCACAAAATCAAATGAAACAACAAGCAGATCAACATTGTAGCGAGAGAAGTTTTGATGTAGGAGACTGGGTATTTTTACAGATACAACCATACAAACAAATGTCCCTCAAGCAAGCTAAGAAGGATAATAAATTATCACCAAAGTACTATGGTCCTTACAGGGTGTTGCAAAATATTTGTACTATGGCATACAAATTGGAGCTTCCTGCTTCTTCATTAGTGCATCCAGTTTTCCATGTTTCATGCTTAAAGAAGGTTATAGGTGAAAATATTCCAGTTCAAACAATATTGCTAGAATGTGATGAGGAAGGAAAAATCATATTCGAACCTGAAGTGGTCACAAAAACAAGAACTTGATAGCTACGGAATCGATCAATTTCAGAGTATCTCATCAAGTGGAAGAACTTACCCACTAAATATTATACATGGGAGGATGATAATTTTATACATAAGCACCTAGACCTACTCAAGCATTGAGGAAAACACTTTTCTGAAGGAGAGGGGCATGTTAGGTCCCTATATTACTAGTATAGTCCCTTATTGTTGTTAGTGTAAGCCCCTTATTGTTAGTATTGTACCCCTGTAACCCCCATAGTGTTATTATTGTGCCCTTAAATTATTATTGTTAGGTCGGCTAGGATTACATTGTGACCCCACTAGGATTACATTGTGGCCCCATCGAATCCTGTATATAGAAAGGAGGTTTTGTAATTTGAATCATCCAAGAATTGTTCATTCATGTAATGTATTGAAGGTTGCCCCTTCGAAGTGGCTTATTTCTAAGGTGTTGATATCTCTTTTCCTCTATTTTTTGAGTTGGTTTCACAACACTCTGTTGGTGTGATTTTTTCTATAACGTCATATTTGTACATCAATGGTGGAAAGTAGTGTCGAAGGTAGTCCACATTGAACACTGGGTGTAAACTTTAAAAAACCTAGTAAAAAAACATATAAAAATATATAGAAGACCATGGTCAATGGGACACGTATTCCAAGTTTATCAATTGCAAAAACGTCCTATTGGGTGTTCAATTCGATTATTATGACTAAGGAAATTGGCAAAGGAAAAAGAAAATTCTTTATATATGCATGAGGCATTAATTGGCACTGTACTTATGAAAATAATGGAAATTAGGAGAAAATGAACGTGAAAGTTCAGAGTTTCTATGTGAGGAGGAAAATGAAGGAAAATAATGGAAAATGAATAAATTAGAGGCATCATTAATAAAATTCTTCTCAGGATTAGTGGGTGAGGCTTAGTGAGTTGAGTTTTGGATTTCTCATTATTCTCTCTCTCTCTCTCTCTCATACTCCTAAGCACTTAGTATATTCTTCGAGCACTCCTGTAGAGTGTGGCATACTTAGAGATTTAGATAAGGAAAAAAAAGGAAAAGAAAGAAAGCAGAAGATGGAATCCAGATCAACATTGATCTGAATATGGATAGAATTGTTTGGGTGTGATAGCTTCTTCATATTTATAAAATAATTATGTTTAAGGATCATCTCAAATTAGGAATTTATGAGAGGGTTTATGTGTCAATATTTGTGTGTATTTTATGAGAAATTCATTAAGTTAATTATCTATTAAAAACACGTCTATAGTAAGTAAATCGCAGAAAAATAATACACAGTAAAAACATTACACAATAGATGATAACGTTGTTCACCGCTCATGGGCTACATCTCCATGGACCTGCTTCAATGACTTGGACCTCTTTGGATTAATGATTAATTCTCTCATTACATGAACCTACATTGCTTGAATGGCTTTGCAACCTACTCCATTGAATTCAGAAGACTCAAAAACCCCTAGTTAGCCTCTTACGTTTCTCCAAATGGTCTTCACGTAAAAAAAACACTTACAAAAATGCCTGCCTCTGCAACCTACACCATCATGCTTAGAGCATCCAAATCATCTAGGATTTACTATTTTGTGCCTAATTTGGTCGAAATATGCCAAATTTATTGCTTCTTCAATATTTCTTAGAAAAACTCCAAATCTGGAGAAAATATAGTAAAATCCACCACATTTGGGAGTTCCGCTGAAAAGTGCAGACTTTTGCAATTAGTGTTAATCCTTACTTAAATTAAGCTGGAGATTAATTAAAATATAGTTCGCATTTAAATAGGGTTTAGTGCTCTAAGCGCATTTTAAAAAAAATCAAATTAAATTCAGATTAACGCATTTTAAATGTTGATTAGGGCTAATTAAACCATATTAAGGGGTCTAACCCTACGCATTTTTTGGAGAAATCCTCTTGGTCACAGACCATGGTCTTGTGAAATCGAGGGCTGGCCCTTTTAAACCATGTTGAAAACCATTTTAAACTTCAAATATATTCCACGCGCAATGGCTGTTAAGAAACATGGTCATGTTCTATTGGAAACGTTGGTCCATGGTGGGGGGGAGGTCATGGCATCAAGCCCAACCTCCTCATGTCCACCACATAAAAAAAAATTCCCTGACACATAAATTGAATTTTTACCACACATTCTGCCTTTCGGAGGAACACGTAGTAGCCTCTGGGCTACCCACGTGTCCTCATCAAATTGGTTCTTCAAAAACCAACAAGAACTGCCATGTGCCCATAAGTTTTGGCCACTTACAAATTGACACTTTTCAACATGCTATTGGCCAGTGGAAAACAATAAGTTTTACCTCTTTTACCCTGTTTGACCTTTTTTTTTTTTTGAAAATTCGCCTATTTGGTCAACCAGACAACGGCCTCTAACTTTGACATACAGACTCTATTTTGAGTGAAATGAAGTGCACCAGATTCCTAGCGATGAGACCTATTTGGTTAGTCTAGTTTGGAGAAATTTTTAACGCTTTGAATTTTTAGAAAAAAAATTTCCCCCAATCCAGATTCTGATCACTCTTTCCCATTGACAAGGCTTTTGGTCCCACAAAATTTGGTTATATGATGAGAGCTAAATAATCTTATCTTTACCAAGTTCAATCACGTTGATTTTACTTGGAATAATCTCCATGAAAACCACTTCGGTTCATTGAGATGCCTTTCCTTAGAAATGGCTTGGCACTTAAACCAACGTCCTCCTTTTGCTACTGACCCAATCCAACACTTGTTGGTTGCTTTCTAACTGATTAAACACCTTGTTGTACCAAATATATCCCTCGGTTCTTGGGAAACTTATTAATGGCCTTCCCACTCATAAGCATGTTCCTCCTTTCCACACACATGCATTTGATGCAAGCTTCTACTTGGAAACAACTTTTCTAGGTTAATCCCATTTAAGTGAACTACAACAATCACTTCCAACATCAGTAATCACAAGAAAATAAATGGTCACTCTTTTTACCTCCATGGTTCCAAATTCCACATCTGGAAGAATGAATTCGCCTTCTCTTCCACTTCTTGGCATCAACGCATCAAATGATCTACAATGGCTGTTGTTTTGGCTGAAAATTTTTTGGCATCTTGTCCACTTTTTTCTTTTTTATTCCATCATCCCCTAATATTCACATGATTCTCATGCCATGATTTGAGAATGAAGGCTAATCATGAGTCTCTTTCCCAAGAGAGGTCCTTCTAAAATCATGCGACATCTTGTCACAAGAAAAATCATTAATCTTGAAAAGCACATCATGCAAGAAACATAATTTGATCACATGTTCCTTTGGATCCTTCAAAGGAACAAATTTCACATCCTCTGAACATTGCCATGCATTCTTACATCTTGGTGTACAAAACCATCGATCAAATACAAGTCGACAAAACATGCCTCTTCAAACAACTGACTCTCAATTCAAACAAAATCATATAAAAATTTCCATCTTTACTACATCTAAGTGAGTCAACATAAGTCTACTTTTCCAATATATTGCTTCATGAAATATGAAAAATACTTTCAAAATAAAATAAATCAATTGAATTGATAAAGAAATGCATCAATAAGTCAAGATTTTCATCAAACATTAAAACAAATGAAATTCCTTAATTGGTTAAAATATTTAATCATGTCCTTCCAAACCACTTCAATGGTGCTTCTTTCAGCTGCACTTCATCATGTGAATTATCGTCACTGACATCAATTATGGAATATCCTTTTCCATTATTTTCAAGATCTCTTTCCCCATTCTTCAAATGTCATGAATGACTTGTTGGATATAAAGTCCAATACTTGTCTACAAGATGACCTTGTTTATGGCAATGGTGCAAAAGAATTGCATCTTATTTTCAACATAGTTTTCATTGTCCAATGGACCTTTGGCTTTACTCCTCGTTTCTTTTTAAATTTTCTTGTGCATGGAGAAATTCATCCAAAAACTCAAAAGAGTAAGGTTATTCAACCCTAAAAATGAACATGTAAACTTTCTCCAAATATTATGTGAGGATTTTCCATGTTTATCATAATCAAAAGAAACTTGATTGAAGGTTGATTTATACCTTGAAAATTCACCTTTATCGCCTTCTTGAGGAGGTTGATTTGATGAGGTAGTGTCTCTTTTCGAAATACCAAAAATGTCTTCAATGATTTTAGATCTTTCAACATCCTGTTGTTTTCCATTTCTATAAGTTGAATTGTTATTAGCATCTTCCTGCAAAGTAGGTGTGAAACTTTTTCATTCCTCATCAACACAAACTTCACAAGCTTTAGGTAATGAACATATAATGAAATTCCTTCTTTGAACACCTGTGTGTGCGTCCTCAAATTTATATCATTCTCCATCATGTTGTCCATAACTAAGACCCACATATATAGGCCTTTCCTCAACAACAATTGGATCAATTATGCCTTGTGCATGTTTTCCTAATCCTTTACCTTCATAGCCCATAATCATCAATAATTTAGACCCTATTACTCTAGTGTGTATTTCAAAAGCACCTACACATTCATTTTTAGAGGAAATTGATATAAAATTGAATTACAAACCTATTTTTTATGCACATACTTGGCTAAGGTTTCATTTGGAATATGGAGTTGAGTCTCCATCTCATGCAACTTTTTAAGAAGCTCTGGCTCCTCCTCCTTCATGGCACTCAAATTATCTTGAAGTGTAGTGTTATCCTTCATATCTTCAACCAACTCTTGCACCATATCTCTCATGATGTAGAGCTTGTACAACATCTCTTTATCAAAGAGTCTTGCTAAGGAATATGGATTAGAGACAGTGCTTGATGACACTTCCATCACACTTGTAATGCACAAAAAGCTTATTGCTTGTGATTTGAGAGTTGAGTCCTCAATCTTGAACTTCTCTTGAAGATAATAGATACACATAAACTTGCACACAATTAAATTCTCCTTCTACAAATACAAAACCAATAGCCAATTCTCAAGCTAACCTTGGAAAAGATTGAGATAAAGTTGTGGGAAAATGAGCTAAAATTTCCTCTGATACCAACTTGATTTGAATATGGATAAACTAGTTTTTCTGTGTTAGCTTCCTCATCAGTATAAAATAATTGTTTTTAGGGATGGTCTCAAATTAGCAAGTTATGAGAGGGTTTATGTGTCAATTTTTGTCTATATTTTATGAGAGATTAAGTAAATTATTTGTTAAAAACACATGTGCAATGAGTAAATTGTAGAGAAATAATAAACACCAAACACATTACATAGTAGCTGATAATGGGGTTCACCCGTCCTAGGCTACATCTTCATGGACCTGCTTCAATGGCTTGCCCCTCTTTGGATTAATTGTAAATTCCATGTTTACATGTATCTACATTGCTCCGATGACTTTGAAACTTGCTCCATTGGATTCGGAAGACTCAAAAACCCATAGGCAGACTCTTCTAGCTTTGCAATTAGTCTTCGGGTGATTTAGACATGGCCTCCTCTCCTGGTGGCCCTTGGCTTCTTTAATCTTCAAAGTGAAAAAAAAAATATACAAATGTGCTCATCTTCCTCTGAAACCTACACCCTCATGCTCATAGCATCCAAATCATCTAGGATTGAGTCCTTTTTAGCCTAATTTGGTTAAAATATGCCAAAGATATGGCTTCTTCATTATTTCCTAGAAAAACTCCTCCAAATTTGGAGAAACTCCAATTAACTCTGTCGTATTTGGGAGTTCCGTAGAAAATGGTAGACTGCACCAATTAGTTCTAATATGCACTTAAATTAAACTAGAGATTAATTAAATTTAAGAGTGCATTTAATTGGGGTTTAAAGTTGTAAACAAATTTTAAACAAATCCAAATTAAAATCTGATTAGTGGATTTTAAATGTTCATTAGAGATAATTAACCCATATTTAGTGGTATAAGCCCATGCATTTGTTGGAGCACTCTGCCTGGTCATTCGCCATGGTCCTGTGTGACAGAGGTCTGGCCCTTCATGAATGGGCCTTTTAACCCTCGTCTAAAACCATTTTAAACTTCAAATATAACCCGCTCCCAAGGGATGTTAAGAAACATGGTTTTGGTATATTGGTAACGTTGGTTCATGTTGCACGACAGGTCTTGAGGTCGAGCCTGTCCACCACATAAAAAAATTTCCGTAACACATAAATTGAATTTCGACCACACTTAGCCAAAATTTGGCCTTTGGGAGGGGCACGTGGTGCCCTCCAGGATATTCGTGTGTCCTCATCCCATTGGTTCTTAAAAATCCACCCAGAAACAACCATGTGCCTAGAAATTTGTACCAATCACAAATTGACACTTCTCGACACGTTGTTGGCTGGGGAAAAGCCATAAATTTGAGCCCTTTGATCCTGTTTGACCCTTTTTTTGAAAATTCACCAATTTGGTCAACGGAAAACAGGGTTTAACTTTCACATACACACTCTGATTTGAGAGAAACAAAGTGCGTTAGTTTCCTCGCGACCAGACCTATTCAGTGATTTTGTTCTGGAGCAATTCTAAGAACTTTGAGTTTTTAGCAAAATTTTGCCCCTAATTTAGATTCTGATCAAGCATCTAGAATAGGTTCTGAGTGCACGCACCGAGTTGCATGTATGATTTCCTCACTAGATTTGGTATGCATGGTGTATGCATGTGGATTTCCTATCATTTCCGTTTCCTAGCCAACCATGGTATTATGGGCGTATTTCCATTGACTATTTTCTGGTTTGTTCTCATGAGTATTTTGGTTGTTGGGTTGAGTTATTAGTTCTTGGAAGCCTTGGTTGGGAAAACACTGTCCAAACCTGATGAAAAATTGTGCGTTGAGCTACTAGTCTTGGAAGCCTTCATTGGAGAAATTTTCTGGAAGCCCTAGGTGGGTTGAGTTAGTAGCCCTCCAAGCCGTCGTTGGAAAAAAAAAATGGAAGCCCTGTAAGAGTTGGGGTTGAGTTACTAGTCATGAAATCCCTATTTGGAACAAACATTTTGGAGCCCTGTAGTAGCTTGGATAGAGACCAATCCGTAATGGTTAGTGATGTCTGACTGTGAGGTGGAATCACTAGTTGTGGTTGAGACGATGTGTTCTCTGGAGCCCTCATTGGTTTTTGATTGATGTGTTTCATAAAGTCCCACATTCAAGCTGAAAATATGGCATGCAGGTGACTGGTTTAAGTGAGATTTGGTTTAGCCTTGTCTATGTTCGAGTGGGACATGGAAGTCCCATTTCAGGTTGGTTTTACATTCGTTAATGAAAGGTTCATTGCCTTGGTATTTGATGTGTATATGCACTATTCTATATATGGATTCTATTTCTGATGTATCCATGGTACTTCTATTGGTATTACGTTGGTTATATGCATGTATTGTGATAGTGATGGGGTATGAATATCTCCATGTTTTTACTTGAAAATGAATGCATAACATATCTATGGATAAATGGATTAAATAATAGCTTATAATGTAGGGGATAAAATATTCTTAGAAATTATGATATAAGAAAAAGGCCCTTGTTATAATAGTGTATTATAATATATTTTACTCAATTAAAATAAATAAATTATGTTTTGGAATGGTACAAAAGTTATATAATTCCTTGACCCGCAAATTATCAACTATGATATTTTTCATGAATAACTAAGAAGAAAAACATCAATGACATTTTAATAAAGATACCATCTTGTAAAAACCCCACTAACATTATTATGGATAACAAAATATGATATTTTCATGAATGCCATAGGGATCAGTTCTATCCCATAACCACCCATTAGTTATGAGGAAAAATAAATTAAAAAAATCAATGACATTTTAATGAAAGTTCCATCTTGTAAGCACTAGAATAACATTATTATAGTAATGTTATTATCAGAGAGGATGAGACTACATGTGGGTCTGCAGAAGAGCCAAGAGAACACATGCAATGTCTGTATGGAATTCATTTCACGTATTTACTCTCGAAGCGGGTGTTCTTAATTTCAATGCAATATTTCAATGTTATTCCAGTTTCTGCATGGGTGACTTATTAGCAAATTCGGTTCACCCCTCGATGAAAAAACTAATGTTGAAATATTCATGAGGGGGAAATTATGCTTCCTATAAATTTATGAATAGTTAAACAAACATTCATGTCGTGCTCGAGCAAGGAGTGTTTTCAAACATTTGAGAAGTACATTGGCTTAAGTATATGTAACACCCCAAGTTGCTATGCTTTTTTGTGTGGATTTATTTAAATGTTTATTAATAAAAATAAATGGAATAGTTATGTGTGCACTATGACTAGATTGAGATTGGAGATCTTAAACCTAGATCCATGAGGATATAGATAAGGTTATAATTTCCCAAAACCTTTCATAAAACCTTGAAAGGAATCTTACTAAATTAGATTGGGAGAGAAAAATCTAATTTCCCCAATGAGGAGGAAAGTAATTGGGAAGAGTATGAAAAGTTGGAAAAGCGGAAAAGACAGCTTTAAAGTACCCCATTGAGGGAAGCCTAGGAAAAAACAGGAAGAAAGCATCCTGGAATTTCTGGACGCAGAAATTAGAAACAGGCTTGGGAATGCACTACTTAAATAAGTTGTTCCAAGATAGACAAAGGGTTGTATATCACTGGAAGGAAAAGGTCTTAGCTCAAGGGTGAGTTACGGAGATAGAAATCTAAGGTTGGGAGGACTAGTCATAAAAATTGGTATGCACACCTATCTATTTCAGTGTTCTGTATAAATGGACATGAGTTTTCCCTTAGGGTTTCTTCCTATCACATAATCAATGAAATTGATCTATGTTTTAATGATGGGTAAAGCGTAGTGTAAACTATGCAATTAGAAGTAGAAAAAATAGTGGAGGTTTTAATAATAATAAGGGCAGCCATGCATTTAACAGATATTTATTTTCGTAGTAATTTAACTTCTATATAGTTGCATGGTTAAAGAAATTATTTGTCGCAACTCCAGAATGTCTAAAAATTCTATCAAATTTAAATCTGGAGTTTGGAACAATGGTCTGTATTTTTTTTACTTACCTTTGAAATTTAAGTAGTATTAATGAGATAAATAAATCAATTTAAACTTTAAAGAGTTTTCAGTATCAATAAAAAATAAGTGTAATGATACTAATTGTGAATAAACAAGTATTCCTATTTAATATCTATTTTGAGATTCCTTTAAAATTTCATTTCAGATTTGTAGTAATAGTGAATAAAGGTAATTATTCTACTACTGAAATATTACATCTCTTATTACCTATATGAGAGAAATTTGTAAAATATATAAAATATAGACATAGTTCTAAATCTTTAATCCAAATGTTACCACACATTCACAATAGATATCTTCAGTACAATATACTGCCTACAAATCTTGAATGTACATCATAAACTACGATCGCTATTGAAATAAGAACTTTGAAACAGTTAGGACAGGTCAAGAAATGAATTGTATATATATTATCCTCTAATGTACAACAGTACGAAGGTATTAGAGTGAAGAGAAAGTTCTTAGCATTAAAGTGACTATAATTTCAGATGATGTAAATCAATACCATCGATAATTAGTATTTAACTATTTCATCTAGTATTTACCAAATGGAAGTATATATTGCATAAGAAAAATAATTGATAGTTACAATTTAGTATGAGACAAAAGAATAATGTGTATGAAATAGAATGGTGAAACTTAACAAATCCCCATAGTTCAATTGGAAGAAAATCCAAAATGTCAGAGTTTAATTATTACAATAAAGACTATAATAAAATGTAGTGGTAGCGTAGTATCATATGTTAAACTTTTGAAAATTAGAAATTAAATGCAGCCATCAAATGACTAAATAGAAACTCAGTGTTGAGTTATCCTTGGAGTTGTTGTATCGACCTGTGCATACATAAAAATCGAGTAAGGATAGAGCATGTTCTAAAAAAGGAATTCTATGTGGAAATAGAGTTAAAACCAAATAGGAAAGAATGCCCCTGAAACCAAAACCAAAGGAAAATATGTCAAATAAAGAATAAAATATTTCGGTAAGCAAAGTATGGAAAATTTCATAGCCAGTTACGATTTTATTACGTTATAAGGCTACTCGGTAGGATGGGGGTTAATTTTATATGAAAATAAAAATTGTAAGGTATCATGAAATAGTTACTGACAAAAAGGAAAACTAGGTGAAGAAAAGTATAGCGTAGGTAAGAGATAAAATATTTCTATACCTCTGGCGCACGAAGAGCTCGGACGCAGTTTCGAATCCTTCAGTGTGAGGCCAAAACTTGTATACCATAAAAATATTCAGAGTTGGGTAAATTTAAAATTTCTTACTCAGTAAGAGCGAAGTGGGTTTTCTCCCTGCAATAGAGGGTTTGGTATACTGCGTTTCCATTGCCGTGAAAAGTGTAGCATATACGTTAAGAACCCCAAATCCAGAAGGAAGTTAAATGAGGAGTAAATTCCTGATAGGGTATGAAAACATTTAAAAAAAATAGAAAAATTGTATAAACCTATAAGGAGTAAATTACCACTTGAAATTCGTAACCACCTAGAAACAAAATCTGAGGAGTATGACTACTATACTCAGGTTAATAAACCAGGACGTTGAAATGAAACATGAATTTAGATGGGAATTAAATAAGAGAATAATAGAAACCCCAATCCGAGACAATGAATTTCCAAATGAAATCGAAATGGCGACACTGTGTAATGTAATAACTATGCCATAAAAAAGAAAGAAAATAAGGCGAGAGATAATTCAATTTTCTCATAAGAGCCGACAGTAACTAAATCGAAATACGTTTAACCTACGATTTTAAATTATTACGATCAATCGAATCAGTAGAAAATAAACCCACATTAAAGAGATAATGAAACAATGGAAATGTCTATTTAAATCCCAGGTCAAACAATACATAAATCTGAATGAAGGATACTATGCATTCAAAGCTTACCAGTTGAGTTTGAAATGGCAGAAGTCAAGGTTCGAATCCAGTTATTGTCCAAGAAATTCCATGGGTTATACAACCAGGGAAAAATTTTCATAGTAACAAGTGACCAGAGAAAAATGTCCATTGCGGCAAACAAATAGAGAAATGATAGATTTTTTAAAACCGATTTTAATAGAGATAGTGTGTCCAACACCCTAAATAAATCCTACCTTACAGGTGGTAGAAATCTAACCGTTCTCACTCGGATTGAAGATACACCAGTTTGAAAGGACAAATGTATATTGATATTGAATGCTAAATGTACCAGTATGGTTGAAAAATTTAAAGCAAAAGAAAAATCCATAAGGTGGGTCGATATTCTAAGTTTTTCTTGGCTCGAGGAGGTGAGTTGTGAGCTGGATTAGCAATGCTTGTACTAACGTTGAAAAACAAGATGATTCACTCATTAATAGTTGTTAGAGTTGAAATTAATGTTGAATGATAGCGTTAGGTTGAGTGTTAGTGTTAGGTTAGATGATATGATAGGTAGGGTGTAGGAGCAATACACTTTGTACTACATAGAATTAAAGGAAAAATATTTATGTAGAAATGTAATAGTAATTAAAAAGGAGACCCACATTGGGAACGAGGTCCTAGATGGGACTTTAGTATTAAGATCACTTCATATAAATGTGAAGGTAAGAACATAAAGAGTTAATGTCCTAAAACTATATTAAAATAGTAACATAATACTATGGATATGGTAAGTGGAGAAAACCAACATGTATTATGTATGGGTGAGTTAAAATAACTATAATAAAATTTATATGGTTGTATTATATTTATTGCATACAAATTTTTAGTATAATGAATTATAAAGTAGAACTTGATAGTTCTAAAAACATCATAACATGATCTTCATATGAATGAACGAATTTTTTTTTTTTATAGAATGAGAGACATTACAGTATAGTGGGTACATATAGATCACAGTGCTTTTTGGTTCTTTGTCTATACTATAATTTTAATAGCAGTAGTAAGATAATATAAAAGTAACATGTAAAGCTAATTATTCTTGTAAATTTTGTAGGAAAATATTTAAATGAGAAATGTTAACAATGCACAATCTACTTTTATTAGGAGTATTCAAATTGTTGAATCCATTTTTTTAGGATTTAAATCGTACACATATATTACGTACAAGAAAATTCTTAAAACAAAACAAATATACAACTGCAAGAACATAAAATATACGCAGATATTTTTTCCTAAAACCCAAAGCAGTAAAACTAGATTGATTTTTCATTATATTCCTTTCAATGTAGCAATACATTATATACATGTCGAAGATATCAATAAATCCCAATCCATTAACCCTTAGATTATAACATAATTGTGTTTTGAAATTAAGTGTTTTTAAATTGTTTTTCATTTGATCTCCACTCTTCATTTTCACCTTGTAGTGGCATTCCCAAGTTTACTTGCAATAAGTTTACTTGATCCTACAAATTCTTCACATTACACCTTATAAAAAAATTAATGCTTATCAACACTTATCAATCATTTAATTTAAATAACTAGTATCATAATATGAAAATAAAGTACTTTATGTGAATTTTAGTAGTCCTAATGTGACAATTTCTTATCATTACAAATACTCTATAAAGATTTTAATGATTATCAACACTTGTCAACAATTTATTTATATAACTTGTATCATAATATGAAACAACCTGTTTTAATGATCCTATGAATACAAAAAGCATAACATTATTAGTTGAAATATGTAAAATAAATGCATATTCAAAATTTCTAGGAAGGAAATTTGACATGATATTGAAATGTTTGTGAGAAATTGAAGGCCTCAATAGTCTTTTCAACTTAAAAATAAAAAATAGGTCTAAACAAAAATTAGTGATAAAAGGAGGCTAATCAAGCAATTGTGTTATAATTTTATTATTCTATTAGTTAAATTTATAAAATATGAAGCTGAATTATATATTTATATATATATATATATATATATATATAATATATATATATATATATATTGAAATTTAAATAAATTATAAATTATTGTAAAAAACAAAAAATTACTTATATAATTATTTTTTAAATTAGTATTATTATTTTAAATTCTATAAAAAGTATTTATAGTATGTAAAAATAATTTCTTTAATTAATAATTTTTAATTTTGTTTTATAAATTAATATAATTAGAAATAAAAAACTATAATTTGGTATTTTACTTTTTATTTTATCTAAATAATACAAAAAATTTATGTCGATTGAAAATTCACCATTAAAAAAAAAATTAATTTTTTTATCAATTGAACTTTTACCAAAATATAATTATCTAGGTATATAACATCTACATAGAGACTAATGATTAAAAAAAAATTAGAAATTGGTAATTCATAGTTTGATATATTTTAGATTTTTTTATCAAATATAAATATTAAATGTTAATATTGGACATTTACTTAGATTATATTTTTTCAAAGGTATTAAATTGGATTTTTTTTTCATAAAAATAATTGTGAGGAAAATCAAATGTTAACAATGTACAATCTAGTTAAAGAGTATTCAAAAGTATTGAATCTATTTTTATATAAAAAAATATTAATTTTGATAATATTTAAATATTTCTTGACTTTTTGAATGTTAAGTAAATCTTTTCATTTTAATGGAGGAATCATGTTATGTCATTGTTTTTTTCCTCAGAAAAAATACAATAGTGGGGCCTTCCGTTATAACAAAGGAATTATTAGGATCACACCAAATGTGTGTTACATGTTAAACTATAGAGTCCTTTTGGATTTTTAAATCGTCACTATGCACATAATATCATTTTACTTGTTGGGTTGAGGGGTCAAATTGTGGCATCATTGTTGTTAGTCACCAAATGCATTCTTGGTGCCCAATATTTTTAAACATTTAAAACATTCCATCAAATTCTCTCTTTGATCCAATTTAATGAAACACTTTTTGTTTTCTCATTTGAGATAAATTATTAGATCTGTAATTTAATGTTTACTAGGTAAATTTAGTAAATTTTGTAGGAAAATATTTAAATAAGAAATGTTAGCAATGCACAAACTAGTTTTATTAGGAGTATTCAAATTGCTGAATCCCTTTTTTTAGGTTTTAACTGGAAAAAGATATTATGTACAAACAACTTCTTGAAACAAAACAAATATACAACTGTGAGAACATAAAATATACACAGAGTTTTTTTCCTAGAACCCAAACCAGTAAAACTAGATTGATTTTTCATTATATTCCTTTCAATGTAGCAATACATTATATACATGTCGAATATATCAATAAAACCTAATCCATTAACCCCTATATTATAACATAATTGTAGTTTCCTTCAAAGGATATACAAAATAAAATGGAAAAAAACCAACATGCCCAAACCATTCAGGAAAACCATTCGGAAAACCATGGATATGTTTTCCCACCATCCTTGGGTCTTCCCCCCATCATTGGGTCCTTATAAATTTTTTCTCCTAGGGAGGTACTCCAGACGTCATGTACAGGGTCTATCCACCCCCTACAAACCCCTTGGCAAGGGGTGTTGTCATCCCCACTTTTCCCGACAAAACATAGCATCGCCTACAACCAGTCATTGAAAGAATATAACACATACCCCACATTCTCCCACTTGTTTCCTTTCTACACGGGGGGTTGCGAGGGTGTACAATCACTAGTACAGAGCTACAATACTCATTATTTATGTACACAAAAAAAAAATCTTAGTGCTCCCATACTTTGTCAATGCATCTGCAACATCATTCCAAGTGGGCACCTTTACTAGAAACCCTTTTTCTTCTTCAACCATATCTCTAACAAAGTAATTTTTAACATTTATATGATTTTTTTTCAAATTATAAGTATGGTTATGTGCTAAAAAAATTGTTATTTGGTTTTCATAGTATATATTTATAGCTCATTGTACTAACCCCATACATGAACACAATATATGTAACCAAACAATTTCCTTGCTTGTGTGCGTGGCTACCATGTATTAAGACTTTGTAGTTGGAAGAAACACTACAAACTCGCTCTTTCTCATCCAAGTGACAGCTCCTCCAAATAATCTAAACACGTACCCACTTGGAGATCTTCTCCGAATTGATCTCCATTAGAGTATGCATCAACAAATCCATGTATGCCCAACACTATATCCAATCATGGTCTTCCCTGGTAGGAAAAACCATAATCACTAGTGTCATGCAAGTACCTAAAAACTCACTTCACTATTTTCTAATGCTCCTTACTTGGTTTTGACATAAACCAAATTAATACTCCTATGTAATATCCAATGTATAACCTAATACAAAGCCTTGCATACATTAGGCTACCAACTTCACTGGCATATGGAACATGTCACATGACCTCTTCCTTTTCCTATTTCTCGGGACATTGTTTAAAAGATATATTTACACCTACAGGAATAGAAACCTTCACCGATTTGTTATCCTGCATATTAAACCTCCACAATATTGTTTTGACATACTTCCTATATTTTAACTAGAGCTTCCTCTTTTCTCGACCTCATTTAATTTCCATGCCCAAAATATAGTTTGTTCTTCAAATCATTTAGAGGAAAATTGGTTCTTCAAATCTTGGATAATTTATTTGTCATTTCCAACCAACAACATATCATCAATATACAAGAACAAATAAATGACATGGTCACTCATTAATTTAAGATACATATAATTATGTCCTTTTATCATTGTGAAGCCAAGTCCTCTTATATATCTATAATTTTTTTTATACCACATCCTTGGTGACTACGTTAACCCATAAAAAGACTCTTTTATCATGAATACCAATTATTTCTTACCCTTCATTTCAAAGCCTTCTTGTTGCTTCATGTTGATCTCTTCATCCAGATCCCCATGAAGAAATGTTGTCTTCACATCCATTTGTCATACCTCAAAATAAGAAATAGAAGAAACAGACAAAAGTAATAAAATATAAGCTAACATCGTAGCAGGAGAAAAAATATCACCAAACTTAATTCTCAATACCTTCGAATAACCTTTTCCCACCAACCGATCTTTTAATTTTTCAACCTTCCCTTTTACATTCATCTTCTTCTCAGAAACCCATTTTCTCCAAATGGGTTTCCTTCCAACAAGAAACTCCACCGGATCCAAAGCATCATTTTTGTCCAAGGATTCTATTTCATCAACAATGGCCTTTTCCCAAAGTTTTTTAGTCTTATGTATCCACTGCCTCCCTAAGATTTTCGAGGTCATCATTAGTAACATATAAATAAATATTTGAATAGAAGGTAGATGGAATATGAGGAAGGAAATGTTTGCAATACTACATGCACTAAAGAAATGGAGACCTTACCTAAAGGGAAGACACTTAAAGGAAAAAAAATTGATTATGATAGTCTTAAATACTTTTTTTGGAACAAAGGAAATATTCAGAAGAGAAGAAAAATGGGTTATAAATATATTGGGTTATGAATTTGAAATCATCTACAAAAAAAATGGAAGATAATTGTTGTTGCGGATGCACTCTCAAGAAAGGATGAGGATGTGCAAAGCATTTGCTTTATGCCATTTCTATTATCCAACCAGATTGGATAGCCGAAGCAAAGGGAGCAATGGCAGAATGACGAAGAAGTATGTACACTCATTCAAAAGTTGTAGAAAGATCCCAATACATCTAATACATTTGGTTGTAAAAATGATTCCTTATGGTAAAAATATCGCTTATATATTTGTAAGAATTTCGAACTAAAACCAATTTGGAATCGGAAACCTCTCCATTTGGAAGACACTCGGGATTTTTAAAAACTTACAACACGGTGAAGAAAGAATTTTTTTAGGATGGCCTTAAATATGATATTCAAAATTTTGTGCCAGAATGTTTGCTTTACAAGAAAAATAAAGTTGAGACAATGAAGACCCTAGCTCTGCTACAACCTTTATCCGTTCCATGTCAACCTTGGGAGGAGGTTTCAATGGATTATATCGCAGTTTACCTACATCCAAAGGAAAAAGTGTGATCATGGTGGCAGTTGATAGTCTTACCAAGTGTCCACACTTTTGTGAATTATCTCTTCCATTTAAAGAGAGTACAATTGCTACTGCATTTATTGAAACAATTCCAAAGCTACATGGAAACCCAAATATTATTTTAAGTGATAAAGGTTCCATTTTCACTGTAAAATTTTGGACGAAAATTATTTTCTTGTTTGGGTACTCAACTAGCTCATATATCATCTTATCATCCTAAATCCGATGGGAAAAATGAGATAGTGAAGAAATGCTTGGAAGGATATCTTCATTGCCCCTATATCTGATAAACAAACACAATGGGTCAGTTTGTTACCTATCACTAAATGGTGGTATAACACTTCCTTCCAACTACAGAAAAATCACCCCATTTATGGCACTTTATGTATATAACCCGTCGTCCCTCGCCTCATATTTAAGAGAGAAATCTAAGGTTCAAGATGTGAAACATAACATCGAGCATCAACAACAAGTTCTCCAACTCTAAAATGATATCCAAATTTTGGCACAAAATTGAATGAAAAAATCGGCAGATCAACATCACAAGGAGAGACGTTTTAATGTAGGTGATTAGGTATTTTTACGGCTACAACCATACATAAAAATTTCCCTCAGGAAATCTAAGAAGGATAATAAATTGTCACCAAAGTAATATGGTCCATACAAGGTGTTGCAAAATATCGGTTCTATGGCATACAAATTGGAGCTTCCTGCATCTTCCCGAGTCCACCCGATTTTTCCATTTTTTCATGTTTAAAGAAGGATATAGGTGAAAAAAAATTATGGTTCAAACAATATTTCCGAGAAGTTTATGAGGAAGGAAAAAATAGGATTGGAACCTCAAGTAGTCACGGAAACAAGAACTCGACAACAACGAAATCGATCAATTTCGAGTATCTCATAAAGTGGAGGAACCTACCCATGAAGATTCCACATAGGAGGATCAGAATTTTATACAGAACAATCCAAAACTACTCAAGCATTTAGGACAACACTTTTTTTGAATGAGAGTCACATGTTAGGGTCCTATATTACTAGTGCAATCCATTATTGTTGTTAGTGTATCCCCCTTATTTTTATTGTTGTACCCCTATAGTCCCCATATAATTATTATTGTGCCACATAATAGCCAACTGTTGTTATTGTTGTGCCTTTACATTATTATTGTCAGGGTTGGATATGATTATATTGTGACCCCATGGACTCAATATAGAGAAAGGAGGTTTTTTTATTTGAATCATCTAATAATTATTCATTTACATAATGTAAAGGAGGTTTCCCGCCTCAAAGTGGTTGATTTCTAAGTCGTTGATCTCTCTTTTCTTCTATTTCGTGAGCTGATTTCATAAAAGTGATGCTAGGGTTTTTTCGTTGAAGATGGTATGAGAAACCCTGACCTCCACTATTGGGATTTTGATGGTTTGTAGGACATGTACCTGTATTTGTAACAACATTAACAAGAAGTTCTCCACTTTTAGCATTGATTACCATGAACTTCCATGGAGGTTATAATGGCTATTTGATATTTCCATTATGTGTATATGTGTGATTTAATGTGGTATATATCTCAATTAACTAATTCAATTCTACTACACTGTGTTTTCCTTCAAATATCTACTCTTATATTCGATGCTAATGCTAGTAATTTCATTTGTGAACTAATATGTGATTAATTTTTGGCACCTTCCCATTCATGTATGTCTGAGAATATTTTAGCTCAGTAACCCTTATTGAGGCATGATTATTATTATTTTTTTGTTGTTACATTATTTAAATATATTTTTATTTTATTAATCATGGGTTGATTTCGTTCCCATTTTTGGGGATTTTCATTCATGTACTCATGCTATCTTTGTAGTTTGATAACAAAGAGTGGAAAAATAAATGGTGGAAGACAGAATAACATACCGGATGGGGATCCTATCCCAAATGATGTGAGGTATAATTGGGACTTCACACAGGAAACACCCCCTCACTTTTCATGGGACATTTTTGCCCATCAACAAAACCATATAAAGTAAGGAGGCATCAACTTTGATGTTGGTCGTCTCTTCCAGAATATCAAATTTAGGCAGTGTGTAAAATGAAAAGGGGAAACAAGAATGTACATTTTGAGAGGTGGAGTTTCTATTTACAAAAAGGGATTTGTAGCTCCTTGATTTTCAGGGTTATTTGGAAGATTTATTTCTAACATTGTGAGCCCTAACATTTCCTCTTGTCTCAACAATAAAAAACTTCTTTCATTATCAATCTAGTCTAGAGTCCCAATAGTAGGATCATAAGTCTAAACAAATATTCATCATCTCATGGTAATATGAAATTTACAAGTTTCCTCATTGATCCAAGTGGATATTGGTGGCCATCCACCTATTCCACTAGGGGCCCCATCATTGTCTCTTTCATTTTTTGAGTTTCAACACAACTTACTATTTTTGACAGTTTTTTGAGTCTTGAACTTCCAGAGATGTTTTGAGGCCCTAAACAAAATTTTTTGGGAAAATCGAGAGTAGTAGCACCTATTTTTCTTTCTTAAGAGCTATTGAGCACATCAAATGGAGATCGTATGCCAAAGTTACGTCCCCAATAAGTTGAAACACAAATTTACCCAAACGGGGCCCATAGTTTTGGCGCTTCATCTCCTAGCATTAGGGTTTTGGATGTTTAGCATTTTCCATTGTTTCTAAATAATAAACGAGGCCCTCGAGCCTCATTGTAACTCAGTTTCAAAGGCCGGTAGCCACCACATCTCTTCTCGGAGATAAGCTACCGATGCCCTAGCTAGTTATTTCTATTCTCTCTCTAAGAAAATTTCAGTTCTTTGATATTAATGAAATGAAGTGTTATTTCAGTTTTACATATTTATATTTATGGTTACATGTGTATTCTTTTGTGTTCCTGCATAAATCTAGCTCAGTGGTATTAGAGTGGTCTGAATTTTCTTGATCCTTCTTTGCATGTCCCCAACGAGGTCGGGGTATAAATAGTTGGGGCTAGATCTGATTGAACCTTTGCAAGATCAGCCTCACAAACCTCAACGACCGCCCATGGGGGATGAAAACAAAGATGAGGGAGCAAGATATCCTATAAAAATATTTCTCAAGGAGTAAATAGAAAAACAAAGGAATGCGACGATGGATAAATTTTCCTAGATCCTTCAACGACGCCCATCGAGCTGCACATCTGCATCCAACGACCACTCTGGAGGCATGACTCCCTTTAAGGTACAAGTAAACCTTTTGACATTCCCATATTTGAGGGTCAAATAGATGCAAATGTTGTAGATAGATGGTTGAGTCTATTAGAAGGATATTTCTCGGTCCATGAATTTTCCGATCGAGAGAATATTATTTTTGCACTCCTCAAAGCTACCCCCCCATGTCAAGGGACTGGTGGGAAACCTACTTGTGAGAAAAAAGGATGAGAAATAACCCTCTCTATTCTCAACCATACCCACTTGGAATTCTTTCCAAGATGCCATCAAGGAGCAAATACTATCCCGTTGCGAGCTATGAGGACAAGTTCATTCAATGGACCATGATGCGGCAACAAGGGGATTAAGATGTGCATGAGATGACAAAATTTGTTCCATACCATGCGCACAAAAGTTGGGTATCAAAGCTTCGGAGAAACATTTGGTGCTAAAGTATCACGATTGTCTACACATATACATTCGGGAGGAAATGGAGTTCCTTGACATCTCCTCTCTTGGTATGGCATACCGATATGCTGCAAGATTGAGTAGAAATTAAAGCGAGAAGAAGCTAGAATTTTGATCTACGAATCAAAAGAAAGGGAAAGGTGCCCTCAAACCGTAGAACAAAGGACAAAGCCAAGGCATTGCATCCCAAGACAACCTTCCAAAGCGACAAGCAAAGAACAACACCATGAAGCCAAAGAAGGACATGGGAAAGTGGTGTGAGTTTCATAAGAGCTCCACTCACAACACAAGTGAGCATCAGGCCAAGCAGTCGCTCGTGGCCGAGATGAGGGCTTCTCAATCAGATGCATGCTCCCACTTTGAATCAAAACATGACAAGGGGAATGAAAAAGGGAAACAAATTACTGATGCAGATCCCAACGCCATTGTTGCCACTGCGAAGATCCGGAAGGAGGAACCGAGAGGATCCGGAGGAGGCGAGAACGTCTCTTCCACTCCCAGATGTGGGTAAAGGGTTCCCCACTATAGTTCATTGTCGACAATGGGAGCCAAAAGAACCTCATTTCGGTAGATGTCATGAACAGCTTTGGGCTTTTCGACCATAGCGCACCCTGCAACCATACACCATCGGGTGGCTTCACCAAGGATGGGATCTCTCTGTCAGCCCAACAATGTCGTCTTCCCATATAGCATCAAGCCCTTCATGGATGAGGTATTATGTGACATTTCTCCTATTGATGTTTCGATGTATTATTAGGCCAACCATACTTGTGGAAGTGACATGATGTGTATAAGTCACGACCTCGCGTTGTTATTGTTGCCTTGGAAAATAAGTTGTACATGATACTAGAGGTACCACTGCCTACCACTATCTCTTTGGTTACTTGCAAAAACAATGCAGTAAGCTCATTTCCAAAACTAGGAAATTTGTTTTTCCAAATGATCTGCCCTCAGAGAAAGAAGAAGGTTGTGGCCACGACCTCTAGACATGGCTCCTCTGCACGACAAAAAAAAATGGACAAGGTTGTGATGGAGTACGGGGACATTTTTCACCTCACCCACATGGGTGCCTCTGCAGTGTTAGGTCAAGCACCCCATTGATCTGACCCCTAGGTGCGTCGCTACCCAACGGACCGATCTATCGGTGCTACGTTCTGGGAGAACGATGAAATCAAGAGGGAAAATTCAGGGAGCTTCCCTACGAAAGCTCACATCCGGCCAAGTTCATCACCCCGTGGGAGCCTCGATCATGTTAGTAGAAAAGAAGGATGGGACTTGGAGACTCTTTATTGACTATCGGGAATTGAACAAGATCACTATCCGGAATAGGTACCCAATCTCGCGGATTGATGACCTTCTAGACCAAACTCAAAGGGGTGAAATATTTCAACAAGATCGACATGAAGTCCGGGTATCACTAGATACCAATCGAACCCTCCGATGTGTCGAAGAGCTCCGTTCAAAGCTAAGGAGGGCCTTTTGGAATGGTTGGTCATGCCTTTCGGGTTGGCGAATGCTCCCGCAACCTTCATGAGGTTGATGGAAGATATCTTCGAGGCCATTCACTAACTCATTTGTAGTAGTGTACTTGGATGACATTATTATCCTCTGCCGGACTTAGGAAAGAGCACCTCCACCACATCCAACAAGCCCTCCAAACACTACGGCAACACAAGTTGTGTGCCAATTTGGAGAAAGTGCACTTTTGGTATGACCCAGGGTTCAATATCTCGGATACATTATTGATGAAAGGGGGGGGTGCATGTGGGATCCAACCAAGATCCAAGTCATTCGAGACCAGCTAGCCCCAACCACTATAAAATAGCTTCGTAGCTTTCTAGGTCTTGCTAATTTCTACCGGTGGTTCGTGTTGGGATTCTCTCATATCACTTGGCCCTTGAGTCAAGTCACCAAGGGAGGAGCGAGAGAAAAAATTATTTTGGTCGGAATCTCAACAAAAGGTGTTCATAGAATTGAAACATTGCCTCTATTCCCCGTGCTCACATTACCAGACTAAACAACCATTTTCAGATCAGGCGATCTCTGACTATGTTATTGGGGTAGTTCTTACTCAACAGGGGTATCGAGTGGCATATCATAGTGAGACATTGCCCGACACGGGTTCGCAAGTATCCCACTTATGACAAACAAATGTATTCCATTGTGCAGGCTTGTCGATAATGGAAGCATTACATTTTGGGGAAGGAAACAATCATCCACACATACTATCAACCCCTATAATTCATACAGATGCAAGAGAAGTTGCAGAACGATCGCCATCAAAAGTGGTCCACATATCTGCAACGAGTTTCATTTGAACATCAAGTACAAGAAGAGTAGCACCAATAATGTTTGCAGACACCTCGCAGCCGACCATCGATGGTGGCACTAACCATCATTCTCAACTCTTGTGGAGCACGAGACTTCGATTGGCCGCTTCTCTACAAGAGCGATCCGGAATTTCGACCACACATACAAGGCACTCTTAGAGGGGTACGCAAGTTCCAAATTTTCACGTCCAAGATGCACTTTGTTATGTCACCTGGGACACCTTTGTGTTCCTTCAAGCGAGCGTGCGAAGATGATATGGGAAGCACACTACGGTCGATTCATTGGCCATTTCGAGGGTCGAGAAAATAGTGGCGATGTGCAGAAAGTATTTCTATTGGCCAAACCTTCGACAGGATGTCGTGAAGTACATCAGATCTTGCACTGCTTGTGCCATTTCCAAACTGGCCATCAAGAAGCAAGGCCTCTATACTCCGCTACCTACCCCTAGTCGACCTTGGGAATCCATCTCCATGGATTACATGTCGAGCCTTCCTTCTACTAAGCATGGAAACAAGCTGTGTTTTCGTGGTCATCGATAGATTCTCGAAGATGGCCATTATGGCGGCCTGCAAGAAGAACATCACAACAGAAGCCATTGCTAAACTACTCTTTGAACGAGTTTGGGTGCACCTTGGGATCCCACAGTCTATCATATTAGATTAAGACAACAGGTTCCTTAGCACATTTTGGTCCAGCCTCTGGTCAATTTTGAACACCAAGCTCACCAAGTCCTCAACTTTCTATCCCCAAAGTGATGGCCAGACAGAGGTCGTCAACAGGATGATTGTACAGATTATGCGCATGTACAATTCAAATCATCCATGCACATGGGATGATAGCCTCCCCTATATACAATATAGTTATAATCAACCTCTCCACAGCTCAACCGACCACAGCCCCTTTCAAGTGGGCTTGGGATTCCATCCACTATGTCCCATTGACATAACCATTCCATTTGCGGTCTACGAAGTCGATTCGGCTCATGTCCAGTCTGAAGTTAACAAAGTGAACGACTTCATCGAGTGCATTCAGCACATCTTCCCAACAAGTTTCATGACATATTGGATAGAGCCAATGCTAAGTACAAGAAACAACATGATCAACATCGGGTACCACACAAATTCCAGGGTGGGCGACAAAGTGTGGCTACATTTTGCGGGAAGGAGTGCCTCGGTGGATCCCCACAAGCTTCGACCCGCTACGATATGGGTCGTACACCATCACCAAGGCGGTGGGAACAATGCCTTCGAGCTCGGTATTCCACCATTCCTTCGTCTGCACTGGTATTCAATGTGGACCACCTTCGTCCCTACTTCCCACCTCTCACTGGACACCTCGACATTGCAGAAACAACTCACAACAACAGAGTTAAACCCAGATTGAATGGAACAGGCCACCACAAATTGTATCATGGACATACAAATCAACAACACTCACCGACAGAAGATCCAACTATATCGGGTTGTAAAAAGCTGGCCAACTCCTGCACCAAGGCAACTGGTTCACCGAAGGACCAAGTTCAGCAGAAGTTTCCTCATCTCATGGAGGAACTCAACGCAATGGGGACCATTTCTCCCTAAGGGGGGAGGAATGATCTAGGTGGATATTGGTCGTCACCCACCTATTCCACTTGGGGCCCCACCTTTGTCTCTTTCATTTTTTTAGTTTTGGTACAACTTATTATTTTTGAGAGTTTTTTAGGTCTCGAACTTCTGGAGCCATTTTGAGGCACTAAACGACGTTTTTTCTAGAAAATAGAGAGCATTTGAGCCTATTTTTCTTTCTTACGAGCTATTGAGTGCATCAAACGGAGATCATATGCCAAAGTTACATCCCCGGGAAGTTGAAACACCAATTTACCCAAACGGGGCCCATAGTTTGGCACTTCATCTCCTAGGGTTAGGTTTTTGGATTTTTAGAGTTTTCCATTGTTTCTAAATAATAAATAGGCCCTATAGCCTCATTGTAACTCAATATAGAGGCATGTAACCACCGCAACTCTTCTAAGAGATAAGCTACTAGTGCCCTAGCTAGTTTATTTCTATTTTTTCTGTGAGCAAATTTGAGTTCTTTGATATTAATGAAATGAAATGATATTTCCAGTGCATATTTGTATTTATGGTTACATGTGTATTATGTTGCCTTCTTGCATAAATTTGGATCAGTGGTAACAGATTAGTCTGCTTTTTCTCTATCCTTCTTTGCATGTCCCCAACGAGGTCGGGGTATAAGGAGTTGGGGCTCGATCTGATTGAACCTTTGCAAGATCAGCCTCGCAAACCCCGATGGCCACCCATGGTGGAAAAAAAGAAATATGAGGGAGAATGAGATCCTATCAAAATACTGCTCGAGGAGGCCCTTGAAAAAAAAGGAACGCGATGATGGATAACTTTTCCCAGATCCTTCAATGATTGCCCACTCAGGCGACGCATCTGCATCCAAACGACCACTACGGAGGCACGACTCCCTTTAAGGAACAAGTAAACTTTGACATTCCCATATTTGAGGGTCAAATAGATGCACATGTCATAGATAGATGGTTGAATCTATTAGAAGGATATTTCTCGGTCTAGGGACTTTTCCGGCTGGGAGAAGATTATTTTTTGCACTCGTCAAAGCTACCCCCCATGTCGAGGGCTGGTGGAAACCTACTTGTGAGAAGAAGGATGAGTAGAACCCTCTCTATTCTCATCCATAACCACTTGGAATTATTTCAGAGATGCCATCAAGGAACAATACTATCCCGTGGGGAGCTATGAGGACAAGTACATACAATGGACCACGTTGCGGCAACAAAGGGATCAAGATGTGCATGAGCTAACGAATTTGTTCCATACCCTACGCAAAAAGTTGGGTATCAAATGATTCGAAGAAAAATTTGGTGCTAAAGTATCACAGATGTCTACATAGATACATTCGGGAGGAAATGGAGTTCCTCGACATCTCCTCGCTTGGTACGGCATACACAATATGCTACCAAGATTGAGCAAAAAATTCAAGCAGAGGAAGCAAGAGTTTTGGATCTACAAATCAAAAAGCAAGGGAAAGAGTGCCCCCTAAAACCACAGAACAAAGGACAAAGCCAAGGCATGGCAGCCCAAGACAACTCTGCCAAATCCGAAAGGAAATAACAACACCGCAAAGCCAAAGAAGGACAAGGGAAAGTGGTGTGAGTTCCATAAGAGCTCCACTCACAACACAAGTGAGTGTCGGGCCAGACTAGTCACTCATGGTCGAGATGAGGGCTTCTGAAATCGGATGCATGCTCGAACTCTAAATCAGAACCTAACAAGGGGAATGACAAATGGAAATAGATTATTGATGCGAGAGCCCTAGCGCCACTTGTTGCCCGCTGCAAGGACCTAGAAGGAGGAACCGGGAGAGGATTCAAAAGGAGGCGGAACATCTCTTCCACTCCCAAATGTGGGTAAAGGGCTCCCCGCTATAGTTCATTGTCGACAATGGGAGCCAAAAGAACCTAATTTTCAGTAAATTTCATGAAGCGGTTGGGCTTTGCCGACCATAGTGCACCCACAACCATACACCATCGGGTGGCTTCACCGAGGACGAGATCTCGTGTCGGCCAACAGTCTCGCCTTCCCTATAGCATCAAGCCCTTCACGGATGAGGTATTATGTGACATTGCTCCTATTTATGTTTTTCGATGTATTATTAGGCCAATCATACTTGTGGAAGTGACCACCACCGGAGGTACCACCACCTACCACTATATCTTTGGTTACTTGCAAAACAATGCAGTAAGCTCATTCCCCAAACCAAGAAATTTGTTTTTCTGATGATCCGCCCCTCAGGAAAAGAAGAAGAATGTGGCCACGACCTCCATACATGGCTCCTCTGCATGACAACAACAAATGGACAAGGTTTGTGGAGGAGTACGGTGACATTTTCACCTCGACCATAGGGGTGCCTCTGCATTGTCGAGTCAAGAACCCCATTGATCTAACCCCGGGTGCGCCGCTACCCAACGAGCTGATCTATCGACGTTATGTTTCTGGAGAACGATGAAATCAAGAGGTAGATTCGGGAGCTATTGCAGAAAGTTCACATATGGTGAAGTTCATCACCCCTATGGGAGCTCGATCATGTTAGTACGAGAGAAGGATGGGCCTTGGAGACTCTGTATTGACTATCGAGCACCGAACAAGATCCTATGTCTAGAATAGGTACGCGATCCCATGGATTTATGACCTTCTACAACAACTCAAAGGAGTGAAATATTTCAGCAAGATCGACTTGAAGTCTGGGTATCACCGGATACCCATTGAACCCTCCGATGTGTGGAAGACTACCTTCAAAGCTAAGGAGGGCCTTTTCAAATGGTTGGTCATGCCTTTCGGGTTGACGAATGCTCCCACAACCTTCATGAGGTTGATGGAAAAAATATTGAGGCCATTCACCAACTCATTTGTAGTAGTGTACTTGGATGACATTCTAATCTTTAGCTAGACTTGGGAAGAGCACCTTCACCACGATCAGACAAGTCCTCCAAACACTACGGAAACACAAGTTGTGTGCCAATTTGAAGAAGTGAACTTTTGGAATGACCCAGGGTTCAATATATGGGTTACATTATTAATGAAAGGGGGGGTGCATGTGTATCCAACCAAGATCCAACTCATTCGAGACTCGGCTAGCCCCAACCACTATAACGATGTATCGCAACTTTACAGGGTCTTTCTAATTTCTATGAGTTGGTTCGTGTTGGGATTCTCTCATATCACTTGGTCGTTGACTCAAGTCACCAAGGGAGGAGGGAGAGAAAAATTCTTTTGGTCGGGAATCTCAAGAAAAGGCATTCATAGAATTGAAACATCACCTCTTTGTTTTCGCCCACGTGCTCACATTACTAGACTTGAAACAACCATTTTGAGTTTCGAGATAGATGCCTCTGACTATGCTATTGGGGTGGTTCTTACTCAATAGGGGCATCGAGTGGCATAACACATTGAGACATTGTCCGACACTATTCGCAAGTATCCCACTTATGACAAAGAAATGTATTCCATTGTTCGAGCTTGTCGACAATGGAAGCATTACATTTTGGGGAAGGAAACAATCATACACATAGACCAGAGCCATGTAGTTCCTACGGACACAAGGGAAGTTGTAGAACGATCGCCATCAAAAGTGGTCCACATACTATGCAACAATTTCATTTGAACATCAAGTACAAGAAGGGTAGCACCAATAATGTTGCGAGACGCCTCGACTGACCATTGATCGTGGCACTAACCACCATTCTCAACTCTTGTGGGCACGAGACTTCGTATTAGCCGCTTCTCTACAAGAGCGATCTGGAATTTGGCCACACATACAAGGCACTCTTGGGGGGGTACGCAAGTTCCAAATTTTCACCTCTAAGATGCATTGTTATGTCACTTGGGACACCTTTGTGTTCCTTCAAGTGAGTCTATGAAGATGATACGGGAAGCACACTACGGTTGATTCATTGGGAATTTCAGGTCGAAAAAATGGCGATATGTAGAAGTATTTCTATTGGTCGAACCTTCGACGAGGATTTCGGGAAGTACATCAGATCTTGCTTCGCTTGCGCCATTGCCAAATTGGCCATCAAGAAGCAGAGGCCTCTATACTCGCTACCTACCCCTAGTCGACCTTGGGAATCCATCTCCATGGATTACATGTCGAGCCTTCCTTCTACTAAGAATGGAAATGACTATGTTTTCTGGTCGTCGATAGATTCTCAAAGATGGCCATTATGGCGGCTGCAAGAAGAACATCATGAGTAGAAGCCATTGCTAAACTCTTCTTTGAACGATTTTGGGTGCACTTTGGGATCCCAAAGTCTATCATATCAGATCACGATAGCACATTCCTCAAACACATTTTGGTTCAGACTCTCTCATCAATGTTGGACACCAAGCTCACTAAGTCCACAGCTTTCCATCCCTAAACTGATGGCCAGGTAGATGTCGTCAATAGGATGATTGTACACATCTTGCACATGTACAATTGAAAGCATCTAGGCACATGGGATGAGAGCCTCCCCTATTTACAACACAGTTATAATCGATCTCTCCACATCTCAACCGACCACAACCCCTTTCAGGTGGGCTTGGTATTCCAGCCACTATGTCCCATTGATGTAGCCATGCCAATTGCGACTACTTAGGCCGATTTGGCTCATGTCCATTATGAAGCTAACAAAGCAAACAACTTCATCGAGCACATTCAACACATTCGCCAACAAGTTCATGACATATTGGATAGAGCCAATGCTATGTACAAGCAATGACATGATCAACATCAGGTACCACACAACTTCTAGGTGGGCGACAAAGTGTGGCTACATTTCGCTGAAGGAGCACCTCGAGTGGACACCACCGCAAGCTTCGCCCACTCTCATATGGGTCATACACCATCACCAAAGGCGATAGGGAAACAAATGCCTTCGAGCTTAGTATTCAGTATTCACTTCGTCTGCACCCGGTATTCAATGCTGGACCACCTTCGTACCTACCTCCCACCTCTCCTGGACACCTCCGACATTGCAGAACAACTCGCAACAATAGAGTTAAACCCAGGATGCATGGAATAGGCCACCACGAGTTGTATCATGGACATGCAAACTCAAGAACACTCTCAACGAAGATCCAACTATATCAGGTTGTAAAAGTTGGCCAACATCACGCACAGGCAAGTGGTTCACCGGGGACCAAGTTCGGCGAGATTTTCCTCATCTCATGGAGGAACTCAACGCAATGGGGACCATTACTTCCTAAGTGGGGTGGAATGATCCCAGGTGGATATTGGTGGCCACCCACCTATTCCACTTGGGTCCCCACCATTGTCTCTTTCAGTTTTTAATTTCGACTACAACTTACTATTTTTTGACAGATTTTTCGGGTCTCGAACCTCGCGAGCCATTTTGAGCCCTAAACGACGTTTTTTGGGAAACCCGAGAGTGGCCAAGCACCATTATTCCTTCTAACGAGCTATTGAGCACGTCAAACGGAGATCTTATGCCAAGTTTACTTCCCAGGAGGTTGAAACACCAATTTACACAAATGGGGCCCATAGTTTGCCTAGCTTCATCTCCTAGGGTTAGGGTTTTGGATGTTTAGGGTTTTCCATTGTTTCTAAATAATAAATAGGCCCTCGAGCCTCATTTTAACTCAGTTCAGAGGCATGTAGCCACCACATCTCTCCTCATAGATAAGCTACCAGTGCCCTAGCTAGTTTATTTCTATTATGTCTGTAAGCAAATTTTAGTTCTTTTAATATTAATGAAATGAAGTGTTATTTCCACTGCATATTTGTATTTATGGTTACATGTGTATTCTGTTGCATTCCGGCATAAATATGGATGAATAATCGTGGTATTTTTCATATAAATTGTGCCATGGATAGAAGAACAAATATTTTGGTTAATAATATTGCTAAGTAGCATGGACATGTGTTAAAAAAGGGGGTTTTGGTTGACCTTTTATGTTAAATTTTATTTCATATGAAATGAATACATTTATCATATCTTGCATGACATGAAGGATGGATGTCATATTATATTGGTTAGTTTGACCCTATAAAGGAACATTGGTTCTACAAAGTTATTCTTCATATTATAATAAATTTAGAGTGAAATTTCAGGACTAGTAGTATTCTTGTCTTCTAACCGTCGACAGTAAGGTGGCACTACTGCCCTATAGTAGTGCATCATGGCTACTTGATTTTTGAGGTAGATAATTTTAGGTATGTAATTACATAGTATGGTAAAATTAAGATTAAATTATTTAATGATTTTTCCTTCTCAAAAGGACACATTTTTGTGTTCATATAAGAGCTCAATATGGTTTATAGGCTACCCATAGGTAGATTTGAACTAGTATAAAATATCTTCCCAAGTGTAAAAGGATTTGGGAGAAAATTTGAAAAAAATAAGCAACGACTCTACCTTGAAAGGAATTCACAAACAATCGGATAAAGGTTTTGTTATCATTTTACCCAATTTTATGGCATGCATTGGATAATGTGATTAAATGTTTCATTCATCGTGATCGTTCTATTGGCTAAAAACTTAGGTAAGTGCCCTTGTTGTCGCCATGGAAAACACCCTCCAAAATTTGGTCTACACTTGAATTTTTGGAGATGCGTTACACTTTTTGGTGAAATCGAGCGTGATTTTGGTGAAAAAAAATATGTTTGATCCAAAAATTTAAGTGCTCAATAAAGAAATTTTTTAAGCACTCGATCGAGATATTGAGGCGATTAAAAAATAACTTCATCGAGCATTTAAACAAACCATTGATCAAGAAATTTTTAATTCATTTTAACGGATCAATTTAGAGTTATGGATCGATCGAAAAGTTCATCCAGATTTATATAGGAATGCAATAAAATATAGAAATAAACATAAACCCAAATACGCAGTAGAAAATATACTTCATTTTATTAACATCAAATAACTGAAACAAGCTTATAGACAAAATGGAAATAAAATAGCTCGAGTGATGGTATTTTATCACTAATAAGAGATGTTCTGGCTGCATGCCTCTAAACTATGTTACAATGGGACTCAAGGGAATATTTATTTTTGAAAAAAAATTGGAGAACCCTAAACAACCAAAACCCTAACCAAAGGATATGGAGCACCAAGATGTTTTTGGGCCCTCTTGAGGGTTAGCTGAGAAGAAAAACTTCTTGGGGTCGTATCTTGGTCATATTATCTTCGTTTGGCACATACGATAGATCCTCGAAAAATATCTCTTTGAGTCCTCAAAAAATATCTCTCCGATTCCTCAAAAAAAATGCTAGTTTTGGGGGTCAAAAAATGCTCTCGAATTTTAGGACCCAGAAAAACTACTAAAATTAGTAAATGCGGCTATAAAAAAAGGAAACTGATGAAAGCGACTAAATGATCTAGGGGTACTAGGTGGGTGGCCACCAATATCCATCTGGATCATTCCTCCCCATATAGGAAGAAATGGTCCCCATTTCATGCAAATCCTCCATGAGGTGAGGGAAATTTACGTTGAATTTGGTCCCCAATGAACCACTTTCTATGGTGAAGGAGTTGACCTGCTTTGACAACACAATATAGATGGATCCTCTACTAGCAATTTTTCTTGATCTGTGTGTCCATGATCCAATTAATTGTTGCATGTTCCATGTATTCTGATTTAACTCTGTTGTTGTGAGTTTTTCTATAATGTAATATTTGTACATCAATGGTGGAAAGTAGGGTCGAAGGTAGTCCACATTGAAAACTGGGTGCAGACTTTAAAAACCCTAATAAAAATACATATTAAAAATATATAAAAGACCATGGTCGATGGGACACATATTCCAAGTTTATCGGTTGGAAAAACATCCTATTGGGTGTTCATTTTCGATTATTATGGCTAAGGAAATTGGCAAAGGAAAAAGGAAAAGGCTTTATAAATGCATGAGGCATTAATTGGCATTGTATTTGTGAAAATAATGGAAATTAGGAGAAAATGAAGGTGAAAGGTAACAAGTTTTATGTGAGGAGGAAAATGAAGGAAAATAATGGAAAATGAATTAATTAGAGGCATCATTAATAAAAGGATTCCAAGGATTAGTGGGTGAGGCTTGGTGAGTTGAGTTTTGGATTTCTCATTTTTCTCTCTCTATCTCTCATACTCCTGAGCACTTAGTATATCCTTCAAGCAGTCTTGTAGAGTGTGGCATACTTAGATATTTGGATCAATGAAAACAAAGGAAAAGAAGGAAAGCGGAAAGATGGCATCGCGATCAACATTGATGCGAATATGGACAAAATTTTTTTTGATGTGATAGCTTCTTCATCTTTATAAAATAATTGTGTTTAAGGATCATCTCAAATTAGAAATTTATGAGAGGGTTTATGTGTCAATATTTGTGTGTATTTTATGAGAAATTCATTAAGTAAATTATCTATTAAAAACACATCTATAGTAAATAAATCGCAAAAAATAATACACAATAAACACATTACACAGTAGTTGATAACGGTGTTCACCGCTCATGGGCTACATCTCCATGGACTTGATTTAATGACTTGGCCATCTTTGGATTAATGGTTAATTATCTCATTACATGCACATGTAGTGCTCGAATGGATTTTCAACCTACTCCATTGGATTTAGAAGACTCAAAAACCCCTATGTAGCCTCTTAGATCTCTCCAAATGGTCTTCACGTGATCTAAACATCGCCTCCTCTCCTAGTGGACTTCAGCTTCTTTAATCTTCAAAGTGAAAAAAAACACTTACATAAATTCCTGCCTTTGCAACCTACACCATCATGCTTAGAGCATCCAAATCATCTAGGATTGACTATTTTATGAGCCTAATTTGGTCGAAATATGTCAAAGTTATTGCTTCTTCAATATTTCTTAGAAAAAACTACAAATATGGAGAAAATCCAATAAAATCCACCACATTTGGGAGTTTCACTGAAAAGTGTGGACTCTACCAATTAGTGCTAATCTACACTTAAATTAAACTGGAGATTAATTAAAATTTAGTGTGCATTTAACTGATGTTTAGTGCTCTAAGCACATTTTAAAAAAAAATCGAATGAAAATCGGATTAACACATTTTAAATGTTGATTAGGGCTAATTAATCCATATTTAGGGGTCTAACCCCACACATTTTTTTGGAGCGCTCCTCCTAGTCACGGGCCATGGTCTTGTGAAATCGAGGGACTGGGCCATTTTAACCCATGTTGAAAACCATATTAAACTTCAAAGATATTCCGCGCGCAATGGGTCTGTTAAGAAACATGGTCATGGTATATTGGTAACGTTGGTCCATGGTGTGGAGGGAGGTCATGGCATCAAAGCCCAACCTCCTCCCCGTCCACCACATAAAAAAATTTTCCCTGACACATAAATTGAATTTTCGACCACACTTAGTCAAAATTTCGGCCTTTGGGATGGGCACGTGGTAGCCTTTCGGGGCTACCCACGTGTCCTCATCCAATTGGTTCTTCAAAAAGCCAACAAGAAACTACCATGTGGCCATAGATTTTTGGCCACTTACAAATTGACACTTTTCAGCATTCTCTTGGTCGATGGAAAACAATAAGTTTTGACCCCTTTCAACTCTGTTTGACCCTTTTTTTGAAAAATTTGCCTATTTGGTCAAGCGGACAACGAGCTCTAACTTTCACATAGAGACTCTATTTTGAGCGAAATGAAGTGCACCAGATTTCTAGCGATGAGACCCATATGGTCGGTCTAGTTTGGAGCGATTTTAAACACTTTTGAATTTTTAGCAAAAATTTTTGCCCCCAATCCAGATTCCGATCACTCTCTCCCACTGACAAGGCTTTTGGTCCCACAAAAGTTGGTTATATGATTAGAGATAAATAACCTTCTATTTACCAAGTTCTATCACGTTGATTTCACTTGGAATAATCTCCATGAAAACCACTTGGGTTCATCGAGATGCCTTTCCTTGGAAATGGCTTGGCACTTAAACCAACGTCCTCCTTTTGATGCTAACCCAATCAAGCAGTTATTGATTTCTTGCTAACTGATTAAACACCTTCTTGTACCAAATCGATCCTTTGGTTCTTGGAAAAATTATTTATGGCCTTCCCACTCAGAATCGTGTTCCTCCTTTCCACACACATGCATTTGATACAAGCTTCTCCTTGGAAACCACTTTTCCAGGTTAATCCCATTTAAGTGAAATAAAACAATGACTTCCAACATTGGTAATCAAAAGAAAATAAATGGCCATTCTTTTTACCTCCATGGTTCCAAATTCCACATCTGGAAGAATGAATTCACCATCTCTTTCGCTTCTTGGCTTCAACGCATCAAATGGTCTACAATGGTTGTTGTTTTGGCTGCAAAAATTTTGGCATCTTTTCCACTTTCCTCTTTTTGATTCCATCATCCTCTAGTATTGACATGATTCTCATTCCATGATTTGATAGTGAAGGTTAATCACGAGTCTCTTTCTCGAGCGAGGTCCTTCTAAAATCCCGCGACATCTTGTCACAAGAAAAACCATCAATCTTGAAAAGCACATCATGCAAGAAACATAACTTGATGACCTCTTCCTTTTGCTCCTTCAAAAGGAACAAATGTCACATCATATGAACATTGCCATGCATTCTTACATCTTGGTGTACAAAATCATCGACCAAATACAAGTCGACAAAACATGCCTCTTCAAACAACCGACTCTCAAGTCAAACAAAAGCATGTACAAATTTCCATCTTTACTACATCTAAGTGAGTCAACATAACTCTACTTTTTCCAATATCTTGCTTCATGGAATATGCAACATACTTTTGAAAATAAAAGAAATGAATTCAATTGACAAAAAAATGCATCAACAAGGTAAAGATTTTCATCAAACATCAAAAATAAATGAAAGTCCTTAATTGGTTAAAAAATTTAATCATGTCCTTCCAAACCACTTCAATGGTGCTTCTTTTAATTGCACTTCATCATGTGAATTATCCTCACTAAAATCAATTATGGACATCTTCTTTTCCATTTCTTTCTCATGTCAAATGTGGATGACTTGTTGGATACAAAGTCCAATACTTGTCTACAAGATGACCTTACTTTATCGAAATGAGTGCAAAAGAATTGCACCTTATTTTCAACATAGTTTTCATTGTCCAATGGACCTTTGGCTTTACTCCTCCTTTGTTTTAAAAGTTTCTTGCGCATGGAGAACTTCTTCCAACACCTCAGAAATAGTATGGTTATTCAAACCCACAAAAGAAACATGTAAACTTTTTCCAAATATTATGTGAGGATTTTTCCATGTTTATCATAATCAAAAGAAACTTGATTAAAGGTTGATTTATACCTTGAAACAGTCACCTTTATCGCCTTCTTGAGGAGGTGAATTTGATGAGGTAGTGCCTCTCTTCGAAAATACCAAACAAATGGATTCAATGCCTTTAGAGCTTTCAACATCCTCTTGTTTTCCATTTCCATAAGTTGAATTCTTATGAGCATCTTCTTGCAAAGTGGGTGTGAAAGCTTTTGCATTCCTCATGAACACAAACTTCACAAGCTTGAGGTAATGAACATATCATGAAATTCCTTCTTGGAACACCTACATGTGCATCCTTAACTTTGGATCATTCTCCATCATGTTGTCCATAACAAAGTCCAGATACCTAGGCCATTCCTCAACAACAATTGGCCCAATTATTCCTTGTGCATGTTTGCGTAATCCCTTACCTTCATAGCCCATAATCATCAATAATTTAGACTCTATTCCTCTAGTGTGTCTTTCAAAAAGAACCTACACATTCATTTTGAGAGGAAATTGAAGATACACTTGAATTTCATACCTATTTTTCATGCACATACTTGGCTAAGGTTTCATTTGGAATATGGAGTTGAGTCTCCATCTCATGCAACTTCTTTAAGAAGCTCTTGCTCCTCCTCCTTCATGGCACTCAAATTATCTTGAAGTATAGTGTTCTCCTTCGTATACTCAACCAACTCTTGCACCATATCTCTCATGATGTAGAGCTTCTACAACATCTCTTTATCAAAGAGTCTTGATAAGTAATATGGATTAGAAACAGTGCTTGATGACACTTGCATCACACTTGTAATGCACAAAAACCTTATTTTTTGTGATTTGAGAGTTGATTCCTCAATCTTGAACTTCTCTTGAAGATAAGAGATACACATAAACTTGCAAAGAATTAAATTCTCCTTCTACAAATACAAAACCAATAGCCAATTCTCTAAGTAACCTTGGAAAAGCTTGAGATAAACTTGTGCTAAAATGAGATAAAACTCTCCTCTGATACCAACTTGATTTGAATATGGAGAAACTAGTTTTTTCTCTGCTAGCTTCCTCATCAGTATAAAATAATTGTGTTTAAGGATTGTCTCAAATTAGCAAAGTTATGAGAGGGTTTATGTGTCAATTTTTGTCTGTCTTTTATGAGAGATTAAGTAAATTAGTTGTTAAAAACACATGTGCAACAAGTAAATTATAGAGAAATAATAAACACCAAACACATTACATAGTAGCTAATAATGGGGTTCACCCCTCCTAGGGCTACATCTCCATGGACCTGCTTCAATGGGTTGTCCCTCTTTGGATTAATTGTAAATTCCATGATTACATGTATCTACATTGCTCCAATGGCTTTGAAACTTGCTCCATTGGATTCATAAGACTCAAAAAACCCATAGGGTAGCCTCTTCTGGCTCTGCAAATAATCTTCGAGTGATCTAGACATGGCCTCTCTCTTCGGTGGCCCTCGGCTTCTTTAATCTTCAAAAGTGGGAAAAAAAAACACATACAAATGTGCTCCTCTACCTCTGCAACCTACACCATCATGCTCATATCATCCAAATCATCTAGGATTGACTCTTTTTTTAGCCTAATTTGGTCGAAATATGCCAAAGATATGCCTTCTTCGATATTTCCTAGAAAAAACTCCTCCAAATTTGGAGAAACTCCAATTAACTCTCGTCGCATTTGGGAGTTCCATCGAAAATGGTAGATCGCACTAATTAGTTCCAATACGCACTTAAATTAAACTAGAGATTAATTAAATTTAAGTGCGCATTTAATCGGGGTGTAGCGCTCTAAAGCACGTTTTAAACAAATCCAAATTAAAATCCGATTAACGGATTTTAAATGTTCATTAGGGTTAATTAACCCATATTTAGTGGTATAAACCCCACGCATTTGTTGGAGCACTCACTTGGTCATGCACCATGGTCCTCTGTGACAGTGGTCTGGCCCTTCATGGATGGGCCTTTTTAACCCTCGTCCAAAACCATTTTAAACTTCAAATATATCTCGCTCCCAAGGGTATGTTAAGAAACATGGTTTCGGTATATTAGTAACGTTGGTGCATGGTGTAGGGCGAGGTCGTGAGGTCGAGCTCGACTCTCCCTGTCCACCACATAAAAAAATTTTCCCCAACACATAGATTGAATTTCGACCACACTTAGCGAAAAATTTGGCCTTTGGGAGGGCCACGTGGTGCCCTCCAGGGATATTCATGTGTCCTCATCCCATTGGTTCTTCAAAAACCACCTAGAAACGCCATGTGCCTAGAAATTTGGACCACTCACAAATTGACACTTGTTGACATGCTATTGGCGAGTCAAAAGCCCATAAATTTGACCCCTTTGACCCCTGTTTGACCCTTTTTTTGAAAATTCACCAATTTGGTCAAAGCGAAACAACATGCTCTAACTTTCACATACACACTCTGATTTGAGCAAAACAAAGTACGTCGGTTTCCTCGTGACTCGGACCTATTCAGTCGTTCTGTTCAGAGCGATTCTAAAATTTTGATTTTTTAGCAAATTTTTTGCCTCTAATCTAGATTCCAATCAAGCATCTAGAATAGGTTCTGAGTGCACGTATCGAGTTTGCATGTATGCTTTCCTCACTTGTTTTGGAATGCATGGTGTATGCATGTGGATTTCCTATCATTTCCATTTCCTAGCCAACCATAGTATTATGGGCTTATTTCCAGTGATTGTTTTCTGGTTGGTTCTGATGAGTCTTTTAGTTGTTGGGTTGACTTATTAGTTCTTGGAAGCCTTGGCTGGGAAAACACTCTCCAAGCCCGACAAAGAATTGTGGGTTGAGCTACAAGTCCTGGAAGCCTTCCTTGGAGAAATGCTCTGGAAGCCCCAGTGAGTTGAGTTACTAGTCCTCGAAGCCCTCGTTGGAAAAACACTTAGGAAGCCCTGTAAGAGTTGGGGTTGAGTTACTAGTCATGAAAACCCTGGTAGGAACAAGCATCTTGGAGCCCTGGAGCAGCTTGTATAGAGACCAATCTGTAATGGTTAGTGATGTCCGATCGTGAGGTGGAATCACTAGTTGGAGTTGAGACAGCGTGTTCTCTGGAGCCCTCATTGGTTGTTGATTGATGCGTCTGATAAAGTCCCACATTCAAGCTTGGAATATGGAATGCGGGTGACTGGTTGAAGTGATATTTGGTTTAGCCTTGTTTATGCTCGAGCGAGACGTGGAAGTCCCATTCTCGTTTGGTTTTTATAGTCATTAATGAAAGGTTCATTGCCTTGGTATTTGATGTGTATATCCACTAGTCTATATATGGATTCTATTTCTGATGTATCCATGGTACTTCTGTTGGTATTATGCTATTTATAAGCATGTATTGTGATAGTGATGAGGGTATGACTCTCTCCATGTCTTTTACTTGCAAATGAATGCACAACATATCTATGGATAAATTGATTAAATGATAGCTTATAATGTAGGGGGATAAAATGATTCTTAGCAATTATGATATAAGAAAAGAGACCGTTGTTATAGTAGTGTATTATAATATATTTTACTCAATTAGAAATCAAGAAATCATGTTTTTTAATGTAATAAAGTTATATAACTCCTTGACTCACAAATTATCAAATGTAATATTTTTCATAAATGGCTAAAAAAGAAAAAAAAACATTAATGACATTTTAATAAAGATACCATCTTGTAAACACCCCAATAACATTATTTTCAATAACAAAATAAGATATTTTCATGATTACCATAGGGATCAATTCTATCCCATTAGTTATGAGGAAAAAATAAATAAAAAAATTCAATAACATTTTAATGAAAGTTCCATCTTGTAAAGCACTTTGCAATAACATTATTATAGTAATGTTATTATCTTGTAAGCACTTGCAATAACATCCAAATATCTTTAGATAATTTTGAACAGAGACATTATTTCATATAACCGTACTTAATTTATGGGACCATTGAGGAACCAAGCATATTCCACCCTGACCATGAACTATCTCCAATAGTTACCCACCAGAGCTAAGATCTTCTTGCCACTAGAATCAACAACCTCATTAATTCCTTGGTGCTTTCATCCCAACAGATTTTTAGCAGTCAGTCTTGCTTTAAGTTCCACCAACCTTTTTTGCCTAGGTCTTTTTGTTTTATTTTTTTTCGAAAAAAGATACTCTCTTTTTATCTTTAAAGCATGCATTTCTCTCCCGTTTGTGCTTTTATTTTACCCCACTTAGTATTTATCTCCAACTAATTCATTAACATAATCTTTCTCTCCCATTTTGTTAATATTTTCCTCTTTATTATTTTCACCTAGGGATTTTTTATGAGACTTTTAGGGAAGGTCCATGTTGTACTTAACCACCAATAGCTTTTAATAAGCTAGCAAGAATTCTTCCAAACTCTAGATTTATTTTCTTAATACCCCAAACCAATTTATTCATTAACTCAATAATAAAATATTACATCATCACATCAGCCCCATCATGGCTTCCATAGCCATTGAATCCCAATAAAAATTCAATGTATAAAAATAGTCAGTGTCTAAGAATCCATTGTAATTTACATAATTTTCCATTTGTAGATTATCATTATGGAAAAGGAAAATTTATCTTCACCATGCATCTATACTTGATCCTCAACATGGGTCCCACAATTTGTCAAAGTACATTAACAACAATTCATCACATGTAATATAGATGGTATACATTCCAATTTTCCAGGATAATAACAATCATGAAACTTAGAAAAAAATGCATTAACATATATTGCATACCATATAATTAAACTTTATTTAAGGTCTCACCTTACCAACCATCAATATTATAGAGAAATAACGAGTCCCATTGAACACTAGGTAAAAAAAATGTGTTTTTTATTTCCTTACCATTAGCTTGCAACCATGTAAGTGAAAACCATTGGGGAATCTTGGGAAAATAATTTGCAATCATGCAATCTACAATCACTATAGAATTTTATCAAATAGTTTGCAAGCATGCAATCTACAACCCATTAGGAATTCTAACAAATAGTTTGCAAGCATGGAATATAAATCCATTGATGAATTTCGACAACAATTTGCAATCATGCAATCATATTAATATCATTAATGGTAAAAAAATTTCTTCCAAACAACACAACCAACAATCCCTACTAGAGCGTCTAATCGGAAAAGTAGACCAAATTATTGATCTAGGTTTAAACATAACTTTATCTTGGAATCAACATTGGAGTTGCATGATCTAAAGGTATCAATACCCCTTTATGTTAAATGATTCACATCCAAAACTCCCACGGATGTAATTATTTAAAACAACAGAATTTTGGATCTCATTTACCACATTTTGTCGAACACATGGAATGAAAATTTCCCTCTACAACTCTACATGAAGAAAGAAAACTTGGAATTATGCTAATATGAGTTGTTCATTGACTTTAAGTTCACTATGTGACTTACACTTCACTCATTGCTTATTTTTAACAAATAAAGAGGTTCGTTCATTTTTTTGTACAACATTACATTGTACTCTTCAGAGTCAACCCCAAATTCTAAATTATTTAGTTATCACACCAACCATACATGCATTCATTATTTATAAGCAGTGAATCATAACTTTAGCCATGTTTTTCCCCCTTTTTTTCTTATGCACCATAATCATTGTTCTAATATTATGCGTGCAAAGGTTTGTAATTAATTTGCACCATAACAAGTGAGTGTTGAGAATTGCTCATAGGTTCCATAGAGGTTTCATTTTCTTTCATCCACATCCATATACAAGTTTCATGAGCACAAATTTTAAAGAAATGTTATAACTTTGTACTCTTTCATGTGGTCATTAATCATGCATCATGCATCTCATGTTAATTTTAGTCTACTACAAGTTTAATTAAAATCATAACTGACACGATGCCAAATAGAATCAAATATATAATCCATTTTTACATAATGATTCCCAAAAGGCGTCAATGTTGCAACCTTTTGTTCTGATACCATTTGTAACATACCCTAGTAACCTCACAAGAAACTACATGGAGTTAGGAATTTTTTTTCAACATTTACCAATGTGTAATTTTCTAAATTTATTTCTATATTCCCTCATCAACCATTAGAATAACCACCATCATACCCTAGAGAAATATTTAGTAAAAGGCATAGTGAGTTACACAACCATTAACTCTCCTTGTTGTAGCATAGTCATTTAAATTTCTGCTATAACTATGCATCAATCCCATAATCATTTTAACTAAATTAGTAAATAATATAATTTATAATATAAAAAATCACATCATGAAATAAATTAACATCATGAAAATTACACAATGAACAATCACATCAATATACACCGATATACCCTCGAAACCCCGTAGGGTAGACTAGCAAACTTTAATTTTATTATTGAATGCTTGTGAGGATTTTCACCCCTACTCAATGGTTATAAGGGGTCCATCCCTTGACCATTGACATAAAATATTACATAGAAAAAATAATATTGAAGGAAGCATAACTAGTTAAAAGCTATTACAATCATCATGATACCATTTACCCACAGATCCTCAATCTTTGTCTTTGGGGTCGAGCAGTTTTCCTTCAATGGATGATCCTGCCGGTTGGTAATCTTACTACTGCATGGACTAACAACTATTATCTTCCACAATTTTAAACTTGAACAATGATTTTCTCAAGTCGATGCCTCCTTTCATGCCATTGCTATCGTCAACACACTTAATATCATGATTAGGTAAAATATTAATGAACCAATAATCAATCTATATTTGTGAAACTTCCAAAACTATTTGTATGCATGTATAAAACATAAACAAATTCACATGAAATGTCTTCCTTAACATCATTTGACATGCATCGGTAAAAAACAAAATTATTTGTCAAGCTAACAAATTCTTGCATGCACTTTCATATTATTTCCGAAGGAAATGTAACATACTATATAATAATATTGTGCATGCAGTTTCATAACAAGCTTTGAACATAACTATCCCAACAAGCAAATTACTTTGTGCCTACTCTTATGTTTTATATTCCAAAGGGATTAACACAATATATTCTATACGTATGCATGTGAATGAATGTTCTTTTCCAAAAACATATTTTCCACACAAGATCTATTCACAATGGTTATTATGTATAACAATGATAGCTCTATTTCAAACAAAGTCAACATACTAGTTATAATTTTTTTTGCATGTAATAACATAGCTTGTTCTTCTTGCATGTAAAGCATATATTTCTTTCCAAAAGAAACTAAATAAATATGTCATGGAAAAATAAACACATTTATTTTCAAAGGGGTCAAACGCATACCACTTATTCTTTCATGCATGAAAAGGGACATTTCCCTCTCATCCAAAAGATATAACCCAATAACTATTCTCCCAAAATAAAGCTAATACCATAGAAAATCCCTTTAGGTTTGCAAAATACATATTATTTTTTCCCAAAAGAAGGCTAACACAATCAATATTATGTGATTGCATCTTCCTTTTTCTCTAGAAATCTAATACCCAAAACTATACTTTTTCCATGCATGCAAACGTATATGTTTCTCAAAATAATCCTACATAATAAAGCATGTGATTACTAATTTTTCCTCTACAATAATTTATTCCAATAATGCGTACACGGACATAATTTTTCTCTTCAATTATTTTTTAAATAGTTCTAACACAATAATTTCTTCCTTGCATATATATATATATATATATATTCTAAGGATATTTACACCATAATTATTCTTTTTTCCAAAAAATATAGCTAAATCACTAGCTATTATGCATGAAAATACAAAATATTTTCTTATCATTTCACACATCAGAAGCGATTTGTAATATTTCCTCAAGAAATAACATGAATAACAAATGATTCTCAAATAACAGAACCAATTGTGTTTTTATGCAAAGGTTTTATGTGAACTACTTCTCACAAAAGTTATTTATATCTTTTTACATAACTCAAGCTCCTCATGCATGTAAAAATCACATAATAATTTCTAGTAGATCAAATATACTAGATATTATTCATGTGCACCTAATCTCATAGTCTCTTCAAAGTCGAATATGTGCCTTTAAAACTTTTAATGCATGTGCACCATGAGAATATACTTGGTAATTATATAAATTAATTCATTTTCAATAATCATCAACATAATTATTATTTCTATATGGACATAAAACAATCATTGTTATCCCATTAAAAAATTGAAATGTAAGAACTATGTTTTACTCGTTCTTTTCCTATTTTAGCCATCCACTTTGGACATGTATTACGAATATATGGAAATGGATTTTAGAAAAAGAAAAAAGAGGTTTTTCTTTGGAACGGACTTATTAAAAAATAACCCTCTCTCATTTTTTTCACAGGTATCATGGTTTTGGGAAGATTCGAATGAATCTTTGCAACCCATATTTCCAAATTTAAATATTAAATAAATTTTTTTTGTCATCAAATTTGGACACGGTTTACGAAACAAAATGGAAACAACTTTTGGAAAACCCAAATGAGTTTTTTGTTTTTAACAGAGTTCATTAGAAATAACCTCTCTCATTTTTTACACGGGTCTTATGGTTTGGAATATTTGAGCAAATATTTGGAGCTCATCTTTCCAAATTTAAATTTTAAATAATTCCCTGTTTTTTACATCAATTTAGGACACGATTTTTTGAGACATGGGAAACAAATTTTTTAAAATTTTAAAGAGTTTTTGGTTATAACATCCTCTTTTAAAGAAAATCCTTCACTTCATATATATCTATCCTCGTTTGGGAGATATAAAGACACATTTGGACCCCATTTTCCAATAACTCATCTAATTCATAGAATTATCTAGCCATGAAAACTTTTAAGAATTCAAATCACATGAAATATTCTAATAATTCAGTGAAGAAAACACTTATACCTCTATCCATAAAATTTTATAGAGGTTTTCTCAAGAAATAATCTTGATCATTTGTCATATGAATGTTTCCATGCAAATAAATTAAATTATTAAGTCACCATACCCCATATGTAAAAAAAATAATTTTCAAAGAACATGGTTACTTATATTTTGATGTGTGCTTCGAATCCCTTCTTCCTCTTCCTTGGCTCCATTCTCCATGCATTCTCTCATTCCCTCTTATATTTTTCTCATAGGCTTAGAATAAATAGAATTAAGAAAATGGAATAGATTTTCTAAATCATAATAGCATTCCATAAAGCACCCATAAATCTGATTTTTTCCTAAATCACAAAAGCACTCCATAAATCTATAGATTCTTTTCATTTTCAAGGTATATTTTTTTTCCTTTGAGAAAAATATCACTATCCATAGTTTTCCCAAAACTATTACTAATTATTTCTAAAACTCATAAAAGATACCAACTTCAAAATATAATTTATTTCTATAGAAGAATATAAATTCTTATAAATAAAATAATTAAGAAATAATTCTTCCAATGCTCTTATAATTAAGAATTACAATAATATTATTCATGCAATATCAATGTAATAATAAATAGTATTTAGTTATTTAAAACCTCATTCTAAAAGATTTTTTTATGGTGGCTTACGCCGGGGATATTACAAAGGGTTTCAGTGGAAAATTTTTCAGATCTTGGCTCACAATATTTTCGAGAGATATGATCTATGGAAGTTAGGGATTGTGTGGGCTCTCGAATTTCATCTCAAATAGGTCACCCTTGTAGAATCATCATAAGTCTCTCTCACGAGCATCATATTAGAATTTTGTAAAAAGCTGGGCAAAATTAAACATTTTATTGTTTATTTTGTATTGATTTTAGAGGTGAAGGAGGAAATAGTGACATGTGGCACGTTGTACAAGTTCTCTCGACTGAACCAATCCATAATTAGGTCATTATGGGAGATTGAGCATAAATTTGTCTTGAAGAATCCAAATTAGGTTAGACATATGGTATTGGAAATAAGATTCAAAGGGCTACTAAAGGACCGAAAGAATAAAACCCTTGGGAGATTCGAAATTATATAGATACATCAGTTTCAAATTTCATAAGTCATGCTTTATAAGTTTGAAGTGATTCCAAGGGCATATTGAAGCATAGATATCGATATTGGGTTCTAAAATGCGCCCTAAAAATAATTCGACACCCATTAATCCCTTAGAAGGCTCTACTATGACTCATGAAGATGAAGAAGTGACAACATGATATATCAAAATTACAAGAGCAAGTGCAACAAAATTTCACTCTCACAAAGAGTCAACAAAAGATGGAAGCTAGATGGATGTTTTGAAGAAAGGCGTGGAAAGCTAAGATGGATGGTTTGAAGAAAGGGATGGCATGGAAACTAGATGGCATGGAAGTGGCATGGAAGCTAATATGAAATGACATGGAAGCTAAGATTGATGGTATAGATGAAAATATGGAAAACATGAAGAATGATCATGAAAAGTAGACATGGAAGGTTTGACAAAAGTTGATACAAGAAATGTTTCCTAATGGTGAAAATATAGTAGAGGAAACTCATGATGAGAACAAAAATAAATGTTAATCATGATTTCATAAACTCTAATGTTGGATCGGGAAGAACCACCATATTCCAAAAATGGATATGAGGAAGTTTGATGGAAAGGATCTTTGTAACATGGATACTACAGATGGAGCAATATTTTGAGCTCCATAATGTGCAAAACACACAAAAGGTATGCATTGCAACTTTACATTTAGAACAAAAATACAGTTTTGTATGGTATCGATGGCTTTGCTCTCATAAAAAATACTAGTCACTTGGTCAATTTTTACGGAGGAAATGATAGCACATTATGAGGATACAAAGAGCAACACCTTCTTTAGCCAATTGATAAATCTCAAACAAAAGGGTTTAGTGAGGGGAGCACATTGAGGATTTCCAAAAATTGAATATAAGGGTAAATGATATTCCAGGAGGAACACAGGGATTGATCTCTTCATAGGTACTTTAAAGGATAACATCCAACATGAAGTTCGCCTTTGGAACCTAATTCATTGGAGAAGGCATTTCAAGTTGGCAAGAAAAAATTTGAATGTAAAAATTATGGCGACAAGGAAGCCTACCACTCACATTCTATAAAGAAGGAAGTGTTGCTACGCCTAGATTTCCACAACCTACAAGGTTGACACCACAAATAATTGGAAGAAAAAAAGAGCAAAAGGGCTTTGCTACAGTTGTGATAGCAAAATACACTAAAGGTCATAAAGTGTTTTGAGAAGAAAATTATTTTACATAGATTATGAAGAGAGAAGAAAAGGAAAAATAAACTTAAAAAGAAAGAGGATATACACCAGGGAACCAACCCTAGAAGAAGAAGAAATGAATCCAACCATATCATGTAATGCATTTGGCAGGAATTACCACTCCTCAAACTCTCAAGATAGAAGGACATATCAAGAAAGAAAAAAGGTAATAGTGTCTGATTTGATTCGAGTAAGTACCCATAATTTTATTCATTGTAAGGTAGCCAAGGGAATTGAATTGTTTCCTATACCCATCACCCAGAATGTCAAGTGATGGTTGCAAATGGAGGAAATATAAATTTCTCTTGAAAATGCCATAATATCGAAGCTAACCATGGGGGGAATATGTATTGAATAGTCCAATGCTTTCCATTCCTATGGGAGGGTGTTGATGTTGTACTAGGAGTACAATGGTTACAATCTTTGGGGGACGGTAGCTTTTAATTTTCAAGAACTTTTCTTGAAATTTTTTTTTCGAAGGAAAGGAAGTCGAATTACGAGGTATTGTAGGGAAGTCGAGAAAGATAATAAGCTCTAATTTCATGACAAAAGCTTCTAAAGAAAGAACAACGAGGCGTAATTGCACAAATTATGCTCACTAGAAGTTCCAACATCAAAATCATCTATTTCTCGAGATCTCCAAAAAGTCTTGGACAATCATTCCAAGGTGTTTGAAACTCCCAAAGGAGTCCCACCTATTTCGTGATCATGATCAGTGCTATTCATTTTGATTCCAGGAAGTGTTCCTCCAAACATCGGGGCCTTATGAGATATCCTTATGTCCAAAAGATGAAAATTGAACGTATGGTTGCAGAAATGTTAGAGGCGGGTATAATTCAACCTAGTCAAAGTTATTTCTCTGCTCCAGTAGTATTGGTACACAAGAAGGATGGATCATGGCGCATGTGCTCGGGATTATAGGGAGCTCAATAAGCTCACCATTAAAGATAAATTTCCCATTTCCCATTCATGATTGATGAATTATTGGATGAATTACATGGAGCAATTTATTTTACCAAGTTGGATCTTCGTTCAGGATATCATCAAATTAGAATGAAGACTAAAGATATTTCAGAAAACAACATTTCGAAACTCATGAGGGTCATTATGAATTTTTTGGTCATGCGTTTTGGCCTTACTATTGCACCTTCTACTTTTCAATGGGTTGATGAATTCCATTTTCAAACCCTTCCTTAGAAAATTTGTGTTAGTATTTTTTGATGATATACTAATCTACAACGAGGTCTTGGAAGGATCATGTTCAACATGTTGATAGGGGGGCTCAAACTATTGGAGAGAAACAATTATATGCAAAAACATCCAAATGTTTCTTTGGAGTAAAAGAGGTGGAATATCTAGGGTCATATTCTATCTCAGGGAGGGTGTTAAGGTAGAACCCTAACAAAATTAATGCCATTAAGGAATGGAAAACTCCCCACAACCATAAAGAAGTTGCCAATATTTCTCGGAGTTAAAATGTTATTATCAAAAAGTTTGTTAAGAATTATGGGAGAATAGCAATACTTATAACAACATTATTGAAGAAAAGATGCATTTTCATGGACTCATGAAGCTACTAATACCTTTGAAATGTGCCAAAGCACGCGGTCTTAGCTATGCCATACTTTACAAAAAACATTATTGTGGAATTTCATGCCTTAGGAAAATGGAATTGGTGTTGTTTTAATTCCATAAGGAAGACCCATTTTCTTTTGAAATTACATCACCTAAAGAAGTATTTAAATAAATCCATTTTATCGAGGAAGAGAGAATAATGATACAGCGATACAACGTGCACTAAAGAAATGGATACCTTGCATAATAGGAAGACACTTAAGAAATAAATTATCATGATAGTAGTAAATACTTTTGGAACAAAGGATATCTTGTAACGGAAAGCAAAATGGGTCAAATATGTTGGTTTACGACTTTGGAAATCATCCACCACAAAAAGCTAAATATTGGGCACATGAGATCACTGCGAAGAAAGGATGGTCTTATAAAGCATTTCTTTATTCCATTTCTATTATCCAACTAGATTGAATGCTTGAACCAAAGAGGAATGAAACAATGATGAAGAAGTATGTACAATCATTCAAAAGTTGCGAAGATCCCAATACATACGATACATTTTTGGTTTGAAAATTGATTCCTTATGGTACAAATATCACTTATGATATGTAAAATTTCGATGTAAAACAAAAATTTATTTTAGATGAAAACCTCTCCATTTTGGAGGATACTGAGATTTTAAACTTATCACACTATGAAGAAACAATTTTTTTAGGATGGCCTTAAATATGATATTAAATTTTGTGCGGAGATATTTTGGTTACAAGACAAATAAAGTTGATACAATAAGGGCCACAGCTGCTACAACCCCTTTATCCATTCCAAGTCAACATTGGGAGGAGGGATTCCATTGGATTTTTATCTGCATGTTTACCTACATCAGGAAAAAATTGTGATCATGAGTGGCTGATTGATATTCTTACCATGTATGCACAATTTTGTGAATTATCTCTTCCATTTAAAGCGAGTACATCATCTGCATTTATGGAAGCAATTCCAAAGTGGAAACCCAAGGTTGTTTTAAGTGATAAAGATCCCATTTTTCACTGTAAAATTTTGGATAAGAATATTTTCTTTTATGGAGTACTCAAGCTAGCTCATATATCATCTTATCATCCTCAATCATTGGGAAAAATGAGATAGTGAAGAAATGTTTAGACCAAATATTTTCATTCTTACCTGGGCGATAAACAAACACAATGGTTATTTATTTACCTATGTTGAATAGTGGTATAAAAATTCCTTCCAAACTACGGCCAAAAAATCACCCCATTTATGGCACTTTATGTATATAATCCTGATAAACTCTCATCATATTTAAGAAGAATTCTAAGAGGGTTCAAACGGTGGAACATCTATGTCGAGCATCTAACAGCAGTTTTCCAACTCTAAAAGGACCTTAAAATTGTCACAAAATTAATGAAACAACGACAAGATCCAACATACGTAGTGAGATAATTTTTGATATAGGTGACTAAGTGTTTTTACATTTCTGACATACAAAATTCCCTCAGGAGCATTAAGAAGGGTAATAAATGTTTACTTAGATCATATGGTCACCACAAGGTGTTAAAATCTTTCTTGTTAGCAGTACTATAGCATAAAAATTAGAGCTTCCTTGCACATCTTCCCGGTACCCGTTTTATTTTGTAAGGGTTATAGATGAAAAAATTATGGTTCAAACAATATTTCAGGAAGTTGGCAGGAAGGAAAAATAAGATGTGGCACATGAAGTAGTCATGGAAACAAGAACTTGACAACTACGAAATCGATCAGTTTCAAGGTATCCATCAAGTGGAGGAACCCCTTACTTCCAAGAAGATTCACATGGGAGGGGATGAGAATTTTGCATAAGAAGAATCCCAAAAATACTCGTGTTGGGACAACACTTCTGCAGAAGGAAGTCACATGTTGGGTCCTATATTACTGATGTGATCACATTATTTTAAGTATGGGCCTTATTTTTGGTGTTGTACCCATGTAGTACTCATATAATTATTAACCTTTTATAATAGCATACTACTTATTATTTTTATGCTGCATACATTATTATTGTTAGGTGAGATATGATTATATTGTGACCCCATGAATACATATATGAAGGAGGTTTGTTGAATCATCTAATAATTGTTCATTTTGTGTAATATGTAAAGAGAGGTTTCCCCAGCAGTGGTTGATTTATAAGTCATTTATCTCTCTTTTTATTCTGTTGTGAGCTAATTTCACTTAACGGTGATGCTAGGGTTTTTCGTTGAAGATAGTGAGAAACCAAGCATCCACTATTGGGATTTTTATGGATTGTAGGACATGTGCTTGTATTTGTAAAAATAGTAACAGAAATTTCTCCACTTTTTAGCATTGATTACCATGAACTTCCATGGGAGTTATAATGGATATTTGATATTTGTTACATGTATAGTTGTAGTTTAATGTGGTATATGTCTCAATTAACAAATTCAATTCTACTACACATGTGTTTTCTTTAAATATATACTCATATGTTCCATTCTAATGTAGTTTTTTTTCATGAACTAATATGTTGCTTAAATTTTGGCACATTCCATTCATGTATGCGGGATATTCTAGCTTGGTAACCCTTATGACTTGCTGATTATTTTGATTTTTTTGTTGTTTACTTATTTAAATCTACTTTTTGTAGTTTATTAATCAAGGTTGATTTCATTCCCATTTTAGGGATTTCATTCATATACTCATACTAATATCCTTGTAGTTTGATAACAAAGAAATTAAAACATACATGGTGTCAGTCAAACCAACATTTGATTAGGATCTATCCTAGGAAGTAATTGTGAGGGCATAATTTGGACTTCACGGAGAAACAACCCACGGTAATTCATGGTTCATTTTTCCCCATCAACAACACATATAAAGTAAGGAGGCATTAGCTTTGATGTTTGTTCGTGTGCTCAGAATATAAATTTGGGTAGTGTGGAAAATGAAAAGGGGATAGAAGAATGTACATTTTGAGAGGGGAATTAAGGTTAGTATTTAAAAAAGGGATTTGTAGCTCCTTGATTTTCGAGGTTGTTTGGAAAATTTATTGCTATGACTGTGAGCCCTAACATTTCCTCTTGTCTCAAAAATAAAATTCTTTACTGTCAAATCTAGTCACAAGTCCCCATATTGGGATCATGCAATATGAACTGCCTGAAATTTCCTCATCCTGAAAATTGTTTTTCATATAAATTGTTCCATGGGAAAAAAGAATAAAGATTTTGGTTAATAATATTTCTAAGTAGCATGGACATGTATTAAAGGTTGTTTTTGGTGACCTTGTATGTTGAAAGCTTTTTTCTATGTAAATGAATACATTTCTCATATCTGCATGACTTGAGGATGGATGTCTTATCATGTTCGTTATTTTGACCTATAAAGACATTGGTTCTACAAAGTTATTTTCCTGTAATAAATTTGGAGTGAAAACCGAGGACTAGTAGTATTCTTGTCTTCTAATTGTCGACCAGGTAAAATTGGAACTAATGCCTTATAGTAGAGCATCATGGCGCTGATTTTTTGAGAGTGGGCCATTTTGGGTATCTCTTTATATAGTATGGTAAAATTAAGATTAGATTATTTAATGGTTTTCCTTTTCAAAGGAAGTTGTTTTTGTATTCATGTAAAAAATCCAATGGGTTTATGGGCTACCCCTTATTAGATTTGAACTAGTATAAAATATCCTCTGGCTACAGGAAGGATTTGGGAGAAAGTTTGAAAAAAATAAGCAACGACTACGCATGAAAGGAATTCATTAATTAGATAAGGTTTGTATCATTTAATTTTGTGGCATCCATTTGATCTGTGATTAAGTGTTCATTTCATAGTGATCGTTCTATGTAAGTTTAAAGACTTAGGTAAATTCCCTTGTTGCTTCGCCTGAAAATACACTTACTCCAAAATTTCGTATACATGAATTTTGGTGATGCGATCCCGTATTTTGGTAAATGAGGGTGAAATTTGGTGAAAAACATATGTTTTATCCAAAAATTTAAGTGCTCAATCATGTAATTTTTTAAGCACTTGATCGAGATATTGAGGCGGTTAAAAATACTTCATCGAGCATTTAAACAAACCATTGATCGAGAATTTTTAATTCGAGTTAAAGGATCGACTGAGAGTTATGGCTTGATTGGAAAGTTGATCCATATTTATGTAGAAATTCAATAAAATACAAACATAAACATAAACCCAAAGATGCAGTAGAAAATATACTTCATTTCATTAACATCCAATAACTGAAATAAGCTTACAGACAAAATGGAAATAAACTAGGCTGAGTGATGGTAGCTTATCTCTAATAAGAGATGTGGTGGCTACATGCATCTAAACTATGTTACAATGAGGCTCAAGGGACTATTTATTGTTTAAAAACATTGTAGAACCCTAAGCAACCAAAACCCTAAAAAAAGGATATGGAGCACCAAGATGCTTTTGGCCCTCTTAGGGGTTAGTTGGGTGCTAACTTCTTGGGGTCGTATCTTGTTTATATTATCTTCATTTGGTGCATACGATATATCCTCGAAAATATCTCTCCGAGTCCTACAGGATTTTATTTAAGACCCTACCTATGGATATGGGCCTACTACGCACCTCAAAAAAGATCTAGTTTACTGGGGTTCAAAAGCTACTCTCGAATTTTAGGACCCAAAAACCTACTAAAATTAGTAAATGCGAGCTATAAAAAAATGAAACTGATGAAAACCGAAACTCAAGATCTAGGGGGACTAGTGTAGGTGGCCACCAATATCCATCTGGATCGTTCCTCCCCATATAGGAAGAAATGGTCCCCATTTCATTCAGAATCCTCCATGAGGTGAGGAAATTTTTGTTGAATTTGGTCCCTAATGAACCACTTGCTGCGGTGAAGGAGTTGGGACTGCTTTGATAACTCGATATAGATGGATCCTCTACTAGCGAGTGTTCTTTATCTATGTGTCCATCATACGATTAGTTGTGGCATGTTCCATGCAGTCTAATTTAACTTTGTTTGTGTGAGTTGTTCTATAATGTCAGATTTGTACATCAATGGTAGAAAGTACGGTCAAAGGTAGGCCACATTGAATGTTGGGTGTAGACTTTAACAACCCTAATAAAAATACATATAAGACCATGGTCGATGGGACATTTATTCCAAGTTTAATGGTTGGAAAAACATCCTAGTAGGTGTTCATTTCGATTATTATGGCTAAGTAAATTAGCAAAGAAAAAGGAAAAGGCTTTATAAATGCATGAGGCATTAATTGGCATTGTATTTATGAAAATAATGGAAATTAGGAGAAAATAAAGGTGAAAGGTTAGAGGTTTTATGTGAGGATGAAAATGAAGGAAAACAATAGAAAATGAATAAATTAGAGGTATCATTAATAAAATGCTTCTGAGGATTAGTGGGTGAGGCTTGGTCAGTTGAGTTTTGAATTTCTCATTATTATCTCTCTCTCTCTCTCTCTCATACTCCTAAGCACTTAGTATATTCTTCAAGCACTATTGTAGAGTGTGGCGTAATTAGATATTTGGATCAAGAAATAAAAGGAAAAGTAGGAAAGCGAAAGATGGCATCGAGATCAACTTTGATTTGAATATGGAAAAAACTATTTGGATGTGCTAGCTTCTTCATCTTTATAAAATAATTGTGCTTAAGGATTGTCTCAAATTAGAAATTGATGAGAGGGTTTATGTGTCAATATTTGTGTGTATTTTATGAGAAATTCATTAAGTAAATTAGCTATTAAAAGCACATCTATAGTAAGTAAATCGTAGAAAAATAATACACAGTAAACACATTACGCAGTAGGTGATAAGGTGTTCACCCCTCATGGGCTATGTTATCAACAAAATCATACCTGATTGGCTAATGATCAGAAAAATTCAATGTAACTATTTCAAACCAATCTTATGACTAAGGCTTAGCCTCCTCAGTCTGAGAAGGCTCTCTCAAGGGTTAATGATATTGAATAAAGATATAGATAGATGGCTAACTCTAAGTTTGTGTCTTGGTTTTGTATGTTTTCAGGTTGAAAAGATGAAGGCTCGTTACCATTGGGCTTATGGAGTCAAAAAATCATTAGGTTCAGTGGAAAGGTTTCTTGACATGGAAGCTAAGGCAGTTAGAGGTCTTTACCAAAGGAAATTCACTCATAGAACACAGAAAAAACAATCATCTCATTACTAAAGGAAGTTAGAACACAGGGTTATGAATTCTGAGTAATAGCAATGAGATCTACTGAAAGTAGTTAAACAAAATATCTAGATCAATAAAAAATTAAAACCCCATGATAATATTAGGTCTGTCAAGAAGAAAACCTCCCTGCATTACTGATCATAGTCAATTACATAAAGTAGCAATTTTTCAAAAAAGTCTCCAACCCTTCGCTAATTCGACCCAATGGAATTTAATAGACATGTTACATCCTCATATGATCTGTCTCTAGGCTATATACATCTAATTTTTGCCTACTGAGACCTTGCATAACCATAAAACATCAAATTTCTGACAAACGGACACCTATCCTATTTGACAGTCCTATTTCAACTAGGACTCAAACTCCTTATTACTATCTATAAAATCCTTATCCTAAAAACCTTATATAATTTAAATTACATTATTGGCAAGTGTATCATCACATGGTCGAATTTGGATAAATATATTCAATTCTTCAAGACCACTTTGCTGACGTCCACAAAAGCAGGAAACCATACCCTGTTTTTTAGGCATAAGATTCTTTTCCTACTTTGAACATTCTGAACATTATTTAATATTCATTTCATGGTCATTAGCTGTTGAATATTAGCTTAACATGTCTCATCACACTTCCCTAGCCTCCATCTTTCCAAACCGCTACAAAAACTTTTTCAAAAGGCTGTAATATATTGTGTTACAAAAACACAATAGTTTTGTAGTGCTTTTAGTAGCGCTATCAATTCAAACCTTTTTTCTTCAAAACTTTGACTACTTCATCCTACATTGTTTTAATTACCCTTCAACACCTTTATCATATAAAATAATTCTCTTGATTCACCTTTTAACTTCTTACATACTCATCAAATGAAACAAAAAGGCAGCTACAACAGTTTCGTAGCGCTTTTCTGTTTTTTCCTGAAACATAGGTCTTGGAACAGAGCCTATATCTCCTAATACATGATGTATTTTGAGAAAATGAAGTAGTTTTTTGTAGGCCATTATTTCATGAATAACAAACTCTCTTGGTGTTTCGAAACACATCTCCTGATGTCCATAAAATACATTTTCAAAACATATGTAAAACAGGAAAACTCTGTTTCTGAAAATAGGGCTTCAATAAAAACCTTTTATCTCCCAACTGGTAATACCTGTGAGAAAATTGAGAGAATTTTTGGTATTTTGGACTACGATGAAGACAAACCTCTTTCATAATTCTAAAAAAAAAAATCATTTGGCCAGAAACTTAACTTGAAGTTGACTTCTAAACAGTCATGTACAGGAGAGTTTCGTAACACATTTTAATTTATCAATATCTACCACCTCCTAATGAATTTGAAGAAACTCAAATAGGTTTATATATTGACATCTGTTATGAAGAAAAAACTCTTTCATTTTTCCCAAATGCGTGCTTCCAGTTGTTCAGAAACCACCTTTGAAGCTGACTATTCAAAACCAGAAAATAGAGTTTTGCTTCATATTTCGCTACGAAAATTTCAGTAGTTTCGTAGCGCTTTCTACCATTTTTACTCTGAATACACTACGAAAGTAGGGATTCTTGGTTAATTTGATACTTTCAGTACAAAAAAAAATTTCAAACGAAAAGAATTGGAAAATGATGAATGACTTGACTTGAAGGAGTTTAAAAATAAGTGTATTTGGACTTAAGGGTAAACTCAAACTATAAAAAATATATAATTTCCCTTGTTCAAACTCAAAAATGACTCTTAAAACCTTATTTTTACCCATGAAAATATGTAACCTTGTCAAAATTATGCTTGATTTTTTTGAGTGATAACAGGCTACATCTCCATGGACCTGCTTCAATGGATTGGCCCTCTTTGGATTAATGGTTAATTCTCTAATTACATGCACCTGCAGTGCTCAAATGGCTCTTCAACGTACTCCATTGGATTCAGAAGACTTAAAAACCCCTAGGTAGCCTCTTATGTCTCTCCAAATGGTCTTCACGTGATTTAGACATTGCCTCCTCTCGTGGTGGCCTTCGGCTTCTTTAATCTTCAAAGTGAAAAGAACACTTACAAAAATCCCTACCTCTGCAACCTACACAATCATTCTTAGAGCATAAAAATCATCTAGGATTGACTATTTCTGAGCCTAATTTGGTCCAAATATGCCAAAGTTATGGCTTCTTCAATATTTCCTAGAAAAACTCCTCCAAATCTAGAGAAAATCCAATAAACTCCGCCACATTTGGGAGTTCCACCGAAAATTGTGGACTCTGCCAATTAGTGTTAATCTGCACTTAAGTTAAATTGGATATTAATTAAAATTTAGTGTGCATTTAACTGGGGTTTAGTGTTCTAAGGATATTTTAAACAAATTCGAATTAAAACCAGATTAACACATTTCAAATTTTGATTAGGTCTAATTAACCCATATTTAGGGGTCTAACCTCACACATTTTTTGGAAAGCTCCTCCTGGTCACAAGCCATGGTCTTGTGAAATTTAGGGCTATCCCTTTTAACCCATGTCGAAAGCTATTTTAAACTTCAAATATATTCTTCATGCAATGGTTGTTAACAAGCATGATTGTGGTATATTGTTAATGTTGGTCTATGTTGTGGGGGAGGTTATGGCGTCAAGCCCGACCTCCTCTCGTCCACCACATAAAAAAATTTCCCTGACACATAAAATTGAATTTTTACCACACTAAGTCAAAATTCGGCCTTTGGGAGGGGCATGTGGTGGCTTCCGGGCTACCCTTGTGTCCTCATCCAATTGGCTCCTCAAAAACCAACAAAAAACTGCCATGTGCCCATAAATTTTGGCCACTTACAAATTGACACTTTTCAGCATGTTATTGGCGAGTGTAAAACAATAAGTTTGACCCATTTCACCCTATTTGACCCTTTTTTTGAAAAATCACCTATTTGGTCAAGCAGATAGCTAGCTCTAACATTCACATATAGACTCTGTTTTGAGTGAAACGAAGTGCGCCAGATTCCCAAGGATGAGACATATTTGGTCGGTCTAGTTTGGAGCAATTTTGAACACTTTGAATTTTTAGTAAATTTTTGCCCCCAATTCAGATTTCGATCACTCCTTCCCACTCACAAGACTTTCCATCCCTAAAAACTTGGTTATATGATGAGAGCTAAATAATATTCTCTTTACCAAGTTCAATCATGTTGATTTTAATTGGAATAATCTCCATGACAACCACTTGGGTTCAGTGAGATGCCTTTCCTTGCATATGGCTTGGCACTTAAAATAATGTCCTCCTTTTGCTACTGACCCAATCCAATAATTGTTAGCTATTTTTTAACTAATTAAACACCTTGTTGTACCAAATTGATCCCTTGGTTCTTGGAAACCTTATTGATGGCCTTCCCACTCAGAATCGCGTTCCTCCTTTCCACACACATGCATTTGATGCATTCTTCTCCTTGGAAACCACTTTTCCAGGTTAATCCCATCTAAGTGAAGTAATACAATGACTTCCAACATCAGTAATCACAATAAAATAAATGGTCATTATTTTTACCTCCATGGTTCCAAATTCCACATCTAGAAGAATGAATTCGCCATATCTTTCACATCTTGGCATCGACACATCAAATGGTCTAGAATGGTTGTTGTTTTGGCATCTTGTCCACTTTCCTCTTTTTGATTCCATCATCCTCTAGTATTGACATGCTTCTCATGCCATTATTTGAGAATGAAAGCTAATCATGAGTCTCTAGCTCAAGAGAGGTGATTCTGAAATCCTACAACGTCTTGTCACAAGAAAAACTATTAATCTTGAAAAGAACATCATGCAATAAACATAACTTGATGATCTCTTCCCTTTGCTCCTTCAAAGCAACAAATGTGACATCCTCTGAACATTGCCATGCATTCTCACATCTTGGTGTACAAAACCATCAACCAAATACAAATCGACAAAACATGCCTCTTCAAACAACTGACTCTCAAGTCAAACAAAAGAATGTAAAAATTTACATCTTTACCACATATAATTGAGTCAACATAACTCCACCTTTCCAATATCTTGCTTCATGAAATATGCAACATACATTATAAAGGAAATAAATGAATTCAATTGACAAATAAATGCATCAATAAGGAAATATTTTCATCAAACATCAAAAGAAATAAAAGTCCTTAATTGGTTAAGAAATCTAACCATGTCTTCCAAACTAGTTCAATGCAGATTCTTTCAGCTGCACTTCATCATGTGAATTATCATCACCAACGTCAATTATGGAATCTTCTTTTTCATTCTTGTCAAGATCTCTTTCCCCCTTCTTAAAATATCATGGATCACTTGTTGGATACAAAGTCCAATACTTCTTGACAAGATGACCTTGCTTATGGCAATAAGTGAAAAATAATTGCACCTTATTTTCAACATAGTTTGCATTGCCCAATGGACCTTTGGATTTATGCTTCCTTTGTTTTAAAAGTTTATTGCGCGTGGAGAACTTCTTCCAACACCTCAAAATAGTATGGTTATTAAAACCACAAAAGGAACATGTAAAATTTCTCCAAATCCTATGTGAGGATTATCCATGTTTATCATAATCAAAAGAAACTTGATTAAAGGCTGATATATACCTTGCACATTCACCTTTATCGCCTTCTTGAGGAGGTTAACTTGATGAGGTAGTGGATCTCACCGAAATACCAACAATGGCTTCAATGACTTTAGAGCTTTAAACATCCTCTTGTTTTCCATTTCCATAAGTTGAATTCTTATGAGCATCTTATTGCAAAGTGGGTGTGAAACTTTTTCATTCCTCATGAACACAAACTTCTCAAGCTTGAGGTAATTAACATGTAATTAAATTCCTTCTTGGAACACTGACATGTGCGTCCTTCACTTTGGATCATTTCCATCATGTTTTCCATAACCAAGACCCAGATACCTAGGCCTTTCCTCAACAACAATTGGCTCAATTATGCATTGTGAAGTTTTTCCTAATTCTTTGTCTTCATAGACCATAATCATCAATAATTTAGATCCTATTTTTCTAGTGTATCTTTCAAAAGAACCTACACATTCATTTTGAGAGGAAATTGAAGATAAACTTGAATTGCATACCTATTTTTCATGCACATACTTGGCTAAGTTTTCATTTGGAATATGGAGTTGAGTCTCCATCTCATTAAACTTCTTAAGAAGCTCTTGCTTCTCCTATTCTCTTGAAGTATAGTGTTCTCATTCGTATCTTCAACCAACCCTTGCACCATATCTCTCATGATGTAGATCTTCTGCAACATCTCTTTATCAAAGAGTCGTGCTAAGGAATATGGATTAGAAACAATGCTTGATGACACCTCCATCACACTTGTAATGCAAAAAAAGCTTATTTGTTGTGATTTGAGAGTTGAGTCCTCAATCTTGAACTTCTCGTGAATATAAGAGATACACATAAACTTGCACACAATTAAATTTTCCTTCCACAAATACAAAACCAATAGCCAATTCTTTAGCTAACCTTGGAAAATCCTGAGATAAACTTGTGCTAAAATGAGATAAACTGTCCTATGATACCAACTTGATCTGAATATGGAAAAAGTAGTTTTTCTATACTAGCTTCCTCATCAGCATAAAATAATTGTGTTTAAGGATTGTCTCAAATTAGCAAGTTATGAGAGGGTTTATGTGTCAATTTTTGTCTGTTTTTTATGAGAAATTAAGTAAATTAGCTATTAAAAAAACATGTGAAACAAGTAAATTGTAGAGAAATAATAAACACTGAACACACTACATAGTAGCTAATAATGGGGTTCACCCCTCCTCGACTACATCTCCATAGACCTGCTTCAATGGGTTGTCCCTCTTTGGATTAATTGTAAATTCCATGATTCCATGTATCTACATTGCTCCAATGGCTTTGAAACTTGCTCCATTGGATTCATAAGACTCAAAAACCCATAGGTAGCCTCTTATGGCTCTACAAATAATCTTCAGGTGATCTAGACATGGCCTCCTCTTTTGGTGGCCCTCAGCTTATTTAATCTTCAAAGTGGGAAAAAAACACATAAAAATGTGATCCTCTGCCTCTAAAACCTGCACCATCATGCTCAGGTCATCCAAATTATCTAGGATTGACTCTTTTTTAGCCTAATTTGGTCGAAATATGCCAAAGATATGCCTTCTTCAGTATTTCCTAGAAAAAATCCTCCAAATTTGGAGAAACTCCAATTAATTCTGTCACATTTGGGAGTTCCACCGAAAATGGCAGATTACACCAATTAGTTCCAATCTGCACTTAAATTAAACTAGAGATTAATTAAATTTAAGTGAGCATTTAACTGGGGTGTAGTGCTCTAAGCACGTTTTACACAAATCCAAATTAAAATCTGATTAACGATTTTAAATGTTCATTAGGGTTAATTAACCCATATTTAGTGGTATAACCCCACGCATTTGTTGGAGAACTCCGCCTGGTCATGCACCATGGTCCTCTACGACAGAGGTCCGACCCTTCGTGGATGGGCCTTTTAACCCTCGTCCAAAACCATTTTAAACTTCAAATATATTCCGCTCCCAAGGTATGTTAAGAAACATGGTTCTGGTATATTGGTAACGTTGATGCACGGTGCAGGGCAGGTCACTGGGTCGAGCCTAACCTCTGCCTATCCACCACATAAAAAAATTTCCCCAACACAAATTTAATTTCGACCACACTTAGCAAAAATTTGGCCTTTGGGAGGGCCACGTGGTGTCCTCTAGGATATTCATGTGTCCTCATCCCATTGGTTCTTCAAAAACCACCCAGAAACTACCATGTGCCTAGAAATTTGGACCACTCACAAATTGACACTTGTGAACATGCTATTGGCCAGTCAAAAACCATAAATTTGACCCCTTTGACCCTGTTTGACCCTTTTTTTGAAAATTCGCCAATTTGGTCAAGTGGACAACATGCTCTAACTTTCACATACACACTCTGATTTGAGAAAAACAAAGAATGTCAGTTTCCTTATGAACAAACCTATTCAGTCGTTCTGTTCTGGAGCAATTCTGAGAATTTTGATTTTTTAGATAATTTTTGCCCCTAATCTAGATTCTAATCAAGCATCTAGAATAGGTTCTAAGTGCATGTACCGAGTTGCATGTATGATTTCCTCACTTGTTTTGGAATGCATGGTGTATGCATGTGGATTTCCTATCATTTCCATTTCCTAGCCAACCATAGTATTATGGGCTTATTTCCAGTGATTGTTTTCTGGTTGGTTCTGATGAGTCTTCTAGCCGTTGGGTTGTGTTATTAGTTGTTGGAAGCCTTGATTGGGCAAACACTCTAGAAGCCCGATGAAGAACTGTGGGTTGAGTACAAGTCTGAAGCTTCCTTTTGGAAATGGAAGCCCCGGTGAGATTGAGCCTTAGTCCTCGAAATACTGTAAGAGTTGGGGTTGAGTTACTAGTCATGAAATCCCTAGTTGGAACAAACATTTTGGAGCCCTGGAGAAGCTTTGATAGAGACCAATCCCTAATGGTTAGTGATGTCCAACCGTGAGGTGGAATCACTAGTTTTGGGTTGAGACGGTGTGGTCTCTGGAGCCCTCATTGGTTGTTGATTAATGTGTTTGATAAAGTCCCACATTCAAGCTTGGAATACGGCACATGGGTGACTAGTTGAGCTGAGATTTGGTTTAGCCTTGTCTATGTTCGAGTGGGATGTGGAAGTCCCATTCTGGGTTTGTTTTTACATTCATTAATGAAAGGTTCATTGCCTTGCTATTTTATGTGTATATGCACTAGTCTATATATGGATTCTATTGCTGATGTATCCATGATACTTCTATTCATATTACACTAGTTATAAGCATGTATTGTGATAGTTATGAGGCATGACTCTCTCCATGTTCTTACTTGCAAATGAATGCACAACATATCTATGGATAAATTGATTAAATGATAGCTTATAATGTAGGGGATAAATGATTCTTAGCAATTTTGATATAAGAAAGAGACCCTTATTATAGTAGTGTATTATAATATATTTTACTCAATTAGAATCAATAAATCATGTTTTTAATGTAAGAAAGTTATATAACTCCTTAATTGGCAAATTATCAAATATAATATTTTTCATAAACCATCTTGTAAACACCCCAATAACATTATTTTCAATAACAAAATAAGATATTTTCATGATTACCATAGGGATCAATTCTATCCCATTGGTTATGAGGAAAAAGAAATAAAAAAATTCAATGACATTTTAATGAAAGTTCCATCTTGTAAGCACTGCAATAACATTATTATAGTAATGCTATTATAATAGAGGATGAGTCTACATGTGGGTCTGTAGAAGAGCCAAGAGAACACATGCAAAGTTTGTATGGAATTCATTTCATGTATTTACTATCCAAGCGGGGTGCTCTTAATTTCAATGCAGTATTTCAATGTTATTCCAGCTTCCACATGGGTTACCTATCAACAAATTTGGTTAACACCTCCATGAAAAAATTAATGCTTAAATCTTCATGAATGGGCAATTATGCTTCCTATAACTTTATCAACAATTAAACAAACATTCATGCCGTGCACGTGCAAGGAGTTTTTTCGAACAGTTGAGAAGTACATTGGCTCAAGTATAGTGGGTACATATAGATAACAGTGGTTCTTGGTTTTTTGTCATCTATAGTATAATTTTAATAGCAGTAGTAAGATAATATAAAAATAATGTGTAAAGTTGAAAATTAATGATATTAACACACTACCAACCATTTAATTTATATGACTTTTAAATATTTTTATATAAATATAATTAAAATATATTTTAATCATATACTTTATTATTTAAATCAAATTCCACTCATATGAATACAATTGAAGGATTTTTTTAATAATTGACTTTATTTTTTAACTTAAATCATTTAATTTATATGCCTCTTAAGTATTCTTATATAAATATAATTAAAATATATTTTAATCATATACATTTTTTTTTAAAATAAAATTCTACTAGTATGAATACAATTAAAAGAACTTATTTTTTAACTGAAATCTTACTTTTATTTGAATACAACTGAAAAATATTTTAATAATTAACTTTATTTTTAAATAAAATTCTAAAATATTCCTAAAATTTTGAATTCTTTTACTTTTAACTAATTTTAAAATACTAAAATTCTAAGAAGAAATTGTGAAAGTGACTAGAATTCATTACAAAGTGTTCCATTATGTTTGTTTGTTTATGTGACTCACAAAGCGTAACAGGAAACCAGCATCATCGTTCACGTCAGGGAGGTTACCCTGCCACACAACCATGCCCGCCGAGGGCTATAAAACGGGGGGTCCTCAACTACATTGATAAGAATCGCCAGTTGCCATTATTAGAGGTGATATTAGTTCATTTGCGCCAGCCATGCCGATTAGTTCATTTGCGCCAGCTCTAATGTTACTACTCGTGGTTGTGGAAGTGCTTACTTGCATACTCTCGGAGCCCTGTTCATGGATCTTGCACAACACGACTACATGAACAACGGTTACGACTACAAGAATTCGATGGATGGCCCCGGGGGCTCAGCCTACGGTCATGCAAACTGCAATGCCATACTCTCTAGCGATTCTTGCGTCGTCTGCGTTACGAACCTATTGAACGCTATCCGGAGCATGTGCCCCAATGCCATCGGTGCTTTCATTCAATACGGTACGCCACAGTTACCATCCTGTACCATCGAGTACGAGGCGTACCCCTTTTAGTATCAACTACTCTGCAACACAGAGTCCAAGGAATCTCTCTCATCTCTGTAGCGATATTGCTTCCTTCTTTCATAATGTGCTCGTATCTACCTCCCTCTGATGATGTGTAGGATGTTTGTGGTGATTGTACTTATGCTCTAGGATGTGTGTGGGGGTGATGGTTGTGGTAATATTTTATAATGTGTAGGATGTTTGTGGTGATTGTACTTATGCTCTAGGATGTGTGTGGGGGTGATTGGTTGTGGTAATATTTTATAAATTTTTGTGTATTTTAAATGAAAATATAAAATGTTATTTTGTGTTTATTTTCTTTATTCAAAGTATTTTTTATTTTATTTTTACAATTAAGTAAATTAATAAAATATTATTTTCTTATTTTTAAATAATATTTTGTTTTTATATCTGAAATATTAAAATTTTGTTCATAAATAAATAAATTATCTAATAATCATGTATATCAAATTAATAAAATATTATTTTCCTATTTTAATTTTTTTTTGTATGCTTCTCATCACCATCGTGTTCATAAATAAACAAGTTATCTAACAGTCATGTATTTCATTTGCATGCAGTTAAGAAGTAGATTGGCTAGTTCACAGTGGTTCCTTGCCAAGAATTTTAATAACACTTTTACCATAATATAACTAGCAATTGCACCATATGTTGCAAAGGAAACAGCTTAAAGTAATAACATAGAAAATAATAGTATAGAAAAAGAAATATGTGATATGTTACGTGATTTAATTGAATATTTAACTTATAAATATGAATTAATTTATTTAAAAGAAATTATAGGTTTGGAGAATTGTTTGGATAAAAGAATTTGTTTTTTCTCAACACCAATTAAAAATAAAACCTTCGCTCATCATGCTCTTAGCCTGTAAAAGTGTTACTAAAATTTTATATATATATATTCCAAGTGTTCGGTATGTTACCAATACATATATATAGTTACTATATATATGTAGTTTAAAAAGATTAACATATTTGTTTTGCGACTGTTGAGTATGTTACCAATACATATAATAAACTATGTATGTGTACCTTAAAGAGATTAACATATTTATTATAAGATATTATTAATATAGCAGTTATTAAAAAATCCAGCGATGACATCTACCTCTCTCTTTTGTATTTGCTCATACATTGAGATGGCATCCTCGTTCTCACCTTCAATTTCAAACGGTGTCTTGCCTCATAGGAGAGCATACAATACCACTCCCACACTCCATATATCGACCTTGTACTAGTATCCATCTCCAATTAGCATCTCTCGTACATAATATCCCAATGTTCCCACGTTTTTTCTGGCTAAAACTCTACCTGTAAAATATAGTTCAAGATCTTACAAGATCAAAGATTATTTTGTGACTATGACTACCTTTATATAAATTTAATTTAGATATACCACTTTTATATAAATCTAGTTTAGATAATTTTAAATTGAGGTGGGCGTGGCCTCTGCCGAATATCCATCTTCGACTTTGGACGAAAGCCTTGATGGTGAAGGAGGCAGCCACATGTTTGAATTTTTTGATATTTAAATGAAATTACACCCAAATCAAAGTGCTCTATAGATACGGGTGTTTCGCAAACAGAGTCCAATCTCTTCATGTATGAATGCTTTCAACACCTGTAAATTTATGAATATGTTTATTGACTCAACAAAATGCAACAATCTAATAAAATTGACTGGAAATACTCTGAAGGAAAATAAGAGGCGTACCAGTACTGTGAATTCATGAATATCTTCATTAACCCAACAAAATGTAACAATCTAATAAAATTGACTCGAAACCCCTTGTAAACAAACAAAGGAATGAAAGAAAATAAGAGATTCTTCCAATTTCATCGGCTGTGACCTAAATATTTTTATTATTTCTGTAACTCATTAATAACAATATTCATAGTTATTATTTCAATCCTCTAACATCAAAATCAAGTATACATAAGGACGGTTTACAAAGTAAAAATAATAGGTAATTTGTGGTTTATTGAAGAATAAGATTTTCAGAATTTTCAATCTTTTAACAAAAAAAATGATTATGGATGATTTAAATTTAATGGTGTGAAAATATTTTTCTTAATACACATAATTTAATTTTTGAAATTAAAGGTTTTCAAATAGTTTTTCATATTTTGATCTCCACTCTTCATTTCCACTTTTGTAGTGGCATTCTCAAGTTTACTTTTGATCTTACAAATTCTTAACCTTACAACCTATAAAAAAATTAATAATGATCAACACTTATCAACCATTTAATTTAAATGCCTAGTACCATAATATGAAAATAAAGTGTTGATGTGACAATTTCGTATCATTACAAATACTCTGTAAATATTTTAATGATTATCAACCCTTCTCAACTATTTAATTTATATAACTTGTATCATAATATGAAAACAACCTGATTTAATAATCTTATGAATACAAAAAGAATAACATTATTAGTTGAAATTTGTAAAATAAATACAAATTCAAAACTTCCACTAAAGAAATTTGATATGGTATTGAAATGTGTGTGAGAAATTGAAGGCCTTAATAGTTTTTTCAACTTACAAAATAAACAATAGGTCTAAACTAAACTTGATGATAAAAGGTAGCTAATCGAGCAATCATGTTATAATTTTATAGTTCTATTAGTTAAATTTATAAGATATGAAACCGAATTATATATATATATATATATATATATATATATATATATATATATATATAAATTGTAAATTATTGTAAAAAAAAAACTTATATAATTATTTTTTAAATTAGTGTTATTATGTCAAATTCTATAAAAAGTATTTTTAGTATGTAAAAATAATTTCTTTAATTAAGATATTTTTTTGAAGAGTTAGTGAGTGGGTGAGGCTTAGTTAGTTGATTTTCCGATTTCTCATTATTCTCCCTCTCTCATACTTCTGAGAACTTAGTATATTCTTGGAGCACTCTTTTAGAGTGTAGCATACTTGGAGATTTGGATCAAGAAAACAAAGGAAAAGCAGGAAAGTGGAAGATGGCATCGGGATCAACATTGATTTGAATATGGACAAACATATTTAGATGTGCTAGTTTCTTCATATTTATAAAACAACTGTGTTTAAGGATCATCTCAAATTATAAATTTATGGTTGTTCCTCTCCTTCCAGATTGTCTAGAGAATTAGTCTAGAGATGAGCATCCATAGGGAGTTGAGGAGAGGGTTTATGTGTCAATTTTTGTGTGTCTTTAATGAGAAATTCACTAAGTAAATTAGTTGTTAAAAACATATCTACAATAATTTAATTTTAAAGAAATAATACACTGTAAACACATTACACATTAGTTGATAATGAAGTTCACCCCTCTCGGCTACATCTCCATGGGCCTTCTTCAATGACTTGGCCCTCTTTGGATTAATGGTGAATTCTCTCATTAAATGCACCTGTAGTGCTCCAATGGATTTGAAACCTACTCCATTGAATTCAGAAGACTCAAAAACCTCTAGGTATCCACTTATAGCTCTACAAACGGTCTTCATGTGATCTAGCCATGGCCTCCTCTCCTACTAGTCGTGGGCTTCTTTAATCTTCAAAGTGAAAAAAACACTTACGGAAGTTCCTGTCTCTGTAGCCTATACCATCATTCTAATAGCATCCAAATCATCTAGGATTGACCCTTTTTTAGCTTAATTTGGTCAAAATGTGCCAAAGGTATAGCTTCTTCAGTATTCCCTATAAAAACTCCTCCAAATATGTAGAAACTCCAGTTAACTCCACCACATTTAGGAGTTCCACCGAAGATGGAGAACTCTGCCAATTAGTGCTAATATCCACTTAAATTAAATTGTAGATTAATTAAATTTAATTTCCCATTTAACTAGGGTTTAACGCTCTAAGTTTGTTTTAAACAAATTCAAATTAGAATCAGATGAACACATTTTAAATGTAGATTAGGGATAAGTGACCTATATCTAGGGGTCTAACCTTGCGAATTTGTTGGAGCACTCCACTTGGTCACGAGCCATGGTCCTGTGTGATCGAGGGCCGGCCCTTTTAACCTATGTCGAAAACCCTTGTAAACTTCAAATATATGATGCACCCAATGCTTGTTAAGAAACATGGTCATGGTCTACTGGTAATTTTCATGTGTGGTGTTTGGGAGGTCATGGGGTTGAGCCCAAAAATTTCTCGTCCACCACATAAAAAAATTTCCCCAACACATAAATAAATTTCCACCACATTTAGTCAAAATTCATCCTTTACGATGGCCTCGTGGTGGCCTACGGGCTACCCGCATGTCCTCATCCCATTGATTCTTCAATAACCAACAAGAAAATTCCATGTGCCTATAATTTTTGGTCACTCACAAATTAACCCATTTCAGCATGCTATTGGCTAATGGAAAACAATAAATTTGATCCCTTTGCCCCTGTTTGACCCATTTTTTTTAAATTTGATGTTTGGTCAAGCAAAAATTAGCCTCTAACTTTCACATGCGAACTCTATTATGAGCGAAATGAAGTGCGTCAAATTCCTAGTGATAAGACCAATCCGATCGTTATAGTTTTGAGTGATTTTGAAAGCTTTGAATTTTTATCTAAAATTTTCCCCTAATCCAGATTCGATCACTTCTTCCCACTAACAAGGCTTTTGATCCCACAAAATTTGTTTATTTGATGAGATATGAATAATATTCTCTTTCCCAAGTTCAATCAACTTTATTTTACTTGGAAAAAATCTCCATGGCAACCACTTGGGGTCAGTGAAATCCTTGCCTTGCAAATGGCTTGGCACTTCAACCAATCTCCTCCTTTTGTTGTTAACCAAATCCAACACTTTTTGGCTACTTTCTAATAGATTAAACACCTTTTTGTACTAAAGCAATCCCTCGATGCTTGAAAAAATGACTGATGGCCTTCCAACTAACAATCGCATTCCTGCTTTTCACGCACATTCATTTGATGCAAGCTTCACCTTGGAAACCACTTTTCCTAGTTAAGCCCATCTAAGTGAACTGCAGAAAAGAGTTCCAACATCAGTAATCACAAGAAAATAAATGACCATTATTTTTACCTCCATTGTTCCAAATTCCACATCTGGAAGAATGCATTCGCCATCTCTTTCGCTTTTTGGTGTAAACACATCAAATGGTATACAAGTTGTTGTTTTGGCTGCAAAATTTCTGGCGTCTTTTTCAATTTCCTCTTTTTGATTCCATCATCCTCTAGTATTGACATGCCTCTCATTCCATGATTTGAGAATGAAGGATAATCATGAGCCTCTTTCTTGAAAAACACATCATGGAAGAAACATAAATTGAAGACCTCTAACTTTTTCTCCTTCAAAGCAACAACTGTCACATCTTGTGAACATTTTCATTCATTCTTACATCTTGATGTACAAAACCGTCAACCAAATACAAGTCGAAAAAACATGCATCTTCAAACAACTAACTCCCAAGTCAAACAAAAGCATATACAAATTTCCATCTTTGCTGCATCTATGTGAGTCAACATAACTCTACTTTTACAACATATTATTTCATGCAATATGTAGCATACTTTCAAGAGAAAAGAAATGAGCTCAACTGAAAAAGAAATGCATCAATAAGGAAATATTTCATCAATCATCAAAACAAATGAAAGTCTTTAATTGGTTAAGAAAGATAGCCATGTCTTTCCAAACCACTTCAATGGTTCTCCTTTCAGGTGCACTTCATCATGTGAATTATCCTAACCGAGTCCAATTATGGAATCTTCTTTTCCATTCTTGCAAATATCTCTTTCCCCCTTCTTCAAATGTCGTGGATGACTTGTTGGATACAAAGTCCAATACTTGTCTACAAGATGGCCTTGCTTATGGCAATGAATGAAAAACATTTGCACCTTATTTTCAACATGGTTTGTATTGTCCAATGGACCTTTGGCTTTATGTCTCCTTTGTTTAAAATTTTTCTTGCACATGGAAAAATTCTTCCAACACCTTGAAAAAATATGGTTATTCAAACCACAAAAGGAACATGTAAAGTTTTTCCAAATATTTTGTAAGTATTTTCCATGTTTATAATAATCAAAAGAAACTTGATTAAAGGGTGATTTATACCTTCTACATTCGCCTTTATCGCCTTCTTTAGGAGGTGAATTTGATGACGTAGTGTCTCTCTTTGAAATACCAACAATGGCTTCAATGACTTTAGAGCTTTCAAAATCCTCTTGTTTTCCATTTCCAAAAGTTGCATGCTTATGAGCATCTTCTTGCAAAGTGGGTGTTAAACTTTTGGATTCCTCGTGAACAAAAACTTCACAAGCTTTAGTTAATGAACATGTAATGAATTCCTTCTTGGAGCATCTTCATGTGCCTCCCTAACTTTTGAGCATTCTCCATCATGTTGTCCATAACAAAGACCCAAATACCTAGGCCTTTCCTCAACATCAATTGGCTCAACTATGTCTTGTGCACATTTTCCTAATCCTTTACCTTCATAGCCCATATTCGTCAATAATTTTGACCCTATTCCTATAGTGTATCTTTATAAAGCACCTTCACATTAATTTTGAAAGGAAATTATAGATAAACTTGAATTGAATACCTATTTTTCATGCACATTCTTGGCTAAGGTTTCATTTGGAATATGAAGTTGAGTCTCCATCTCATGCAGCTTTTTAAGAAGCTCTTGCTCCTCCTCCTTCATTGAAATCAAATTCTCTTGAAGTATAGTGTTCTCCTTCGTATCTTCAACCTACTCTTGCACCATATCTCTCATGTTGTAGAGCTTCTGCAACATGTCTTTATCAAAGAGTCTTTCTAAGGAAGATGGATTAGAAACAGTGTTTGACGACACTGCCATCACCCTTGTAATGCACAAAAAGCTTCTTTTTTGTGATTTGAGAGTTGAGTCCTCAATATTGAACTTTTCCAAAAGATAAGAGATACACATAAACTTTCACATAGTTAAATTCTCCTTGCAAAAACACAAAAACAATAGCTAATTATCTAGCCAACCTTGGAAAATCATGAGATAAACTTGTACTAAAATGAGCTAAACTATCCTCTGATACCAACTTGATCTGAATATGGACAAACTAGTTTTTTTGTGCTAGCTTCCTCAGCAGTATAAAATAATTGTGTTTAAGGATCGTCTCAAATTAGCAAGTTATGAGAGGGTTTATGTGTCAATTTTTGTGTGTATTTTATGAGAAATTCATTAAGTAAATTAGTTGTTGAAAACACATGTACAACAAGAAAATTATAGAAAAATAAGACACACCAAACACATTACATATAAGCTGATAACGAGGCTCACCCCTCCTGGGCTACATCTCCATGGACATGCTTCAATGGCTTGGCCCTCTTTGGATTAATAGTAAATTCTATTATTACATGCATCTACAATGCTCCAATGTTTTTGCAACCTGCTCTAGTGGATTCAAAAGACTCAAAAACCCATAGGTAGACTCTTCTGGCTCTTCAAATAGCATTTAGGTGATCTATACATGGCCTCCTCTCCTGGTGGCCTTCAGCTTCTTTAATCTTCAAAGTGAAAAATGACACTTACAAAAGTGCTACTCTACTTCTGCAAATGTTGGCTCGAGGGGTCCTGACCCAGGTTCGGAGTTCAAGGTCTGCCAACAAACCCCTATACTACTAGCCCTTTCGGCAGTAACCTGCTTGTGTAGGTCAAAGTCTCACTCGAAGTAGTATGGGTGCATGTTGGAACTAGGTTTCTGCACCCTGAGAAAGGATAGGTAAAGCAAGCAGAGCTGCGTTCAGCCCTGTGATACCAAAATCGCCTCTTTCTGCACCAAGTCGATAGGTCTCTTTTCTCATCCAAGTGTGCTAGATCTATAATTATATACTTATATGACAGTAGCACAATATTGAATAAAACAGAACAAAACAGATCCAGATACAACAAACACACTTACACAGATCTTTCACAGCTTAAATACGGAATGCGTATAATGCAGTAATTACCAATGATTTGCACAAATAGTACGCATAGATTAAGTTCTCAAGCAACCTTTCTTATTCATCAATTCCTTCTTACAATACCCATCCCATCCTACGCACACAACAGCAGGGTCCGCACACAGCTAGACTCTAGATCTCTGCGCACACAGCCAATAGAATTCCTCTCCCCCAAAACCAAACAGATATCTTAAACCACAGTATGAATCAATAACTCTTCATTTTCTACCTTACAATACAAAATGTTCCTCTATTTATAATAATCTAGCCTAAACTTTCCTAGGGTCTGCAAACCATGGTTTTCGGACCCCTGTTTTACCGTTTTTCCCATTAAAATGCTTTCAAGGATTTGACCCACCCCAAAACCCTTGCGCTAGACTAAATATAATCAAAAGTATACCAAATCAGACCAATTTAGAAGCTTGTAGGAGACCCTCTTCCAACAGTCCCCCAACAAAATCTTGTGACTCGTCCTGAGTCACTGTGGCCACAGGTTTTCCAAGTGCTTCTAGAGTGATTGGATGACTAGCATGCGTATCCCACTGGTGCATCAGCGGCCTCTCCCTGGTGGGTCGATCGTGACTGAGCCAATTATTCTGTTCATATAGTAATTTAGCCCTGTATGGCTTGAGTCGACTACCATTGACAAAGCCAGGTAACATGTCACCACATAGGGTACCTAGCCGAACCGCTCCACCATTCGTGATTTCCTTAACTGTATAGGGACCAAGCCAGTGCTGCCGGAATTTCCCTGGGTGTTTGAAAAATTGGCTATCGTATAAGAGGGCTAGGTCACCTGCTACGAATGTCTTTTGTCGTATATGTCAATCATGCCAAGCTTTATCACGAGCCTTCTGAAACTGCTGATGAAAGTTAGCAATAAATCAATCTTCCTCCAATTCCAAAAGCTACGCAAGGCACTCCTCCATGATATCCAGTTCTGCCATATTTGTAAATGCTGCGATGTGTAGGCTAGGAACAATGTATTCTATGGGCATAATGGCCTCCTTGCCATAGACCATCCAAAATGGGTAGGCCACCATATCCTAGCTCTTAGAATATTTTGTGTCATTTCTCTCCCTGTATAGTGGCCTCCTACGACGCCTTCTTGTGCCTCCGCCAAAACAGCATGTCGTTCACATTCCAGGATGTATCTTCATACTGTTTCATCAGTGCCTAGCTTGTATAACTGGCCAACGATGATAGTAAAGTCTGCCGCCTGAGTAACCAAGTCCTTCTTCTGCTGCACCGAATATTCTGCGGGGGCTACGCCTATAGTTAGGAACTGAATGATATCAATGAAGTGTGTATCAACAACTTTAATGGTGAATAGTTGAGTATCTAGTAATCCTTCCTCCAAGTTACTAGGTTCTTCTCCTGTCTCGATGCAGGACAGATGATCCAGAACCGCATTCAACCTTCTGGGCTTGACGATGATCTCAAAATCATATTCCTGAAATATCAATAGCCAACAACAAATCTTCCCCCCCAACATAGGCTTGTTGAGAAGGTATTTCAAAGACGAATGTGAACATTTTGAAGTGCCCGCCGAGTAGATAGTGTCGATATTTCTGTAATGCATATACCATAGCTAGTCCCTCTTGCTCGGTGGTAGAGTAGTTGCATTCTGCACCCGAGAGTTTTCGACTTGAAAAGGAAACTGGGTGATCAATATCTCCCTCCCTAGGTTGAGTTAGGACAGCACCCAAGGAGATGTCTCAGGCATCGACATGTACATGAAATTCCTTCGACCAATCAAGAAATATTAGTATGGGTGCAAAGATCATCTTCTCTTTGAGTAGTTCAAAACTCCTCTAACATTCATCGTTCCAAAAAAAAAAAACATATTTTTAGCATTTTTTCCATGGGTGATGTGATCAGTGCGTACCCCTGAATGAATTTCCTGTAATAGCCTATGTGTCCAAGAATAGAACGCAGTTGTTTTTCCGTTGTTGGGATTGCAAGGTTTATAATTACGGCTATCTTCGTAGGATCAACCATCAACCCTTGCTGACATTCTATGTGCCCAAGAAAGATTCTGAAAGGTACACAGAAGATGCACTTCTTGATATTCAAGGAAATCTGATGCTTTCGACATGCATCCAAAATTAATCGTAGGTTAGAAACATGCTCCTTTACCAGGCCAAAGACTGTCTAATCATCGAAATAAACCTCTAGGAACTTATGAATAAACTCCTTGAATAGAGCAACTACAACCCTTGAGAAAATAGCGGGTGCGTTCTTGAGACCAAAGAGTATGACCGTATACTGAAAGGACCCCCATTCTATCACGAATGTAGTGATACTACAATCTTCAGGTGCAATTCGGATCTGGCGGCACCCTGAGAACCCATCGGTGAAGGAATAGGCTTCCTGTCCGCCCACGCTATCAAGGATTTCATCTGAGAAGGGCGTAGGGAAGGGGTCATGGACGCAGGTGTCGTTTAACTTGCATATATCTACACAGATGTGTATTTCCCCCTTTGTTTTCCTCTCCTGGATGACCATCAGACTTACCCAATCCGACTGTTCAATTGGTTCAACGATACTTGCAGCAAGCATTTTGTCTAGTTCTTCCTTAACCTTTTGCTTATATTTAGGATTCAGTAGGTAAGGCCACTACTTTACGGGGCATGTCTCAGGTTTCAGAGTGATGTGCATAACGCCTAGATCCCTCGTGATTCCTTTGAGCTCGGAAAACATTGTCGGAAATAAGTCCTAATATTCCGTAAGTAGCTCTGCAATTTTTCCCATGGTTCCCTTGTCCCAATAGTCCCCAATTTTAGCCAACTTAGGGTGTTATTCCATCGCAATATTAACTTCACGCAGCTTTAGAGGTTGTGTCGCGTCAATATTCTACAGCGGTGGTCCAATAACAGTGCATTCCCCCTTGGATTCTGGAATAGAGATTGTCTTCTTCTTCGTCTATCGCCAAGCTCTCGCAATTGACTATGTCTTGCATCTACTCTTCCCATGTTAGGACCTCTGGTGTGGCGTGATGGTGTGAGTTATTAAATACAAATGCATCAATGTCATGTAGAGCTTCGTCGAGTGTCTTCATCACCCCAATTAGTCTGAACGTTCCTATAAAGTCATATTTTAGTATTTCACAGTAGCGGGTGCGTTGATGTAGCTATGCATCTAAATAACATGCAGCGGGGATAGGGCCCAAGCCATGAACAAATAGATGAACCCATTCTTTTGTAGTCAGTCAGCCCATTTATTCATCCAGGTGAGTAGATGCACATAGGGATCCCTGGGTCTGATAAATATCTTGGTGCGTATGTTAGTTGGGGGTGCGAGCCACAGGATCATCATATCCCGACATGTCTCCCGGTCCAGGAATGCTTTCTTGTGGGTATCCCACCATCACGCAGGTGTCTCACGCATAGCTAGATTAAGGACCCACAGAAGTCATTCTCTTGGAACCGTAGCTTCCAATGTTCCTAGGAATTCAACACTGTTACTGATGAAATAGGTAACCTGACCTCAAAACGGGAACTCTAGCCCAAAAAGACTCAAAAAACATGAAAAAACACCCCCAAAACAAAAAAAGTGTATTCCAGAACGCACTTGGTTTATTTTGAAGGTCAAATTTCAACACTTTATAAAATTATGTTAAAAACAAAATTGTTTCTTGAAAAAAGGATTGAAAAAACACCCTCAAAACAAAACCAGTTGACGTTAGAATAACCAAAAAAAAAAATTGTCATATTTTTGACATTTTTAAAAATAGAAATAACATTTTTTTAATTTTTAAAATTCAAACATTAAAAAAAACCTAAAATTTAAGAAAAAAATCAAAATTTAAAAAATAAAAAACATTTTAAAGCTTAAAATTTAAAAATATATAGGAATAAAAAAATAAAAATAAAAACAAAATAAAAATTTTAATTCAAACATTAAAAAAACCTAAAATTTAAGAAAAAACATTAAAAATTAAAAATTAAAAAAAAATTAAAGATTATAATTTCAAAATATATATAAATAAAAAAATAAAAATAAAAACAAAATAAAAATATTAAATTAAAAAGAAAAACAAGTTAAAAAAAGAAAGAAATTATAAAAAATAAAATATAGAAATTAAATTTAAAGAAGAAAAAGAAAATGTTTATTAAATTAAAAAAATTTAAATTTAAATTTTAAAATAAAAAATTAAATTTAAAGAAATATATTAAATTTTAATAAATTTAAAACTTTAAAATAAAAAAAATTAAAAAAAATTAAAAAAAAACATTATTCAAATTAAAAGTAAAAAAATGAAAAATTAATTAAAAATGAAAAATGAAAAAAAAATACAATAAAAATATTAAATTTAAAGAAATATATATTTAAAAAAAAATAGATTTTAAAAAATATATTAAATTTTAATTATAAAAAATTAAATATATATATATATATATATATATATATATATATATATATATATATATATATATATATATATATATATATATGAACTTAAATTAAAAATATATATATTAAATTTTATTAAATTTAAAAAAAAAATGTTAATATTAAAATAACAAATTAAATTTTAAAAAAATTATTAAATTTTAATAAATAAATGAATAAACAAATAAATTTTGAAATGAAAATTAAATTTTAAATATAAAGAGAAAAAAAAAAAAAAAACATTGTTAAAATAAAAAGTTAAAAAACTTTAAAAATGAATTAAAATTGAAAAATCGAAAAAAATAAATTAAATAAAATAAATTACATAAAATATAAAATAAAAAACAAAATAATTTGAAAATATTAAGTTTAACTTCAAAAAAAAATCTAATTTTAAATACACAATTTTAATTGAAATATAAAAATATAAAAATTTTACGTAATTAAAAAAATAATAATTAAAAAATTAAAAAATTAAAAAAAATATTAAATTCAAATAAATAAATAAATAAAAAATACAAAATTTACTAAATTTTAAAAGATTAAATGAAAAAACTAAACATAAAATTTAATAATAATAATAAATAATGAAAAAATTAAATAAAAAAAAATACACAATTTAATAAAAATTATTAACAAAATTTAGAAAAAAAAAATTAAAAACAAAAAAAATAATAAAAATTAAAAATAAAAATTAAAAAAAACAAAAAAAAATTAAAACAAATTAAATTTCAAATATAAAAATTAAATTAAAAGAAAAAAAAAATATAAATAATTTGAATTTAAAAAAAAATCATATATATATATATATATATATATATATATATATATATATATATATATATATATATATATTAAAACTTAAAAAAATAAAAAATAAAAAATAATTTTGCCAATCACCTCCCGCCTGTGTGATGGCGAGGTCGTGTTGCTAGGCGGAGGCCGATTCTCGAGAATCACCCCTTTCCCAACCAGAGGGCGATTCTCAGACGCCCTCCCGCGAAGAGGAAGCGCATTTTCGGGACCGTTCTGCCACGACTTGGGAGGGGAAGGAGCCTTCGAATCGACTCCTCCCCGCGGGCAGAGGACTCCCGACCCGCCCTCCTCGCCGGGAGGGGGGCGATTCTCGAATCCGCCCGAAGGATCGGGAGGGCGAGCCCCCGACCGTTTCGAAGGCGATTCCCGGAATCGGCCTGAGGACGCGGGAGGGTGATTCCCGGAATCGGCCTCAAGGCGATTCCCAGAATCGGCCTCCCGCGGCGGGAGGGCCATTCCCGGAATCGGCCTTAGGGCAATTCTCAGAATCGGCCTGAGGGTGATTCCCGGAATCGGCCTCTCGCCGTGGGAGGGTGATTCCCAGAATCGGCCTCCTACAGTGCAAAGGTGATTCCCAGAATCGGCCTCCCGCAGTGGGAGGACGATTCCCGGAATCGGCCTCCCGCAGCGGGAGGGTGATTCCCGGAATCGGCCACCAGCCGAGGTGGCTGCGGAGGCCGACTGGTGGCACCACCATGACCAAAAAATTCTTTTATTTTTTTATTTTTTTAAATTTTTAATATTTTTTTTTTTAATTTGATTTTTATTTTTTATTATTTTTTAAATTCAAAAAATTTAAAATTATTTTATTTTCAATTCAAATTTTTTATTTTTTATTTAATTTGTTTTAATTTTTTTTGTTTTTTTTTTAATTTTGTTTTTAAATTTAATATTTTAGATTAATTATTTTTTAAAATTCATTAAATTTATTAAATTTTAATTTAATTTAATATTTTTTTTTAAATCTTTTAGTTTATTTGGTTTTTCATTTTTGAAATTTATAAATTGTTTCATTTAAAAAAAAACAACGAATTTATGGATATTTGTTTTTTAATTATTTGTACGTGGTTTTTTTCATTTTTTTTGTTTTTTAATGATAGTTTTTTTTATTATAATTCTTTTATTTTAATTTTCTTTTTCAATTTTAATTTTTAATTTTTTTTAATTTGTTTTCTTTGTTAATTTTAAAATTTGTATTTTTGTTTTCTTATTATTATTATTATTTTAATTTAAATTTTTAAACTTAATTTTTTCTTTTTTGTATTTTATTTTTTTTATCTAAATTTTAATTTTGTAATTTAAATTATTTTTAAATTTTCTATTTTAATTTGTTTTCTTAATTATATGGATTTTTTTAATAACTTAGAAAAAAATGTTTTTGATGTTTCTTATTTATTTATTTTTGTTAATTATTGTTTTTTTTTCTTTAAATTATGTGTTTTTTTTTCAAATTTTGTCATTTCTTTTGATATAATTTTCAAATATTTTTGTTTTTTTTTGTTTTATTTATTTATTTTTGTTTAAATTTTTTATTTTTACGAGATAATATTTTTTTTTTTTTACATTTTTATTGGTTTTCTATATATATATATATATATATATATATATATATATATATATATATATATAAGTTTTGTGTTTTATTACCATCATGAAAATCACCACTTTAAAAAAAAAGGTTGATGCTGCAACAATACATTTCAAAATTAGCATGAAAATCACCGCTCTAAAAAAAAAAATTGATGCTGCATCAATACGTTTCAAAATTAGCATGAAAATCAGTAAAATTTTAAAACAAATATTCATACTTCATAAATAAAAATATTAGAGTGTCAAAAATGTGCTAAAAAAAAGAGAGGTGATTCTGCATCACCACTTTTCAAAATCGGGTGCTTTTTATGCTACCAAAAAAAAGTAGGTAACAGTGCGATTACCTATTTCATCGGTAACATTGTTATTCCTGGACACTACCAGACTCATCAAAATGGGGTATATCTATTACCTCTGAAGAAATGCAGTAGAGGGCCCTCGCGACCTGGGGACATTGCAGTGCCGAGACATCGTTCAACCGGTTTTTCCAATTCTCCATCTCCTCATTAGAGTCAGAGAAGTATTCATTGGCTACTTCCTAGCAGAGTACCCCATCCATCATGGGATGGATCCAATATTCGTTTTGCGTGGTCAACTCGAACACGTGGTCTACCTCTTTGCTACCACGTACCGGCTCTGTGTAGCGTTTTCCTTCCGTCGGATCTAATGGTATTGTTACCTTTCTTCTGTTATTCTCAAATACCATGCTTCTTTTCCTGAGGTTGACGATGCCACCCATATCTATGGCCTAGTCGAGTCCTAAAAGCGCAGGTTATGGGTCTCGATCGTCGACAGTCTAAATTAGTTTGAAATCAACCTGGGCCCTGACCCCGACGATATCTACCGTGAGTTTTGGTAGTCTTCCCAAAGGTATGATCTTTTGTTGGTTGGCCATACGCAGTTGGATATTGGACCACTCTAATTTGGGTTCTCCCATTTGCTGCCATGTTTACTTAGGTAGCACATTGGCATCTGACCCCAAATCTAAGACAACCTGATCCATCTCATAATCACCAATTTGGGCAGTTAATCTCATCTCCCTACTGGTACATTTCTTATACCTTCCTAACTTGTGTACATCTTGAACTTCTGGAGATAGGTGGGATTGCCCTACAAAGGTATCAATTACTACCTGAAGGTCTTCTTCGTCCCGTGGGTGACATAATAAATTTATACATGCCTATAAGAAGGGTGTTATCTCGTCAGCCACTCCTAGGCGAGGAAGTGTCTAGTGGATGGCTTCTTGCCCCAGTTCGCGGCCCAACCCTTCTTGGTTGTCAGGATCTTGTTGGCTTGGAAGACCCCTTCTATCCTCCCTCGTCGGCTCCCTAGTAGCCATCCTACTGCGTGCTGCACTGCAGCTTCTGTCTCGTAGTTCAACCTTAACTCTTTATACATTCTGCGTTGGTGTTGGATGTTTTTCCTGCATTTTTATTATCAAGATCGAGCAGTCTTCAATCTCATGGTCCAGCTGCCGACAATATTTGCAGAATTTCCTAGTAGGGTTTGGGCAGTGCGTTGCAAAGTGCCCTACCTCTCCACAGTTATAGCAGATTAGCTACCCTCGTCCCCATCCTATGCTTCCTCCATGACCTCCCCTGCCCCTTGCGGGGGAGCCACCAAAGCTTGGGGGAGATCTTGGCGATGCGAGATCTGATTGTACCCTATAAAAGTTCCCACAATCTATCATCAAATTATAAGTGTGACAATTCTTCTCATCGTCTCCTATCGACTAGCAGAACCTGCACCACTGCTGCTTCAGTTTGCCCATAATTAGCCTAGGGCACTGGCCCGTATCGTGTAGTTCCGCTACCTGGTAATCATCGCACCATAACGCAAACCCGCTTGAGCCTCGACATAGTGGACTAGGCCCTCCTACCTACATGTAATCTGCCAATAGAGGGAACTGATCCTTCATATGGTTAGATACCCGACATCGTATGCACCAGAGATCTGTGCTAGGTCCTTTTCCCCATTCCTTTCGTAGGTTCTGAATTTCCATGTGCATGGCTTCAAGCTGCTCTTGAATTTGCTATACTCCTCCCAAAGTGTCGTCTTTGGGCATGGCTTCTAGTTTCATGGCGGCTTCCAAATATTTTTCTTGCGATTCGAAGGTTTGGTGGCCCATCAATATACGCAAGTCAGGTAGCAGCATATCAATGAACCATTCAGTTTGTTGTTGGTCGTCATACTTAAATCCTCCTTCTATGATTGCTTTTTTTAGTCTCTGATCAGCTTCCTAGACAGACTCAGTCGCTCCTTGCTTGAAATCTTTCACATATGCTACGATATGAGAGTAGGATTTAGGTTTTTAGAACTGTTTTTTTAGGGCATCCTTAATATCTTGAATATATTCGCTCCCATTTTGAGATATGTACCACATATACTAGTCTAGAGCTCTCTCTTCAAAGGCTAGGGATAGCTGCGCTCTCTTCACAATATCACTTATCGCACCCTGTGCAATCCATATCGAGTCAGCCAAAAACCCAAAACGATCCATGTCCTCATCGGCTGCACCTTTAAAGGTAGGTAATTTCAAGTCTTCTTCCATGTCTCCTTCTAGCGGGGTTTCGGTTGAGGGTTTATTCGTCCGTGGTTCTGACGTCGGTGTAACTGGCGGGTCTTGCATAGCTGCTCTTTTCAGCAGGCTATAGATGGAGTTATACCCTTCTCGATAGTCCTTACCACTCCACGTTGTACTTGTATTCACTTGCCATTACCCGATCCCTTCCTCAAAATGCTCCAGGTCCCGGCAACGGAACCATTTGCTGGCTCGAGGTGTCCTGACCTACGTTCGGAGTTCAAGGTTTTCCAACAAACCCCTATACTACTGGCCCTTTCGGCAGTGACCTGCTTGCACAGGTCAAAGTCTCACCCGAATTAGTATGGGTGGGTGCTGGAACCAGGTTTTCGCACCCTGAGAAAGGATAGGTAAGGCAAGCAGAGCTGCATCCGGCCCTGTGATACCCAGATCACCTCTTTCTGCACAGGGTCAATAGTTCTCTCTTCGCATCCACGTGCACTAGATCTATAATTATCTAATTCTATGAAAGTAGCACAATATTTCATAAAACATAACAGAAGAGATCCATATATAGCAAACACACTTACACAAATCTTTTACAACTTAAATACAAAATGCGCATAATGCAGTAATTACCAATGATTCGCACAAAGAGTACACAAAGATTCAATTCTCAAGAAACCCTTCTTATTCATCAATTCACCAATTCCTTCTTACAATACCCATCCCAGCCTGCGCACACAACAGCAAGGTCCACACACAACTGGACTCTGGATCTCTGCGCACAAAGCCAGCAGGTGTCCTTTTCCCAAAACCCAAATAGATATCTTAAACCATAGTCCGCATCAATAGCTCTTCATTTTCTACCTTACCATACAAAATGTTCCTCTATTTATAATAATCTAGCCTAAACTTTCCTATGGTTCGCAAACCGTGGTTTTCAAACCCCTGGTTTACCCTTTTTCCCATTACAATGCTTTCGGGGCTTTGACCCACCCAAAAACCTCTGTGCTAGACTAAATATAATAAAAAATATACCAAATCAGACAAGTTTCACATCTCATAGGAGACCCTGTTCCAACAACAACCTACACCATCATGCTCAAAGAATCCAAATCATATAAGATTGGCACTATTTTAGCCTAATTTGGTCTAAATATCCCAAAGTAATGGCTTCTTCAGTATTTCCTAAAAATACTCCTCCAAATTTGGAGAAACTCCAATTAACTCTACCACATTTCGGTGTTCTGCTGAAAATGGCACACTTGACCAATTAGTTCCAATCCACACTTAAATTAAACTAGAGATTAATTAAATTTAAGTTCACATTTAACTGGGGTTTAATGCTCTAAGCACGTTTTAAACAAATCTGAATTAAAATTAGATTAATGCATTTAAAATGTTGATTAGGGTTAATTAACCCATATTGTAATATCCCTAATTTTACTGATTTTATTAGACAATTGAAAATGCTAAAGGTTAAGTGGAGCTAAAGGAAAACAACAATTGTGGACATATTATATTTTTTAAATTTTATAAATATGGAATTGTAATTATTGTGGAAATACTAGAGTATATTGGAGACCGGGATTTCAAGTCCATGAAGATGGAATTAAATCCAAAGACTTTCCCAAATTATCCAAAAATCCTTGGAGAAAATAGAATAAATTCAAAATATTATATTGGAGATAAAAATCTAAAAAATACCTCAGTAAAGTGGAAAGTTACTAACAGGAGACAAAATAAAACTAGAAAGAGAAAAAAACTAGTTTTAAAGTACTTTTGTGGAAAAAACAAAAGTAAAGCCTAGGCAAAAGGAAAACAACATCCTGATTTAACTGGATGCAGTTATGTAAACATGCTGAAGGGAAATGAAGCTTAAATAACCCATTCCTGGGTAGACAAGAGGTTGTCTACATTTTGGATGAATTTTTCTCTGCTCAGGGAGAGCTGCGGAGAGAAAGCTCAAGGTTGGGTGGCAAATAGTCTTACAAAATTGGTATGCACAATTAATTAATTTATTTCTTATGATTTTTTTTTATGATGAAGGTTAGAATATTGATGATTAAAGTAGAAAAAGCTGTGGAAATTATCTTATCTTCATTATTATATTATGTAAAATGTTTTTTTTTTTTCTGATTTGGACTAATTCTATTAAGTAAAAATATGGTACAAGATGAAGATACAATCAAAAGAGACAAAAAACCGGCAACCGGAAATGATAGGACTATCAACCTCGGTTCCGGAGAAAGAGAGAAGCATGCAGGGAGCTACAACCAATGACAGAAAAGTTGAAAGACTGACCTCTACCCAGAATGGGCAGAAGCAGAAGTCTCAACACGAAGCTTTTTTCCTTTCCTTTTTTTTAACTTCGACCCATCCAGCCTGGGGCGAATGAGCTACAACAACCTGAAGATTGGGAATCTCCAAGGAGGGGCCCTCCTTATCTGAATCAGAGCAGGAGGTCATATGGACGCGTTTCTGGGCAATGGCTATATCAGAGGAGAGCGTCGGACCATCGGTGGAGGGAACCACAGATGGAGGGGCGTGATCCAGATCTGCATCGCTGGCTTCATCTTCAGAGCTGGAGGAATCAGAATCCACGACTGGAGGTGGAGAGAAGGGAGCCCATCGTTTGGATTTGGGCTTGGAGAGGTGATCCTTTTTCTTTTTTGCTGGGAGAGAAGGGCAGGAAGACCTCAGATGCCCTGTTAAGTGGCAATGTCGGCAGCGAAAGGCAGTGTTTTCGTAATCCAGTGTCTGGGTCCAAAAAAAGTCGTTTATCTTGAGATTTATTTTCTCTGGTAGTCCCTTGCTTAAATCTAACTCCACAAATATTCTGGCATATGTGTAGAGACCATTGATTTCCCACCTATAATCTCCTGTAATGAAAATGCCCAAGGTGTTGCCTATAGCTTTGTAGACTGCAACATGCCATAAGTGAACAGGTAGGTTTGGAAGCCTGATCCATACTGGTGTCATGGTAATGACCGCAGTTACAGGATCAAAATCTGGGAACCAAGGAGTTAAGAAAAGCCTTGCAGTACCCATGAACCAAGGGCCTTCTTCTAAATCCTTTTCATAATGCTTACTGTCATTAAATAGAACAATGAAGTATCCTTTAGAACAGAAACTGACCTTACAATGATGAGTACAGTTTTCATGAATCCAAACATAAAGGTCCTGAGATCGCGGCCACGGTCCGTTGAATCTGCAAATGATGGCTCTGTCTGCAAAATCTTGAAATATTCTGTAAAATGTTAAGTTATATAGTCTGATGTATTTAACAGAACATACTATAATAGATATATTTAGCTATATATAGTTACACATATAAATGAAATTATTAAACCAATAAACAGAATGTCTAAACCAAATTAATAGGGTTTAGATCTCCTGTTAGGCTGTAGTAATTTAATTATTAAAGTACATAAATGACATCAATACATGTGGAAAAGAGGTAAGAGAAATAATGAATTTAACTAGTGTGTAACCAATCATTGAACAAAAATATAAGTACGATAAGAGATAATTGTCAATCTAATAGGAAATATTTTTGTACAAATTACAGTTAAATTTTCTACTCTATATTAACAAGAGGGTTACATCGAATTATTCATTACTTTATTAAATAAGAAATTAAATATCAAGTACATAATAACATACTAGAGGATAGTAAGAGAGAAGTAATGCAATGTAGTAGACAAATACATATGCCAATGATGAGGATTTTATGAGTTAGCCAGTGGGTGAGGCTTAGTCAGTTGAGTTTTTGATTTCTAATTATTCTCTCTCTCTCATACTCCTGAGAACTTAGTATATTCTTAGAGCACTCTTTTAGAGTGTGGCATACTTGGAGATTTGGATCAAAAAAACAAAGGAAAAGGAGGAAAGTGGAAGATGGCATTAGGATCAACCTTGATTTGAATATGGAAAAACATGTTTAGATGTGCTAGCTTCCTCATATTTATAAAACAATTGTGTTTAAGGATTATGTCAAATTATAAATTTATTTTTGTTCCTCTCCTTCTAGATTGTCTTGAGAAGTAGTCCAGAGATGAGAAGCCATAGAGAGTTGAGGAGAGAGTTTATGTGTCAAGTTTTGTGTGTCTTTTATGATAAATTTATTAAGTAAATTAGTTGTTAAAAACACATACAATATTAAATTGTAGAGAAATAATACACTGTAAACACATTACACATTAGTTGATAATGGAGTTCATCCCTCCTGGGCTATATCTCCATGGACCTGCTTCAATGACTTGGCTCTCTCTAGATTAATGGTGAATTTTCTAATTTGATGCACTTGAAGTGCTCCAATGGATTTGAAACCTACTCCGTTGGAGTTAGAAGAATCAAAAACCTCTAGGTAGCCTCTTATAGCTCTACAAATGGTCTCCAGGTGATCTAGCCATGGCCTCCTCTCCTAGTGGCCTTGGGCTTCTTTAATATTCAAAGTGAAAAAACACTTATGCAAGTGCCTGCCTCTGCAGCCTACACCATCATACTCAGAGCATCCAAATCATCTAGGATTGACTAAAGCATGGAAAAATGCAAATGACAAATCCAAAACGGGGGAAGTCATCGAAAAACCAAGAGCAAAATACGAAGGGAGATGATACAACATTATCCTCACTATAAACGTGGCCTTCATGCACAGTGAAACGAAATAAAATAACACCAATAGGCCATGTGACAAGTTAATTCATGAGTTACTCTACATTAGAAAATTGATAACATCTAATAGAGAAAGGACCTCTGAAGAGTTTTCAACATTTATGGAGTGATACGATGGAATTCCCATACAGATTTCCATATCCAAATATTTCAACCTTAATATAATATGTCCTTAAGATTAAATGATACATAGGAGACTTTGAATTACCCATTTAATGCAATGTTATAATGAGGGAAGAACTATAAAATACATAGTATTCGAACCTCGGAATTCATATGTGTACCTATCCAACATTTGGGTATAAGCTCAAGTTAATAATAAGCGGTAGAAATAAAATATAATTTGAATAATGTTTTAGGATATTGTTAGGGTAGTATATATCATTTTTCATATGCTATTGATTATCAATGCTATCCATACATCTTTTTACTAATTGGGAACTACATAAGTTAATGATGTGGTTAAGAGCTAAGTCCATATAAGGATAAATAGCTTTGACACAATTAGAAGGGGAATCTTTGAGGATAATTAGATTATTAGAATATAATTAGATATTATAATATAACATTTAATGTGAATATGTCCATAAGAATGCTAGAAAATGAAAAATCTTCTGAAGATATAAATGAATTGTAAAATAAGTTAATAGGAGGGTAAACGTGTGAACGGTACAAAAGTGTCACAAATGACACTCAAGACTAAAATAAAAATGGTGGAATCAGTGAATGTTGGTCTAAGGATCGTTAAAAATAGAAGTTAATTATGTCCAGAAATAATGATGTCATTAGTAGAATTATAATGACAGAAAGTATACATATGTTCAAACATCGCAATATGAAGACATGTAATAACATCAAAAGACAAAAAGGTAGAATAAAGAGTATAACTAGATTTTTTTTTGGTAAGTAGAGTTATTACACATATTTAGCAGTATAACCCCCCCCCCCACATTTTTTGGAGTGCTCCACTAGTCAAGTGCCATGGTCCTGTGCGCTCTGCTTGGCTATAAAATGGGGGCGTCCTCAGCACATTGATAAGAATATCCAATTGCCATTATTAGAGGTGATATTAGTTCATTTGAGCCAACCATGTTGATTAGTTAATTTTTTTTTACTTTAGCTCTAATGTTACTACTCGTCGTGGTGGGAACGGATAATCCAACAATCACGAGTAGCATGCGCAGCGACTAGAAAATCGCAAGTGGAAGTTCTTAGTTCCATACTCTCGGAAACTTGTTCATGGATCTTGCACAACATGACTACAACAATGGTTACGACTACAAGAATTTGATGGTTGGCATCGAAGTGTCACCCACTGCCTACGGTCATGCAAACTGCAATTCCATACTCTCTAGTAACCTATTGAACGCTATCTGGGGCATTTGCCCCAATGCCTTTGGTGCTCATATTCAATACTGTACGACATAGTTACAATATTGTACCATTGAGTACGAGCAGTACCCCTTTTAGTATCAGCTACTCTGCAATACAACGCTATCCCTAATGTATCTAACATCTCGATTTAAATAAGACCCCAAGGAATCAGTCTCATCTATGTAGCGATATTGCTTCCTTCTTTCATAATGTGTCCGTATCCACCTCCTTTTGATGATGTGTAGGATGTTTGTGGTGATTGTACTTATGTTCTAGGATATGTGTGGGGGTGATGGTTGTGGTAATATTTTATAGAATTTTGTGTATTTCAAATGCAAATATAAAACATTATTTTGTGTTTATTTTCTCTACAAGTAAATTAATAAAATTTTATTTTCTTATTTTTAAATTTTTTTTTTTTTTATATTTGAAATATTAACATTTTGTTGATAAATAATTTAGTAATCATATGTTTCAAATTAATAAAATATTACTTTCTTATTTTTAATTTTTTTCTATGCTTCTAATCACCATCGTGCTCATAGGTAAACAAATTATCTTGTATTTCGTTTGCATGCAGTTAAGAAGTAGATTGGCTAAGTGTATTGAGCAAATAAGATTCACCGTGGTTCCTTGTCAAGAATTTTAATGACACTTTTACCATAATATTAAAATAATGTGTAAGGTGTGGTTTATTTAAGAATAAGATTTTCAGAATTTTCAATCTTATAAAAATAAAAAATTATAGATGATTTAAATCTAATGGTGTAAAAAATATTTTTCTTAATATATACAGTTTAATTTTATAAATTAAGTGTTTTTAAATAGTTTTTCATATTTTGATCTCTACTCTTCATTTCCACCTTTGTAGTGGCATTCCCAAGTTTACTTTAGATCCTAAAAATTCTTAACATTACAGCCTATAAAAAATTTAATGGTTATCAACACTTGTCAACCATTTAATTTAAAACTAGTACCATAATATGAAAATAAAGTGCTTTATGAGACTTTTAGTGGTCCTAATGTGACAATTTCTTATCATTACAAATACTCTATAAATATTTTAATGATTATCAACAATTTATTTATATAACTCATATCATGATATGAAAACCACATGCTTTAATGATCTTATGAATACAAAAAGCATAACATTATTAGTTGAATTTTGTAAAATAAACACAAATTCAAAACTGCGAGGAAGGAAATTTGATATGATATTGAAATGTGTGTGAGAAATTCAAGGTCTCAATACTATTTTCAACTTAAAAACAAAAAATAGGTCTAAACTAAAACTGGTGATAAAAGGTGGCTAATCAACTAATCATGTTATAATTTTATAATTCTATTAGTTAAATTTATAAGATATGAAACTGAATTATATTTTTTTTCCTTGGAAACAAATATTTATTTCATAGTGAAATAACAGATCGGCCCCTAAGATGGGGTTTTTACAATGCTCCTCGAGCTGTATGTTTACTTTACATAATGTTGAGTTTGTGTTATATTCTTTCCATGACTAGTCACGCGCGGGGGTGGCGGCAGGGGTAACAGGGGTGGCAATAGCCCCCCCTGTACATTGTGCTGGGTGCAACTTACGGGGGGGTCATGGGGGGGTGGTAGCCCATCGTGTCAGGGTCTGGGGCAGTTCCCCAGATTAATTTTTTGGTCCTTATTTTCCGGTGGGCGAACCTGCCCATGGTTTTCAGCCCCTAGTATTTTGTAGATCTAGTCAAGGGAACTACGGTTATGTTCTAATCCAGGGTTAATGGATTGGGTTTTATGTATACTTCGACATGTATATATATGTGTTGTAACACTAAAAGGAATATAATGAAAAAGCAAGCTGGTCGTCCTGATTTGGGATCCAGGGAAAAATCTCTGTGTTTTTTTGTTTTATGTTTTATGCTCTCTCTATTGTTTATTTTTTATTTTAAATATTCATTCGTAGACCATTTCTGTATCGGGTTAAAACCTACATTTGGTATCAGAGCAATTTTGGCTTCAAGGGGATGCCTTTGCTGCTGAGGGGTTTTTTGCTCAGGCTTGAGGTAGACACTGTTCAGTGGGAGATCTGCGGGATCGATTCTTGCGGTGAAAGAAGATGGTGAGCGGCGAGAAGATAGAGATCGAGAAATTTAATGGTCGGAGTTTTGAGTTGTGGAAGCTCAAGATGGAGGATCTACTGGTGGATAAATATTAGTGGATTGCGGTAGATCCAGGTACTAAACTAACGACAATGTCAGATGAAGACTAGAAGAAACTGGATCGGAAGGCAAAGAGCACAATACGGTTGTGTGCCTTAGATTCAGTATTGTTGAATGTATTTGGGGAAACTACAACGAAGACCTTATGGGACAAGCTAGGGAATTTATACCAATCTAAGTCTCTCGTGAATAAATTTTTCCTGTGGAAAAAAATGTATAACTTGAGGGTGAAGGATGGAGACTCAGTAAAAGAGCATCTGAACACCTTGAATACTATGGTAAGTCAGCTGTCATCTATTGATATTAAAATCTCAGATGAAGATAAGTGCATCAGTTTTTTGTGTTCTCTACCAGATTCATGGGACAGTCTAGTTATTGCAATAGGCAGCAATACAACTACCTTGATTTTTGATGACATTGTCTCATCCTTACTGTCAGAGGAAATGAGACAGAGAAATATGGAGGGTCATAATGGAGATGCCTTATCTGTACTAGGAAGGTCCCATAACAGAAACAAGAATAATGTTTCGAGTGGGAGATCTAAATCTGGAGGGAGATCTAAATCTCTTGAAAAGTTTGTAAATGCGTGATGGAAATGTGGAAAGGAATGGCATTACAAAAAGGACTGCAGATCTAAAGCTCCTAAGAAAGGAAGGGGATCTGATGATGCTCCTTTTGCAGAGGAAAAAACCACCTCAAATGAAGGTGGGGATGTGTATTTGGTTTCTTCTTCAAATACACATGTAGATCATGAGTCATGGTTGATTGAATTGGGTGAATCCTTTCACTTCACTCCTTATAGGGAGTGGTTCTGTGAGTATGAGAAGTATGATGGCAATGATGTCTTCTTAGGTGATGATAAGAAGGTCAGAATCGTCAAATGTGGAAAATTCAAGATGAAGCTGCAAGGTGGAAGGATTAGAACAATTCCTGATGTTCTGCACATTCCTGCATTGGCCAGAAATCTAATTTCTGTAAGAAATATGGATGATGCAGGTGTAAAAATAGTGTTTGAGAAAGATTCCTATAATATGGTTCGAGGAGCACTGGTATTAATTCGAGGAGTTTGGATTGGAAATCTGTACAAGCTCAGGATAGCACTATTATTGGTGGGTGCAAGAGTTCTGTGGTTCCTGAAAGTGGAGTGGAAAGCCTAGTGGTTTCTAGAGAAAAGACCATGCTATGGCATCAAAGGCTTGGACATATTGGAGAGAAGGGCCTTTAGATACTGCATGGAAATTGCATGGTAGAAGTTATGTCCAATAGCTCTCTCGATTTGGATTTCTGTGAACATTGTGTGTATGGGCAGCAGAATCGGGTGAGTTTTCCTTCTAGTGCTAAGAGGGCGATCAAGATATTAGAGCTTGTGCACAGTGATGTGTCTGGACCTATGCCAGTTCCATCACTGGGTAATTCTGTGTACTATGTTTCATTCATAGATGACTTCTCAAGGAATACATGGATATATCTCTTCAAGAATAAATCTGAAGTCTTTGACAGATTTAAAGAATTTAAGGCTCTGGTGGAAAACCAAACAGAGAAGAAGATAAAGGTGCTTAAGACAGATAATGGTCGAGAGTTCTGCAACAAGGAATTTGAAGAGTTCTGTAAGAAGTGTGGTATAACACGGAAGAAGACTACTCCATACACACCTCAGCAAAACAGAGTTGCAGAAAGAAGCATGCTTAGTGGTACTGGGTTAGGACAAGAATTCTGGGTAGAGGCAGTGGAGACTCCATGTTACTTGGTTAACATATCACCTTCATCAGTGTTGGAGGATAAGACTCCACATGAGGTATGGACTGGTAAGAAACCTTCTCTTTCACATTTAAGGGTATTTGGATGTGATGCATATGTACATGTTCCAAAGGAGAAAAGGAGCAAGCTGGATAATAAATCCGAACGGTGCATCTTTATTGGGTATAAGATGGTTTAAAGGGTTACAAGCTTTGGAACCAAGAAACAAGGAAGGTTGTGTACATCCGAGATGTGGCGTTTAGAGAGGTGAAAGATATTGTTAAACATGAAGTCTTGCAAAAGGAACCTCAGAAGATAGAGTTTGAGCTAAAGGAGGATGAATTAGACTCTACAATAGAAGAAGACTCAGAAGAGGAAGAGCCACAAAATCCAGCTGTTAGAAGATCAGTTCGATAAAGGAGACAACCAGAAAGGCATAGTCCATCTGCTTTCTGTTCAAAGTTTCCTTTAACTATAACTGAGGATGATCCCAGAACCATCAGGGAGGCAGTAGATTCAGAGGATGGAAAAATCTGGAAGGAGTCCATGGTTGATGAAATGGCATCCTTGCATAAAAATGAGTCATGGGATCTGGTGGAGTTGCCGGCTGGAAGGAAGCCCATCGGGAGAAAATGGGTGTTTAAGAAGAAGATGAATGTAGAGGGCAAGGTGGAGAAATATAAAGCTTGGTTAGTAGCAAAAGGTTATTCCCAGGTGCCAAGAATTGATTTTGGTGATATTTTCTCCCCTGTTTCCAAAGTTACTTCTATTATATTACTTTTATATGTTGTTGTTGCATTTTATTTTGAGGTAGAATAGATGGATGTGAAGACAACATTTCTTCATGGGGATCTGGAAGAGGAGATCTACATGAAACAACCTGAAGGCTTTATGGTGAAGGGGAAGAAAGAGCTGGTATGCAAGTTAAAGAAGTCTCTGTATGGGTTAAAACAATCACCAATGATGTGGTATCATATATTTGATATCTATATACGGGGACTTTGCTTCACCAGAAGCAAGGAGGATCACTATGTTTATTTTAAATTAATTTCTGACCATGTTATTTATTTGGTCTTGTATGTGGATGATATGTTGTTGATTGGAAATGACAAAGAAAATATCCAAGATTTGAAGACCCAGTTGTTCTCCAAATTCGACATGAAGGATCTTGGTGCTGGAAACTATATTTTGGGCATGGAAATTAAGACAGATCGGGAAAAGAGGAAGCTCTGGTTAAACCAGAGGAAGTATGTTGAGACTATATTATAGAGGTTCAATATGTAGGATAGTAAACTGGTGAATGTTCTGATTCTTGTAGGTACAAAGCTGTCTGCTGAATAGTGTCCCAAGACACAAGAAGAAGCGGAGGATATATCCTATGTTCCATATGCAAGTGCAGTGGGTAGCCTAATGTATGAAATGGTCTATAATAGACCAGAAATTTCACATGCAGTGGGAGTATTGAGTAGGTTTATGTCAAACCTAGGGAAGGAGCATTGGACAGCAGTGAAGCGAGTTTTCAGACATTTGTCTGGCACTAGTGATTATGGCTTGTGCTACCAGGGAAGACCAGGATTAGAAAGAGTGTTGGACATTTGTGGTTTTGTTGATGCAAACTCGGCTGGAGATCTGGGCCAAAGAAGATCTACAAGTGGGTATGTGTTTAGCCTATCTGGAGGTGCAGTCAGTTGGATGAGTAAAATACAATGTGTAGTGGCTCCTTCAACTACACAGGCAGAATACATGGTAGCCACTCATGCAAGAAAGGAAGTATTTGGTTGCAAATATTGTGTTCAAGTATGGGGTTGGTGCAGCAAGCTATATGGATAGACTGTGATATCCAAAGTAAAATTTTCTTGGCTAAGAACCATGCTTGTCATTCAAGGACAATGCACATTGATTTCAAAATCACTTTGTGAGATATACTGTTTAAGATAAAAGGGTGTTGCTGGTAAAGGTGGAGACTTTGAAGAATGTTGCAGACACATTGACAAAGTCTGTGAGCACTCAGAAGTTCTCTTGGTGTAGAGAAACAATGGGTGTTGCAAAGCTGGGCTAATGAATTAGCTCTCCTGTGGCCCCCTGCAGAAATAAAACAACAAGTGGGAGAATGTTGGGTTTGTATTATATTCTTTCCATGACTAGTCACACACATGGGGGTAACACGGGGGGTGATAGCGGACCCGCCCATGGTTTTGTGCATGGTTTTGGGGCATGATGGTTTTCAGCCCCTGGTGTTTTCTAGATCTGGTCAAGGGAACTACGGTTATGTTCTAATCAAGAGTTAATGGATTTGGGTTTATGTATGCTTTGGCATGTATATATATGTGTTGTAACACTAAAAGGAATATAATGAAAAATCAAGTTGGTCGTCCTGATTTGGGATCCAAGGAAAAATCTCTGTGTTTATCTATTTTATGTTTTATGCTCTCGCTATTGTTTATTTTATTTTTTTAAGATTCATTCGTAGACAATTTTTGTATAGGGTTAAAACCTACACTAAAAGTATCCTACCTTCCTATACTATTGTATAACTAACAAGAAATTCATAAAATTTCTTATCGTTCCTGATACGTTGTTGTTCAACAATAAACTGAATTTTATATATATATATATATCATTGTAAAAAAAAAAATTATTTATATAATTATTTTTTAAATTAGTATTATTATTTTAAATTCTATAAAAAGTATTTATAGTATGTAAAAATAATTTCTTTAATTAATATTTTTTTTGAAGAGTTACTTTCAATTTTCTTTTATAAATTAATATAATAAAAAAGAAAAAACTATAATTTTGTATTTTACTTTTATTTTATCTAAATAATAAAAAAAAAATTATGTCAATTGAAAATTCATCATTAAATAAAAAAATAAAAACTCTATCAAATGAACTCTTACCAAAATATAATTATCTAGGTATATAACATCCACATAGAGACTAATGATTCAAAAAAATAATAATAGAAATTAGTAATTCACAGTTTGATACATTTTAGATTTTTTTATCAAATTTAAACATTAAATGTCAATATTGGATATTTACTTAGATTATATTTTTCAAAGGTATTAAATTCAATTTTTTTCATAAAAATAACAATTATGAGGAAAATCAAATGTTAACAATGTACAATCTAGTTAGAGAGTGTTCAAAAGTGTTGAATCTATTTTTACATAAAAAAATAACAATTTTGATAATATTTAAATATTTCTTGACTTTTTGAATGTTAAGTAAATCTTCTCATTTTAATGGATGAATCAAGTTATGGCATTTTTTTTCTGCTCAGACAAAACACAATAGTGGGGCCTTCCCTTATAACATTGGAATTATTAGGATCACACCAAATGTGTGCTCCATGTTAAACTATAGAGGCCTTTTGGCTTTTTAAATAGTCACTATCCACATAATATCATTTTACTTGTTGGGTTGAGGGGTCCAATTGTGGCATCATTGTTGTTAGTCACCAAATGCGTTCTTGGTGCCCAACATTTTTAAACATTTAAAACATGCCATCAAATTCTCTCTTTGATCCAATTTAATGAAACGCTTTTTTTTTCTCTCATTTTAGATAAATTATTAGATTTGTAATGTAATGTTTTCTAGGTAAATTTGGTAAATTCGGTAGGAAAATATTTAAATAAGAAATGTTAACAATGTAGAATCTAGTTTTATTAAGATTATTCAAACTGTTGAATCCATTTTTTTAGGTTTTAATCGTACACATATAATACGTAGAAACAAATTCTTAAAAAAATATATATATATACAACTGCAAGAACATAAAATATACACAGAGATTTTTTCCTAGAACCCAAACAAGCAAAACTAGATTGATTTTTCATTATATTCCTTTCAATGTAGCAATACATTATATACATATCGAAGATATCAGTAAACCCCAATCCATTAACCCTTAGATTATAACATAATTGTAGTTTCCTTGAAAGGATATACAAAATACAATGGAAAAAAACCAGCATGACCAAACCATTCACGAAAACCATTTAGAAAACCACGGATAGGTTTTCCTAGCATCCTTGGCTCTTCCCCCCATCATTGGGTCCTTATAAGTTTTTTTCCTACGTCGGTACTCTAGACCTCGCGTACAGGGGCTATCCACCCCCTGCAAACCCCTTGGCAAGGGGGGTTGTCATCGCCACTTTGCCCGACACAACATAACATCACCTACGACCAGTCATGGAATGAATATAACACATACCCCACATTCTCCCACTTGTTTTTTTCTTTCCAGATGGGGGGTCGCGATGGTGTACAATCACTAGTACTGAGCTGCAACACCCATTATTTCTATACAACAAAAAATTTCTTAGTGCTCACATACTTTGTCAATGCATGTGCAACATCATTCCAAGTGGCCACCTTTACTAAAAATTCTTTTTTTTCTTCAACCATTTCTCTAACAAAGTGACTTTTAACATTTATATGCTTTGTCTTCAAATAATAAGTAGGGTTATGTTCCAATAAAATTGTTCTTTGGTTATCATAGTATATATTTATAGCTCTTTGTACCATCCCCATACTTGAACACAATATCTATGACCAAACAAATTCCTTTCTTGCATGTGTGGCTGCCATGTATTAAGACTTTGTAGTTGGAAGAGACACTACAAACTCGCTCTTTCTCATCCAAGTGACACCCCCTCCAAATAAGTTAAACACGTACCCACTTGGAGATCTTCCCTGAATTGATCTCCATCACAGTATGCAACAACAAAGCCATGTATGCCCAACACTCTATCCAATCATGATCTTCCCTGGTAGGAAAAAACATAATCACTAGCATCGTGCAAGTACCTAAAAACTCACATCAGTATTTTCTAATGCTCCTTACATGGTTTTGACATAAACCAGATTAATACTCCCATGTAATATGAAATATCTAGCCTAATACAAAGCATTGCATACATTAGGCTACCAACTTCACTAGCATATGGAAAATGTCACATGTCCTCTTCCTCTTCCTATTTCTTGGGACATTTTTTAGAAGATAACTTTACACCTAAAAGAAGAGAAACCTTCACCGGTTTGTTATCCTGCATATTAAACTTCCACAATATTGTTTTGCAACACTTCCTATATTTTAACTAGAGCTTCCTCTTTTCTTGACCTTATTTAATTTTCATGCCCAAAATATAGTTTGTAGTACCAAGATCATTCATTTCAAATTTAGAGGACAATTGGGTCTTCAAATCTTGATAACTTATTTGTCATTTCCAATCAACAACATATCATCAATATACAAGACCAAATAAATAACATGGTGACTCGTTAATTTAAGATACTGATAGTTATCTCCTTTTCTCCTTCTGAAGCCAAGTCCTCTTATATATCTATAATATTTTTTATACCACATCTTGGTGACTACTTTAACCCATAAAAAGACTCTTTTGACATGCATACCAATTCTTTCTTACCCTTCATTCCAAAGCCTTTTGGTTGATTCATGTTGATCTCTTCATCCACATCCCCATGAAGAAATTTTTTCTTCACATCCATTTGTTATACCTCAAAATAAGGAATAGAAGTGACAAAAAAAAGTAATAAAATATAAGCTAACATCATAGTAGGAGAAAAAGTATCACCGAACTTAGTTCTCGACACCTTCGAATAACCTTTTCCTGCCAATTGATCTTTTAATTTTTCAACCTTGCCTTTTACATTCATCCTGTTCTCAGGCACTCATTTGCTCCAAATGGGTTTCCTTCCAATAAGCAACTCCACCAGATCCCAAGCATAATTTTTTTCCAAGGATTCTATTTCTTCAGCAGTGGCCTTTTTCCAAACTTTTTAATCTTCTGCATCCAATGCCTCCCTAATATTTTTGGAGTCGTCATTAGTAACAGATAAATACATATTTGAATAGAAGGTTGATGAACTACGAGGAAGGAAATTTTGGCAATAATACATGCACTGAAGAAATGGACACCTTACCTAAAGGGAAGACACATAAAGGAAAAAAAAATTATTATGATAGTCTTAAATACTTTTTGGAACAAAGGATATCTTCAGAAGAGAAGCAAAATGGGTTAGAAATATATTGGGTTATGAATTTGAAATCACGTATAAAAAAGGGAAGCTAATTGTTGTTTCATATGCACTCTCAAGAAAGGACGAGGATGCACAAGCATTGCTTTATGCCATTTCTATTATCCAACCAGATTGGATAACCGAAGAAAGGGAGCAATGGAAGAATGACGAACAAGTATGTACACTCATTCAAAAATTTTAGAAAGATCCTAGTACATCTAATACATTTGGTTGGAAAAATGATTCCTTATGGTAAACATATCACTTATATATTTGTAATAATTCCAAACTAAAAAAAAAAATTGGAATTGCAAACCTCTCCATTTGGAGGACACTCGGGAATTTTAAAAACTTACCAGACATTTAAGAAATAATTTTTTTAGGATGGCCTTAAATATGATATTCAAAATTTTATGCTAGAATGTTTGGTTTACAAGAAAAATAAAATTGAGACAATGAAGAAAAATAATGCTGAGAAAGGATGTTTTTTTATTTGAATTATCTAATAATTTTTCATTTACGTAATGTAAAGGAGGTTTCTGTCTCAAAGTGGCTGATTTCTAAGTCGTTGATCTCTCTTTTCTTCTATTTCGTGAGTTTATTTCATAAGAGTGATGCTAGGGTTTTTCGTTGAAGATGGTATGAGAAACCCAACCTCCACTATTGGGATTAGATGGTTTGTAGGACATGTACCTGTATTTGTAACAACATTAACCAGAAGTTCTCCACTTTTAGCATTGATTAGCATGAACTTCCATGGAGGTTATAATGGATATTTGATATTTCCATTATGTGTATATGTGTGATTTGATGTGGTATATATATCAATTAACTAATTCAATTCTACTACACCTGTATTTTCTTTCGAATATCTACTCTTGTATTCCATGCTAATGATAATAATTTTCTGTGAGCTAATATGTGATTAAATTTTGGCACTTTCCCAATCACGTATGTCTGAGAATATTTTAGCTCTGTAACCCTTATTGAGGCATGATTATTCTTATTATTTTTTTGTTACATTATTTAAATCTATTTTGTAGTTTATTAATCATGGGTTGATTTCATTCCCATTTTTGGGGATTTTCATTCATGTACTCATGCTATCCTTGTATTTTGATAACAAAGAGTTGAAACATACATGGTGGCAGTCAGACCAAGATACCAGATGGGGATCCTATCATAAATGATGTGAGGTATAATTGGGACATCACATAGGAAACACCCCCTCACTATTCATGGGACATTTTTTCCCCTCAACAACACCATATAAAATAAGGAGGCATTAACTTTGATGTTGGTCGTCTGTTCCAGAATATCAAATTAGGTAGTGTGTAAAGTGAAAAGGGGAAAGAAGAATGTAAATTTTGAGAGGTGGAGTTTGTGTTTACAAAAGGGATTTGTAACTCCTTGATTTTCAGGTTATTTGGAAGATTTATTTCTAACATTATGAGCCCTAACATTTCCCCTTGTCTCAACAATAAAAACTTCTTCATTATCAATCTAGTCTAGAGTCCCCATAGTAGGATCATGTTTCTTACCAAATATTCATTCTCTCATGCTAATATGAACATTACAAGTTTCCTCATCTTGGTATTTTTCATATAAATTGTGCCATGGGAAGAAGAACAAAGATTTTGGTTAATAATCTTGCTAAGTAGCATGGACATGTCTTAAAAAAGGGGGTTTTTGTTGACCTTGTATGTTAAACTTTTTTTCGTATGAAATGAATATATTTCTCATATCTTTCATGACTTGAAGTATGGATTTCATATTATATTAGTTATTTTCACCCTATCAAGGAACATTGGTTCTACAAATTTATTCTTCGTATTATAATAGATTTGGAGTGAAAACTCAGGACTGGTAGTATTCTTGTCTTCTAACCGTCGACAGTAAGGTGGCACTAATGCCCTATAGTAGTGCATCATGGCTACTTGATTTTCGAGGTAGATAATTTTAGGTATCTAATTATATAGTATGGTAAAATTAAGATTAAATTATTTAATGGTTTATCCTTTCAACAGGAGACATTGTTGTATTGAAATAAGAGCTCAATATGGTTTATAGGCTACCAATAGGTAGTTTTGAACTAGTATAAAATATATTCCCAAGCGAAGAAGGATTTGGGATAAAGTTTGAAAAAATAAGCAATGACTCTACCTTGAAAGGAATTCACAAACAATCAGATAAAGGTTTTGTTATCATTTTCCCCAATTTTGTGGCATGCATTGGATAATGTGATTAAATGTTCATTTATAGTGAATGTTCTATTGGCTAAAAACTTAGGTAAATGCCCTTGTTGTCACCACGGAAAACACCCTCCAAAATTTGGTCTACACTTGAATTTTGGAGGTGCATTACACTTTTTGGTGAAATTAGGGTGCATTTTGGTGAAAAACATATGTTTGATCCAAAAATTTAAGTGCTTAATAAAGAAATTTTTAAGCACTTGATCGATATATTGAGGCGGTTAAAAATAACTTCATCGAGCATTTAAACAAACCATTGGTTGAGATATTAATGGATCGATTTAGAGTTATGGATCAATCAAAAAGTTTATCTAGATTGATGTAGGAATGCAATAAAATACAAAAATAAACATAAACCCAAAGACAGAGTAGAAAATATGCTTCATTTCATTAACATCCAATAATTGAAATAAGCTTACAGACAGAATGGAAATAAACTAGCTCGGGTGATGGTAGTTTATCTCTAATAAGTGATGTGGTGGATGCATGCCTCTAAACTGTCTTACAATGAGGCTCAGGGGACTATTTATTATTGAAAAAAATTTGAGAACCATAAACATCCAAAACCCTAACCAAAGCATATGGAGCACCAAGATGTTGTGGTCCCTCTTGGAGTTAGTTGGGCAGAAAACTTCTTCGGGTCATATCTTGGTCATATTATCTTTTTTTGGGACATAATATATATCCTCCAAAATATCTATCTGATTCCTTAAAAAAACGTAGTTTAGGGGGTCAAAAATGCTCTCGAATTTTAGGACCCGAAAAACTACTAAAATTAGTAAATGCGGCTATTAAAAAGGAAACTCATGAAACCGACTCAAGATATAGGGGTACTAGGTGGGTGTCCACCAATATCCATCTGGATCATTCCTCCCCATATAGGAAGAAATGGTCCCCATTTCATGCAGATCGTCCATGAGGTGAGGAAATTTCTGTTGAATTTGGTCCCCAATGAACCACTTGCTCTCTTGAAGGAGTTGGACTGCTTTGACAACTCCATATAGATGGATCCTCTAATAGAAAGTGTTCTTGATCTATGTGTCCATGATAGGATTAGTTGTGGCATGTGCCATGGAGTTTGGTTTAAGTTTGTGTTAGATCCCTATATTACTAGTATAGTCCCTTATTGTTGTTAGTGTAACCCCCATATTTTTATTATTGTACCCATGTAACCCCCATATTGTTATTACTTGCCCTTAAATTATTATTTTTAGGTAATCTAGGATTACATTGTGGCCCCTTGGACTCCTATATATAGAAAGGAGGTTTTGTAATTTGAATCATCCAAGAATTATTCATTCATGTACTGTATTGGAGGTTACCCCCTCGAAGTGGCTTATTTCTAAGGCATTAATATCTCTTTTCTTCTATTATTGGAGCAGGTTTCACAATATTTGGTATCAGAGCTTTGGATTCTAGGGTTTCGCTGCTCCAAACAGGTCATCATGGAATTTTCGCTATAACATTTTTTATACGAAGGTTCAGAAGCTCAAAATTTTAGGGTGGTAAGCCGAAATCCTGATGAACAACGTCGCAAAATTTTAGAGCTTTGTTCGCAATATTTTAGGAGATATGATCTGTGGAAGGTAGGGCTTTTTGTAGGCTCTTGAATTTCAGTTAAAACGGTCATCACGGAATTTTCGCTATAATGTTTTTTCTACGAAGGTTCCAAAGTGGAAATTTTCAGAGCATGAATCTGAGATTGTGAGGAACATCATCACAAAATTTTAGAGCTTGGTTCGCAATATTTTCGGAAATATGATCTGTGGAAGTTAGGTCTCTTTCAGGCTCCCTAATTTCATCTCAAAGAGGTGAGCGTTGGAAAATCTTCATAACTCTCTCTCTGAGCATCGGATTGAAATTATATAAAAAGTGACTAGAATTACACGAAATTTAGTTTCCTGTCTATAAATTTCAAAGCCAAAGGAGCAAACAGTGACACGTGGTGAGTCGTACAATTTCACTCTACTGAACTAGTCCATAATTAGGTCATTGTGGGACATTGGACATAAATTTTCCTTGAAGAATCCAAATCAAGTTAGACCTATCGCATTTTAAAGAAAATTTAGAGGACTACTACAGGACCAAATTTCAGATATTGAGTATTTCCATTTATAGAGATAATTCAATTTCAATAGAGATCTCTGCAAAAGCAAGTAAAAGGTGTGTATTTTTTTTCCCGAATTGCATAAGTCTTGTTTGAAGAATCAAGTTGAATTGATTCCAAGGGAATATTGTAGAATAGATATCATTATTGGTTTCTAAAATTTCCCCTAAAAATAATTCAACACCCATTATCCCTTTAGAAGGCTCTACTACGACACATGAAGATGAATAATGACAATATGACATATCAAAATTACAAGAGCAAGTGCAACAAATTTCACTCTCACAAAGATCAACAAAAAATGACATGGATGTTTTGAAGAAAGGTATGGAAACTAAGATGGTTGGTTTGAAGAAAGGCATGGAATGTAAAATATATGGCATGGAATCTTGCATGGAATCTAATATGGATGAAATGGAAGCTAAGATCGATGAAAAAATGGAAAACATGAAGAATGATCTAAAAGCAAACATGGAAGGTTTGACAAAGTTGATACGAGAAATGTTTCGTAATGGTGAAAATATAGTAGAGGAAACTCATGATGAGAACAAAATAAATATTAATCACGATTTCATCAACTCTAATGTTCGTGGGAAGAACCACCATATTCCAAAAATGGATATGAGAAATTTTGAAGGAAAGGATCCTATAACATGGATACTACATATGGAGCAATATTTTGATCTCCATAATGTGCAAAACACACAAAAGGTATGCATTGCAACTTTACATTTGGAACAAAATACATTTTTATGGTATCGATGGCTTTGCTCCCGTAAAAAAATTGTCACTTGGTCAATTTTTATGGAGGAAATGATAGCACATTATGAGGATACAAAGAGTAACACCTTCTTTAGCCAATTGATAAATCTCAAACAAAAGGGTTTAGTGGGGGAGCACATTGAGGACTTCCAAAAATTGAATATAAGGGTAACTGATATTACAGAGGAACACGAGATTGATCTCTTCATAGGTACTTTAAAGGATAACATCCAACATGAAGTTCACGTTTTGGAACCTGATTCATTGGAGAAGGCATTCAAGTTGGAAAGAAAAATTGAATGTAAAATTATGGCGACAAGGAAGCCTACCACTCACTTCTATAAAGAAGGAAGTGTTGCTACGCCTATATTTCCACAACCTACATGGTTGACACCACAATAATTGGAAGAAAAAATATCAAAATGGCTTTGCTATAGTTGTGATAGCCAATACACTAAAGGTCATAAGTGTGGTGAGAAGAAATTATTTTACATAGATTATGAAGAGGAAGAAGAAAATGAACAAGAAGAGGATATACACCAGCAACCAACCCTAGAAGAGGAAGAAATGAGTTTGACCATATCGTGTAATGCATTGGCAGGAATTGCCACTCCTCAAACTCTCAAGTTAGAAGGACATATCAAGAAGAAAAATGTAATAGTGTTGATTGATTCAGGGAGTACCCATAATTTTATTCATTTTAAGGTAGCCAAGGAATTGAATTGTTTCCTATACCCAGCACCAGAATGTCAAGTGATGGTTGCAAATGGAGGAACTATAAATTTCTCTTGAAAATTCCATAATATCAAGCTAACCATGGGGGAATATGTATTTAATAGTCCAGTGCTTTCCATTCTTATGGCAGGTGTTGATGTTGTACTAGGAGTACAATGGTTACAATCTTTGGAGACGGTAGCTCTCAATTTTCAAGAAATTTTCTTGAAATTTTTCTCAGAAGGAAAGGAATTCGAATTACAAGGTATTGTAGGGAAACCAGGAAAAATAATAAGCTCTAATGTCATGAAAAAGCTTCTAAATAAATAACAATGAGGCATAATTTCACAATTATGCTCACTAGAAGTTCCAACATAAAAGCCATCTATTTCTGCAGATCTCCAAAAAGTCTTGGACAATCATTCCAAGGTGTTTGAAACTCCCAAAGGACTCCCACCTATTCATGATCATGATCATTCTATTCATTTGATTCCAGGAAGTGTTCCTCCAAACATCAGGCCTTATAGATATCCTTATGTCCAAAAGAGCGAAATTGAGCGTATGGTTGCAAAAATGTTAGAGGCGGGTATAATTCAACCTAGTCAAAGTTCTTTCTCTTCTCCTGTAGTATTGGTACACAAGAAGGATGGATCGTGGCACATGTGTCAAGATTATAGGGAGCTCAATAAGCTCACCATTAAAGATAAATTTCCCATTCCTGTGATTGATGAATTACATGGAGCAATTTATTTTACCAAGTTGGATCTCCGTTCAGGATATCATAAAATTAGAATGAAGACTAAAGATATTCCGAAAAAATCATTTCGAACTCATGAGGGTCATTATGAATTTTTGGTCATGCCTTTCGACCTTACCAATGCACCTTCTACATTTCAAGGGTTGATGAATTCCATTTTCAAACCCTTCCTTAGAAAATTTGTGTTGGTATTTTTTGATGATATACTAATCTACAGCAGGTCTTCGAAGGATCATGTTCAACATGTTGACAGGGTGCTCAAACTACTACGGGAGAAACAATTATATGCAAAAACATCCAAATATTTCTTTGGAGTGCAAGAGGTGGAATATCTGGGTAATATTGTATCTCACGAGTGTGTTAAGGTAGACCCTAACAAAACTAAAGCCATTAAGGAATGGAAATTCCCCACAACCACAAAGCAGTTGCGAGGATTTCTCGGGTTAACAGGGTATTATCGCAAGTTTGTTAAGAATTATGGGAGAATAGCAGCACCTCTAATAACATTATTGAATAAAGATGCATTTTCATGGACTCCTGAAGCAACTAAGGCCTTTGAACATCTTAAAGAGGTAATGGGCCTAGCATCGGTCTTAGCTACGCCATACTTCACTAAAATCTTTATTGTGGAATGTGATTCCTCAAGAAATGGAATTGGTGTTGTTTTAATGCAAGAAGGAAGACCCATTTCTTTTGAAAGTTGTCCAATTAAAGGAAAGTATTTACAGAAACCGATTTATGAGAAAGAAATGTTAGCGATACTGCATGCACTAAAGAAATGGCGAACTTACCTAATGGGAAGAAACTTTAAGATAAAAATTAATCATGATATTCTTAAAAACTTTTTGGAACAAAGACTATCTTTAGAAGAGAAACAAAAATGGGTCACAAAGATGTTGGGTTATGACTTGAAATAATCTACAAAAAAGGGAAGCTAAATGTTGTTGCAGATGCACTCTCAAGAAAGAATGAAGAGGTGGAAGCATTGCTTTGTGCCATTTCTATTATCCAACTAGATTGGATAACCAAAGCAAGAGGTGAATGGAAGAAGGATGAAGAAGTGTGGACACTCATTCAAAAGTTGCGAGCAAGATCCTAGTACATCCGATACATTTAGTTGGAAAACATGATTCCTTATGGTACAAATATCGCTTATATATTTGTAATAATTCCCAACTAAAACAAAATATTCTTTTGGAATTGAACACTTCTCCTTTAGGAGGACACTCGGGATTTTTAAAAAACTTACCACTGGGGTGAAGAAAGAATTTTTTTGGGATGGACTTAAATCTGATATTCAAAATTTTTTGGCGGAATGTTTGGTTTTCCAAGACGAATAAAGTTGAGACAATTAAGACCTTGGGTCTTCTACAACATTTATCCATTCCAAGTCAACATTGGGAGGAGATTTCAATGGATTTTATCACAGGTTTACCTAAGTCCGAAGGAAAGAGTGTCATCATGGTGGTAGTTGATAGACTTACCAAGTATGCACACTTTTGTGCATTATCTCATCCATTTAAAGCAAGAACAGTTGATAGTACATTTATGGACACAATTCAAAAGCTACATGGAAACCCAAGGGTTATTGCGAGTGACAAAGATCCCACTTTTACTGGAAATTTTTGGACAGAGTTATTTTCTTGTTTGGGTACTCAATTAGCTCATAGCTCATATTATTATCCTCAATCCGATGGTCAAACTGAGATAGTAAATAAATGTTTGGAAGGATATCTTCATTGTTTTGTATCTGATAAACAAACACAATGGGTCAAGTGGTTACCTCTCGCAGAATGGTGTTATAACACTTCCTTCCATACTGCAGCAAAAATGACCCCATTTATGGAACTTTGTGGATATCATCCACCATCCATCACTTCAACTTTAAGAGAAAATTCAAAGGTTAAGTAGTGGAATATCACATCGAGCATCAACAAGAATTTCTCCAACTCTTAAAGGATAACCTGAATTTGGCACAAAATCAAATGAAACAATAGGCAGATCAACATTACAACGAGATAAGTTTTGATGTAGGAGACTGGGTAATTTTACAGCTACAACCATACAAACAAATGTCCCTCAAGCAAGCTAAGAAGGATAATAAATTATCGCCAAAGTACTATGGTCCTTACAAGGTGTTGCAAAATATTGGTACTATGGCATACAAATTGGAGCTTCCTGCTTCTTCACGAGTGCATCCAATTTTTCCATGTTTCATGCTTAAAGAAGGTTATAGGTGAAAAATCTTCCAGATTCAAACAATATTGCCGGAACTTGATGAGGAAGGAAAAAATCATATTCGAACTCTGAAGCGGTCACAAAAACAAGAACTCGACAGCTACGGAATCGATCAATTTCAGAGTATCTCATCAAGTGGAAGAACTTACCCACTGAAGATTCTACATGGGAAGATGAGAATTTTATACAGAAGCACCCAGACCTACTCAAGCGTTGAGGAAAACACTTTTTTGAAGGAGAGGTGCATGTTAGGTTCCTATATTACTAGTATAGTCCCTTATTGTTGTTATTGTAACCCCCTTATTGTTATTATTGTACCCCTATAACCCCCATATTGTTATTATTGTGCCCTTAAATTATTATTGTTAGGTCGGCTAGGATTACATTGTGACCCCACTAGGATTACATTGTGACCCCATGGACTCCTGTATATAGAAAGGAGGTTTTGTAATTTGAATCATCCAAGAATTGTTCATTCATGTAATGTATTGGAGGTTTTCCCCTCGAAGTGGCTTATTTCTAAGGCGTTGATACCTCTTTTCTTCTATTTTTTGAGCTGGTTTCACAACACTCTATTTGTGTGAGTTGTTCTATAATGTCATATTTGTACATCAATGGTGGAAAGTAGTGTCAAAGGTAGTCCACATTGAACACTGGGTGTAAACTTTAACAAACCTAAAAAAAAAACATATAAAAATATATAAAATACCATGGTCGATGGGACACGTATTCCAAGTTTATGAGTTGCAAAAACATCCTATTGGGTGTTCATTTCGATTATTATCACTAAGGAAATTGGCAAAGGAAAAAGAAAAGGCTTTATATATGCATGAGGCATTAATTGGCACTGTATTTATGAAAATAATGGAAATTAGGAGAAAATGAACGTGAAAGTTCAGAGGTTCTATGTGAGGAGGAAAATGAAGGAAAATAATGGAAAATGAATAAATTAGAGGCATCATTAATAAAAGGCTTCTTAGGATTAGTGGGTGAGGCTTAGTGAGTTGAGTTTTGGATTTCTCATTATTCTCTCTCTCTCTCTCTCTCATACTCCTAAGCACTTAGTATATTCTTCGAGCACTCTTATAGAGTGTGGCATACTTAGAGATTTAGATAAGGAAAACAAAGGAAAAGCAGGAAAGCGGAAGATGGCATCCAAATCAACATTGATCTGAATATGGATAAATTTTTTTGGGGGTGATAGCTTCTTCATATTTATAAAATAATTATGTTTAAGGATCATCTCAAATTAGGAATTTATGAGAGGGTTTATGTGTCAATATTTGTGTGTATTTTATGATAAATTCATTAAGTTAAATTATCTATTAAAAACACATCTATAGTAAGTAAATCGCAGAAAAAATAATACACAGTAAAAAACATTACACGAGTAGTTGATAACGTTGTTCACCGCTCATGGGCTACATCTCCATGGACCCTGCTTCAATGGCTTGGACCTCGTTTGGATTAATGATTAATTCTCTCATTACATGAACCTGCAGTGCTCGAATGGCTTTGCAACCTACTCCATTGAATTCAGAAGACTCAAAAACCCCCTAGTTAGCCTCTTACGTTTCTCCAAATGGTCTTCACGTAAAAAAAATACTTACGGAAATGCTTGCCTCTGTAACCTACACCATCATGCTTAGAGCAACCAAATCATCTAGGATTGACTATTTTTGTGCCTAACTTGGTTGAAATATCCCAAAGTTATTGCCTCTTCAATATTTCTTAGAAAAACTCCAAATCTGGAGAAAATCTAGTAAAATCCTTCACATTTGGGAGTTTCGTCGAAAAGTGTGGACTTTTCCAATTAGTTTTAATCCTTACTTAAATCAAACTGGATATTAATTAAAATTTAGTGCACATTTAACTAGGGTTTAGTGCTCTAAGCGCATTTTTAAAAAAATCGAATTAAATTCAGATTAACACATTTTAAATGTTGATTAGGGCTAATTAAACCATATTTAGTGATCTAACCCTACACATTTTTTGGAGAACTCCTCCTGGTCACAGACCATGGTCTTGTGAAATCAAGGGCTGGCCCTTTTAACCCATGTTGAAAACCATTTTAAACTTCAAATATATTCCGCGCGCAATGGATGTTAAGAAAAATGGTCGTGTTCTATTGGAAACGTTGGCCCATGGTGTGGGGGAGGTCATGGCGTCAAGCCCAACCTCCTCACATCCACCACATAAAAAAATTTCCCTGACACATAAATTGAATTTTGACCACACTTAGTCAAAATGCTGCCTTTGGGAGGGCCATGTGGCAGCCTCTGGGCTACCCACATGTCCTCATCCAATTGGTTCTTCAAAAACCAACAAGAAACTGCCATGTGCCCATAAATTTTGGCCACTTACAAATTGACACTTTTTAGCATGCTATTGGCCGATGGAAAACAATAAGTTTGACCCCTTTTACCCTCGTTTGACCTTTTTTTTTGAAAATTTGCATGTTTCGGTCAAGCGGACAACGGGCTCTAACTTTCACATACGAACTCTGTTTTGAGTGAAATGAAGTGCACCAGATTCCTAGCGATGAGACCTATTTGGTCGGTCTAGTTTGGAGCAATTTTTAACACTTTTGAAATTTTTAGAAAAATTTTTTTTCCCCCAATCCAAATTCCGATCACTCTTTCCCACCGACAAGGCTTTTGGTCCCACAAAAGTTGGTTATATAATGAGAGCTAAATAATCTTATGTTTACCAAGTTCAATCACGTTGATTTTACTTGGAATAATCTCCATGAAAACCACTTCGGGTTCATTGAGATGCCTTTCCTTGGAAATGGCTTGGCACTTAAACCAACGTCCTCCTTTTGCTATCGACCCTAATCCAACACTTGTTGGCTGCTTGCTAACTGATTAAACACCTTGTTGTACCAAATATATCCCTTGGTTCTTGGAAAACTTATTAATGGCCTTCCCACTCGGAATCATGTTCCTCCTTTCCACACACATGCATTTGATGCAAGCTTCTCCTTGGAAACCACTTTTCCAGGTTAATCCCATTTAAGTGAACTACAACAATGACTTCCAACATCGGTAATCACAAGAAAATAAATGGTCACTCTTTTTACCTCCATGGTTCCAAATTCCACATACGGAAGAATGAATTCGCCATCTCTTCCACTTCTTGGCATCAATGCATCAAATGATCTACAATGGTTGTTGTTTTGGTTGAAAATTTTTTTGGCATCTTGTCCACTTTCCTCTTTTTGATTCCATCATCCTCTAATATTCACATGCTTCTCATGCCATGATTTTAGAATGAAGGCTAATCATGAGTCTCTTTCCCAAGAGAGGTCCTTCTAAAGATCATGCGACATCTTGTCACAAGAAAAATCATTAATCTTGAAAAGCACATCATGCAAGAAACATAAATTTGACGACCTGTTCCTTTTGGATCCTTCAAAGGAAACAAATGTCACATCCTCTGAAACATTTCCATGCATTCTTACATCTTGGTGTACAAAACCATCGACCAAATACAAGTCGACAAAACATGCCTCTTCAAACAACTGACTCTCAATTCAAACAAAATCATATAAAAATTTCCATCTTTACTACATCTAAGTGAGTCAACATAACTCTACTTTTCCAATATATTGCTTCATGCAATATGCAACATACTTTTCAAAATAAAAGAAATGAATTGAATTGAAAAAATAAATGCATCAATAAGTCAAGAATTTTCATCAAACTTCAAAACAAATGAAATTCCTTAATTGGTTAAGAAATTTAATCATGTCCTTCCAAACCACTTCAATGGTGCTTCTTTTCAGTTGCACTTCATCATGTGAATTATCCTCACTGACATCAATTATGGAATATCCTTTTCCATTATTTTCAAGATCTCTTTCCCCCATTCTTCAAATGTCATGGATGACTTGTTGGATACAAAGTCCAATACTTGTCTACAAGATGACCTTGTTTATGGAAATGGTGCAAAAGAATTGCACCTTATTTTCAACATAGTTTGCATTGTCCAATGGACCTTTGGCTTTACTCCTCCTTTGTTTTAAAATTTTCTTGCGCATGGAGAAATTCTTCCAAAACCTCGAAAGAGTATGGTTATTCAACCCACAAAAGGAACATGTAAACTTTCTCCAAATCTTATGTGAGGATTTTCCATGTTTATCATAATCAAAAGAAACTTGATTCAAGGTTGATTTATACCTTGAAGATTCACCTTTATCGCCTTCTTGAGGAGGTGGATTTGATGAGGTAGTGCGTCTCTTAGAAATACCAACAATGGATTCAATGCCTTTAGAGCTTTCAACATCCTCTTGTTTTCCATTTCCATAAGTTGAATTCTTATGAGCATCTTCTTGCAAAGTGGGTGTGAAGCTTTTTCATTCCTCATGAACACAAAACTTCACAAGCTTTGAGGTAATGAACATGTCATGAAATTCCTTCTTGGAACACCTTCATGTGCATCCTTAACTTTGGATCATTCTCCATCATGTTGTCCATAACAATGTCCCAAATACCTAGGCCATTCCTCAACAACAATTGGCCCAATTATTCCTTGTGCATGTTTGCGTAATCCCTTACCTTCATAGCCCATAATCATCAATAATTTAGACTCTATTCCTCTAGTGTGTCTTTCAAAAGAACCTACACATTCATTTTGAGAGGAAATTGAAGATACACTTGAATTTCATACATATTTTTAATGCACATACTTGGCTAAGGTTTCATTCGGAATATGGAGTTGAGTCTCCATCTCATGCAACTTCTTAAGAAGCTCTTGCTCCTCCTCCTTCATGGCACTCAAATTATCTTGAAGTATAGCGTTCTCCTTCATATACTCAACCAACTCTTGCACCATATATGTCATCAAGTAGAGCTTCTACAACATCTCTTTATCAAAGAGTCTTGATAAGTAATATGGATTAGAAACGGTGCTTGATGACACTTGCATCACACTTGAAATGCAAAAAAACCTTATTTTTTGTGATTTTAGAGTTGATTCCTCAATCTTGAACTTCTCTTGAAGATAAGAGATACACATAAACTTGCAAAGAATTAAATTCTCCTTCTACAAATACAAAACCAATAGCCAATTCTCTAAGTAACCTTGGAAAAGCTTGAGATAAACTTGTGCTAAAATGAGATAAACTCTCCTTTGATACCAACTTGATCTGAATATGGAGAAATTATTTTTTCTCTGCTAGCTTTCTCATCAGTATAAAATAATTTTGTTTAAGAATTGTCTCAGATTAGAAAGTTATGAGAGGGTTTATGTGTCAATTTTTGTTTGTCTTTTATGAGAGATTAAGTAAATTATTTGTTAAAAACACATGTGCAATGAGTAAATTGTAGAGAAATAATAAACACCAAACACATTACATAGTAGTTGATAATGGGGTTCACCCATCCTCGGCTACATCTTCATGGACCTGCTTCAATGGCTTGCCCCTCTTTGGATTAATTGTAAATTCCATGTTTACATCTATCTACATTGCTCCAATGACTTTGAAACTTGCTCCATTGGATTTGAAAGACTCAAAAACCCATAGGCAGACTCTTCTAGCTTTGCAATTAGTCTTCAGGTGATCTAGACATGACCTCCTCTCCTGGTGGCCCTTGGCTTCTTTAATATTCAAAGTGAAAAAAAAAAAAAAACATACAAATGTGCTCCTCTACCTCTGTAACCTACACCATCATGCTCATAACATCCAAATCATCTAGGATTGACTCTTTTTTAGCCTAATTTGGTCGAAATATGCCAAAGATATGCCTTCTTCAATATTTCCTAGAAAAACTCCTCCAAATTTGGAGAAACTCCAATTAACTCTTTCGTATTTGGGAGTTCCATCGAAAGTGGTAGACTGCACAATTAATTCCAATACGCACTTAAATTAAAATAGAGATTAATTAAATTTAAGTGTGCATTTAATTTGGGTTTAAAGCTCTAAACAGATTTTAAACAAATCCAAATTAAAATCCGATTAGTGGATTTTAAATGTTAATTAGGGATAATTAACCCATATTGAGTGGTATGCATTTGTTGGAGCACTCTGCCTGGTCATGCGCCATGGTCCTGTGTGACAGAGGTCTGGCCCTTCATGAATGGGCCTTTTAACCCCCATCCAAAACCATTTTAAACTTCAAATATAACCTTCTCCCAAGGGATGTTAAGAAACATGGTTTTAATATATTGGTAACGTTGGTTCAAGGTGCACGACAAGTCTCGAGGTCGAGCCTGTCCACCACATAAGAAAATTTCTGGAACACATAAATTGAATTTCGACCACACTTAGCCAAAATTTGGCCTTTGGGAGGGGCACGTGGTGCCCTCCAAGATATTCGTGTGTCCTCATCCCATTGGTTCTTGAAAAACCACCTAGAAACAACCATGTGCCTAGAAATTTGGACCAATCACAAATTGACACTTGTCGACACACTGTTGGCTGGGGAAAAGACATAAATTTGACCCCTTTGACCCTCCTTGACCATTTTTTTGAAAATTTACCAATTTGGTCAATGGACAAAAGTGTCTAACTTTCAGATACACACTTTGATTTGAGCGAAACAAAGTACGTTAGTTTCCTCGCGACCAAACCTATTCAATGATTTTGTCCTGGAGCAATTCTTAGCACTTTCAGTTTTTAGCAAAATTTTGCCCCTAATCTAGATTCTGATCAAGCATCTAGAATAGGTTCTTAGTGCACGTACCAAGTTTCATGTATTCTTTCCTCACTAGATTTGGCATGCATGGTGTATGCATGTGGATTTCGTATCATTTTCGTCTCCTAGCTGACGACAACAAACTGAAATTCATCCCTAAGGAGAGTTAATCTATTGTGGTCATGGCTCTGTCAGCATTTCTCTGTAAAACCACATTCTCCTCCTCCACATGGTCTTCTTTCTTTTCTCGTATTTTTATTTATCAAATTCGTGGAATTTGATAATTAAAATTATCACCAACCTTTGAAGTTTAATTTATATCTCCGAACCTTATATTAATACCCAACGCTTTTTAAACAACCAACCTTATAATGTTCCCCTGACTCCGAGCTTGCGATTGGAGAATACCACTTATCTCCGAAAAGCGGCGCGATATGGGAAATCTGGTTTTGTGATTCCGCTCATGGTTTCAGAACAGTGATCGACCAAGAGTTTAAGTCGGGTTATGCTATCCTCTTGTTTATTCACTCACACCTAACCTCAATCAAGGTTCCGATAGCAAAACAATTTTGTCTCTTTTTTAAGCGGGAATTCTGCTATTTAAACAGTGTTCACGACCACGATCTCTCTGCACAGGCCTCACCCGCGGTTGAGATTCATTCAACAGGGGTTGTTCAGATAATTTGAGAGAAAAAACAGACAGAGGGATGTAGAATCTATACAATAGTTCAACTCAGTAATTATATATGCACAGAGTTCAATCGCCTCACAATTAAATAAATTCTTCACAAATAAGGATTCGAGACAACTCTATGGCCAATGCGCACTGAATTATTTAACTGGAAGCAATTGTGAACACAGAGATTTTATTGCAGAAATCTCTCTTCTCCTTTTTTTCTCTCCTCAATACATCCGAGGGATACAATTTATATATATTACAATGTGTCTCTTCGACTCCTCGTGAGGACCGTTTAGAAAATCAAAATCCTAATTACAATTATTCAACTAACCGTAACACGACGTATGGATCGAACCTAACTATTTGACTTATACAAATTCTAACTTATCTAAATGTAGCGATCGAGTGAGATATTGACACCTAGCTATTACAATTCGTTGATTTTGAACCCTCCTAGCCACAACATGTGGACAAAAACCTCCTACATTGTCGGCTAGTGTCTAATGCCCCCCGCATCGGACTCCCAAGGGCAGATTTTCTTCATGGGCTCCGTCCATGAGCCCTTCCACCGATCCACCTATCTTCCGCAACATTCCTTCGGTCATCCAAGTGGCATCTTCCTCTCGGCTTGTCCTTCCATTTGATTAAGTATCGAAATTAATCTTTTCCTCTGGTCTTTCTGAACGCTCTTTTTGTCCAATATCTTCTTTGGTTGCAATGGTTGCGTTGGAGGTAGTTGCTCTTTCCACTCAATCCGTCCCTTGTCCGCTCGATATTTCTTCCGCACCATCATCTTCATACTTGTACAAATCTGCAACATTAAAAATGGGAGATATTCCAACATCGGGGAGGTAATTCAATCTCATAAGAATTTGCAGAAAAATTTCTAAGTATCTTGCATGGCCCAATCTTTTTTGAACTTCAATTTGTTATACTACTTCTTTGGGAATCTTTCCTTTCTCAAGTGTGCCAAAACTAGATCTCCCTGCTTTCCAAAATGAACTTATTTTTTCGCTCCAAGTCTGCTTTCTGCCTTTGTATTTGATGATGTTGCCTTGTAGTTGTTGTTTCACTTGTTCATGTATGGCCTGGATCTCTGAAGCAAATTCCTCACCATCGGCACTTCTCGGTTCTGCCTTTCCCGTGTTTCTTAACTCTAATATTCCTTCGGGGGTGCATTCCATAAACAATATGGAATGGACTCTCTCCCCGTGATTCTATTTGGTGAGTCATTATAGGCATATTCTGCCTAGGGAAAAATATGATCCCACCGCTTGGGATGCTCTCTGCAAGACTTCTCAACAAATTTCCTAGACTCCTATTCACTACCTCGGTTTTTCCATCGATCCCGAGAATGATAAGTTGAGCTGAAACTCGCGCTTTGGTACCAAGTCTCTTCCATAGTTTCCTCCAAAAATGACCCACAAATCTGGGTGTCTCTCATCGAAACAATACTCTTTGGGCAACCCATGCAATCTAACAACTTCTTTGAAAAACAAGTTAGCAACATGGGTGGCATCACTAGTTTTGTAACATGGAATAAAATGTGCCATTTTGGAGACTCTCGTCCACTACAACAAAGATCGCATCATTCCCCCTCCGAGTCTTGGGAAATCCTAGAACAAAATCCATACTTACCATGTCCCAAGGCCTATCCGGAATGGGTAAGGGAGTGTACAATCTCGCATTACGGCTCCTTCCTTTAGCATATTGACATATTTTTGAAATTCTTCACAAACTTGTCCACTTCTGCTCTCATCTTGGGCCGATAATAGAAGTGACTCGAGTTGTTCATAAGTTTTATCGATACCAAAGTGTCCAAGCAAGTCCTCCACTATGCTTCTCCTTAATCAAGTTTTCTCTCATGGAACATTTTTGGTACACACAATTGGTTTCTTCTAAATAACAAGTCTTCCCGCAAGAAATAATCCACCCAACGGCTTCTATTCGTTAGAACAGAGATTACAACACGCCTCAAATTCTTCCTTAAAATCTGAATTTGTTTTGTACAATCCTTTGAGAAAATCAAATCCTACAACTTCAAAATTAGTTTCTTGAACAAGCATGTGCCTTCTACTCAAAGCATCCGCTACTTTATTCGCTTGGCCACTTATGTGTTTCAAAAACAAAATTAAAACCCTCGGAGATACTCAACCCATTTGGCATGCTTATGCTTCAACTTGGGCTCTTTGTACAATATACTACAAAGCATGATTGTCGAGAATATAATACAATTCCTTGGACATCAAATAATGTCTCCACTTTTTTCAATGCCCGAACAATTGCATAGAATTCCTTCTCATAAGAGGAATACTTTCTCCTGGTGTCATTTAGCTTCTCACTGAAATAGGCTACTGGGTGCCTATCATCCCGGCTCAACACAGCTCCAATGGCCTCTCCACCGGCATCACACTTTACTTGAAATGGTTTAGTAAAATCGGGCGAGAATCAAAACGGTCTTCTCGAGTTATCTTTTGCTTCAAACGTTTAAAGTTTCTTTTTGCTTCAAACGAGTCCACTTAAATGGCTGTTTTCTCTTCTTTATTGTCTCAATTATGGGTGCATTAATCTTACTTGAAGTTTTCTTATGAATTTCCTGTAAAAGCGGCAAGTCCATGGAAACTTCTTACCTCAAAAAATTTACGGGTGAAGGCCACTCCACAATTGCCTTAACCTTTTCTAGGTCCATCTTCAATCCTTCTGCAGAAAAAACAAAACCCAAATACACCAACTCTTCTTTCATGAATGAACATTTCTTTAAATTTATCGCAGCTTTCTCTTGGTGCGAGCTTTTTTCAAGACATGATTAAGATGCCTTAAAAGTTCTTCTTTAGTTCTGCTGAAAACTAATATATCATCCATATACACTATCACAAATTTACCAATGAACTCTTTCAATACTTCATTCATAAGTCTCATGAAAGTGCTAGGTGCATTTGACAACCTAAAAGGCATTACCATCCATTCATACAAAGTCCTTCATTTGTTTTAAAGGCGATTTTTCCACTCATCACCCTCTCTTATTCGATTCGATGATATCCACTTTTTAAATCTATCTTTGAAAAATATTTAGCACCACTCAAACAGTCCATTAAATCCTCAAGCAAGGGAAAAGGGAATCAGTACTTGATTGTGATCTTATTGATTGCTCCGGAATCAGTACACATTCTCCAACCTCCATCTTTCTTTGGGCTCAATACTGCTGGTACCCCACATGGACTCAAACTTTCTCTAATCAGTCCCTTTTCCACCAATTCCCCGTACTTGTCTCCCGATTTCCTCATTTTATGTGGGAGTCATTACATGAGGCTACCTTATTTGGCGGATTTGAAACGAGGGATAAAATATATCTAATGGTCGATCTTTCTCGAGGTAGCATCTCATCGGGTAAATCATCCACAACAATGTCACAATAATTTTCTAACATCTCTTGGATTTCTATTGGCAAATCGGGAAATCTTTGTGGAAGTAAGAACTACCTTAGGTTTGCAAAATAAAGAAAAAATTACCTCTTCTTCTTCTATCTCTGTAGATATTCCTTCCCGCTCAGAGCAACAAGGCCTTTGGATCAATCACTCGCTAGATGGCTCTCCTTCTTCCATGGGTATCAATGTGTGATGTACCCCATCCTCGAAGAACCTCGTAAGTGTTCTTCTTGCCATCATGCACTACGACTCGTCAAACCGCTAAGGTCTACCCGGTAGTATATGACACACATCCATGGGAATTACATCACACAAGACCTTATCTTTGTATTTTCCCATTTGCAGACTCTATCTCACATTGTTCTTTTACAATCAGCTCGGTGCCCTTTATGTAGCCGGGACACCCCGTAGGGGAGTTGGATGCTCCCTTGTCTTCAACTTCAACTTCTCTATCACCTCGTTGGAAACCAGATTGTTTTGTGCTTGCCACTATCAATGACTAGTCGGGCAGCATTTCCCTTGGACTTTGCATATGCTCATAAAAAAAGTCTTCCTTTGTGCGAGTTTAGTGACCTCTTTGGTTTGCTTCAACAAGACCTTATTAACCACCAAGGACTCTCCCCTTTACGGTAGAATTTCTTCTTCAATTTCTGCCTCTTCTCTAGCCCAGGCAACAACGACATTTCTTGGACCGACACCCACATTCTCTCGGACACTCATAGTGCTTATGTCCCACTTGCGACATATATAGCACCTCAACTCTCTACCTCTGCCTCGTCTCTCTGCCTCCTCTTCCTTTTCCTCCGTAAGAACCCCTTCTTCCCCTTCCATCATCCTCTGTAGATGCATTTCCCGAGGTGAGATACTATTAGCTCCATCCCCGGGTGTAGTAGGCTTTCCTCTACCACCCCGACTTCCCTTTCCACGGAAAGTACCTCTCTTCTTAGCAGATTGTTTCCTCGGGAGTTTCTCCTCTCGCTTTCAAGGCCATCCGGTAGGCCTCTTCCACTTTCTTAGGAGTCGGGAAGACCAATCTCATCTTGGATCTCTAGCTTGATACCATTCACATATCCGGTAGTCTTCTCTGGTGTGTCCCGAAATTTCCTAGCTCTTATGCCTACTTTATAGAATTCCTCCTGTGTATTCTTTTATCGTCGATAACCTCTCGTCTCGAGTCCCGCATTTTGCCTATACAATGTCGATGATAATCACTAGGTAAGAATTTACCTTTTAATTTAGCCATCATTACGGTCCCGACTTTTTGATAGGTTGCTTTGCCAACTCTCCTCCTTTCTCGCCCTGCACTCCATCCCACCAAAGTGCGACATGTCCTTTCGACTTTGTCACTTTCACAAACTTGACCTTTTATCCTCGCTTATTTCTTCATAGTCGAAGCACTTGTTCATTTCATTTATCCAATCCACCAACTCATCTGGATTAAATCCTCCTGCAAAATTTGATACATCAATCTTGGGCTTAACTACAAACCCCGAATCGGTTTCGAGGGAGCCTCAATTCGGGAGGAATCTCGACATTTTCTTCAACTTCTTCTAATTCGGGTTCGCTAATGTCTTCGGGATCTCGGTCTCGTCTTCGCTCCATGGCATCCATTACTGGCCTCAACCCTACTCGCAACATTCCCAACACCTCTCGTGTTGGCAACGAGTCTCCTTCCGCCGAAAGCCTCTACCAACTCGGATTGCCATGTCGGTTCTTTGCAAAAAACAACTTAAAAAACAACGACTCCGATACCACAAATGACGACAACAAATTGAAATTTCGCCCCTAAGGAGAGCTGATCTACCGTACTCGTGGCTCTGTCGACATTTCTCTGTAAAACCCCGTTATCCTCCTCCACGTGGTCTTCTTTATTTTCTTGGAATTTTATTTATCAAATTCATGGAATTTGATAATTAACATTATCACACGACCTTTGAAGTTTAATTTGTATCTCCGAACCTTATATTAATACCCAACGCTTTTTTAAACAACCAACCTTATAATGTTCTCCCGACTACGGGCCCACATATATGTACAATAGCCAATCCAATATATGCACCGTACCTTGGTTAGCCTTCGCGCATCTTCCTCATACGACCACCGTCCGATGGCTCCCCTTCGGATCGACGGTGCTCAACGAATATCGCGCGGCCTCCTATGTTGAGCTTTAACATGCGATGGCGCACAATAATAGTGGTTTTCGTGGGTCCACCTTTTCCACGTGTCGAGCAGTTCTATGGAATCACTTGCGATTGGAGAATACCACTTATCTCCGAAAAGCGGCGCGATATCGGAAATCCGGTTTCGCGATTCCGCTCGCGGTTTCGGAACAATGATCGACCAAGAGTTTAAGTCGGGTTATGCTATCCTCTTATTTATTAACTCACGCCTAACCTCGGTCAGGGGTTCGATAGAAAAACAATTATGTCTCTTTGTTAAGCGGGAATTTGCTATTTAAATAGTGTTCACGACCACGGTTTCTCTACATAGGCCTTGCCCACGATTGAGATTCATTCAACCGAGGGTTGCTCGGATAATTTGAGAGAAACAACAGATAGAGGGATGCGAAATCTATACAATAGTTCAACTCGGTAATTATATATGCACAGAGTTCAATCGCCTCACAATTAAACAAATTCTTCACAAATAAGGATTCGAGACAACTCTATGGCCAATGCGCACTTTGAATTATTTAACTCGGAATCAATTGTGAACACACATGATTTTATTGCGAAAAATCTCTCTTCTCCTTTTTTTCTCTCCTCAATACATCCGAGGGATACAATTTATATATATTACAATGTGTCTCTTCGGCTCCTCTGTGAGGACCGTTTATAAAATCAAAAGCCTAATTACAATTATTCAACTAACTGTAACACAACGGATGGACTCGAACCTAACTATTCGACTTCTATAAATTCTAACTAATCTAAATGAAAGCGATCAGCTGAGGTATTGACACCTAACTATTACAATTCGCTGATTTTGAACCCTCCTAGCCACAACATGTGGACAAAACCTCCTACATTGTCTGGCTAGTGTCTAATGCCCCCTGCATCACTAGCCAACCAGGTATTATGGGCATATTTCTATTGATTGTTTTCTGGTTGGTTCTCATGAGTGTTTTAGTTGTTGGGTTGAGTTATAAGTTCTTGGAAGACTTGGTTGGGCAAACCCTCTCCAAACACGACGAAAAACTGTGCGTTGAGCTACTAGTCTTGGAAGCCTTCCTTGGAGAAATATTCTAGAAGCCCTAGGTGGGTTGAGTTACTAGTCCTCGAAGCCGTCGTTGGAAAAACACTTTGGAAGCCCTATAAGAGTTGGGGTTGAGTTACTAGTCATGAAATCCCTAGTTGGAACAAACATTTTGGAGCCCTGTAGTAGCTTGGATAGAGACCAATCGGTAATGGTTAGTGATGTCCGACCGTGAGGTGGAATCACTATTTGGGGTTGAGATGACGTGTTCTCTAGAGCCCTCATTGGTTTTTGATTGATGTGTTTGATAAAGTCCCACATTCAAGCTCGGGAATATGGCATGCGGGTGACTCGTTGAAGTGAGATTTGGTTTAGCCTTGTCTATGTTCGAGTGGGACGTGGAAGTCCCATTTCGAGTTGGTTTTACATTCATTAATGAAACGCTCATTGCCTTGGTATTTGATGTGTATATGCACTAGTCTATAAATGGATTCTATTTCTGATGTATCCATGGTACTTATGTTGGTATTACGTTGGTTATAGGCATGTATTGTGATAGTGATGGGGTATGAATATCTCCATGTTTTTTACTTGCAAATGAATGCATAACATATCTATGGATAAATTGATTAAATAATAGCTTATAATGTAGGTGATAAAATGATTCTTAGAAATTTCTGATATAAGAAAAAGGTCCCTTGTTATAGTAGTGTATTATAATATATTTTACTCAATTAAAATAAATAAATTATGTTTTTGGAATGGTACGAAAGTTATATAATTCCTTGACCCTGCAAATTATCAACTATGATATTTTTCATGAATAACTAAGAAGAAAAAACATCAATGACATTTTAATAAAGATACCATCTTGTAAAAACCCCCACTAACATTATTATGGATAACAAAATATGATATTTTCATGAATGCCATAGGGATCAGTTCTATTCCATAACCACCCATTAGTTATGAGGAAAAAATAAATAAAAAAAATCAATGACATTTTAATGAAATTTCCATCTTGTAAGCACTGGAATAACATTATTATAGTAATTTTATTATCGGAGAGGATGAGACTACATGTGGGTACTGCAGAAGAGCCGAGAGAACACATGCAATGTTTGTATGGAATTCATTTCACGTATTTACTCTCCAAGCGAGTGCTCTTAATTTCAATGCAATATTTCAATGTTATTCCGGTTTCCACATGGGTGACTTATCGACAAATTCGGTTCACCCCTCGATGAAAAAAATAATTTTGAAATATTCATGAGGGGGAAATTATGCTTCCTATAACTTTATGAATAATTAAAAAAAAATTCATGCCGTTCTCGTGCAAGGAGTGTTTTCAAACATTTGAGAACTACATTGGCTTAAGTATATGTAACACCCCAAGTTTCTATGCTTTTTTCACTTAACATTTCAACAAATCCAAAGGGGAAGTGGACCCCGATAGAGAAACAATGTGTGGATTTATTTAAATGTTTATTAATAAAAAGTAAATTGAATAATTATGTGTGCATTATGACTAGATTGAGATTGGAAATCTTAAACCTAGATCAATGAGGATATGGATAAGGTTATACTTTCCGAAAACCTTTCGAGAAAACCTTGAAAGGAATCTTACTAAATTAGATTGGGAGAGAAAAAATCTAATTTCCCCAATGAAGAGGAAAGTAATTGGGAAGAGGAAGAAAAAGTCTGGAAAAGTGGAAAAGACAGACTTTAAAGTACCTCATTGAGGGAAGCCTAGGCAAAAAAAAGGAAATTAGAAAACGGGCTTGGGAATGCACTTTGCTTAAATAAGTTGTTCCGGGATACACAAAGGGTTGTCTATCACTGGAAGAAAAAAAGTCTCAGCTCGGGGGTGAGTTACGGAGATAGAAATCTAAGGTTGGGAGGACTAGTCATCATAATTGGTATGCACACCTATCTATTTCAGTTGTTCTTTATAAATGGACATGAGTTTTCCCTTAGCGTTTCCTCCTATCGGATAATCAATGAAATTGATCTATGTTTTAATGATGGGTAAATCGTAGTGTAAACTATGCAATTAGAAGTAGAAAAAAATAGTGGAGGTTTTAATAATAATAAGGGCAGCCATGCATTTAAAAGATATTTATTTCCGTAGTAATTTAACTTCTATATAGTTGCATGGTTAAAGAAATGATTTTCCGAAACTCCCGGAATGTCTAAAAAAGGCTATCAGATTTAAATCGGGAGTTTGGAACAATGGTCTATATTCTTTTGACTTACCTTTGAAATTTAAGTAGTATTAATGAGATAAATAAATCAATTTAAAATTTAAAGAGTTTTCGATATCAATATAAAATAAGTGTAATGATACTAGTTGTGAATAAACAAGTATTCCTATTTAATATCTATTTTGAGATTCCTTTAAAATTTCATTTTAGATCCGTAGTAACAGATGAATAAAGGTCATTATTATGCTACTGAAATATTACATCTCTTATTACCCTGCATGAGAGAAATTTGTAAAATATATAAAATATAGACAGAGTTCTAAATCTTTAATCCAAATGTTACCACACATTCACAATAGATATCTTCAATACAATATATCGCCTACTGTGATCTTGAATGTACATCATAAATTACGACCGCTATTGAAATAAGAACTTTGAAACAGTTAGGGACAGGTCAAGAAATGAATTATATATATATTATCCTCTAATGTACAACGAGTACGAAGGTATTAGAGTGAAGAGAAAGTTCTTAGCATTAAAGTGACTATAAATTCAGATGATGTAAATCAATACCATGGATAATTAGTATTTAACTATTTCATCTAGTATTTACCAAAATGGAAGAAAGTATATATTGCATAAGCAAAATAATTGATAGTTACAATTTAGTATGAGACAAAAGAATAATGTGTATGAAATAGAATGGGGAAACTTAACAAAACCCCATAGTTCAATTGGAAGAAAATCCAAAATGTCAGAGTTTAATTATTACAATAAATACTATAATAAAATGTAGTGGTAGCGTAGTATCATATGTTAAACTTTTGACAATTAGAAATTAGATGCAGCCATCAAATGACTAAATAAAAACTCGGTGTTGAGTTATCCTTGGCGCTCATTTGTACTGACTCTGTGCATACATAAAAATCGAGTAAGGATAGAGCATGTTACGAAAAAGGACTTACGTATGTGGAAATAGAGTTAAAACCAAATAGGAAAGAACGCACCCAGAAACCAACACCAAAGTAAAATATGTCAAATAAAGAAAAAAAATATTTCGGTAAGAAAAGTATGGCAAATTTCATAGCCGATTTACGATTTTATTATCTTATAAGGCTCCTTGGTATGAGGGGGGGGTTAACTAGATATGAAAAGAAAAAATTGTAAGGTATCATGAAATACTTACCGACAAAAAAGGAAAACTAGGTGAGGAAAAGTATAGCGTAGGTAAGAGATAAAATATTTCTATACCTGCGGGTGCATGAAGAGCTCCGACACGAGTTCGAATCCTTCGGTGTGAGGCCGCAAGTTGTATACCATAAAAAAGATTCGAGTTGGGTAAATTTAAAATGTCTTACTCGAGTAAAAGCGAAGTGGGTTTTCTCCACGCAAAAAAGGGGGTTTCGTATATTGTGTTTCCACTACCATGACAAGTGTAGCATATACATTAAAAACCACAAATCCGGAAGGAAGTTAAATGAGGATTAAATTCCTGATAGGGTATGAAAAAAAATTTAACAAAACCAAAAGAATTGTATAAACACGTAAGAAGTAAATTACCACTTGAAATTTGTAACCACCTAGAAACAAAATCCGAGGAGTATGACTGCTATACTCGGGTTAATAAACTAGGATGTTGAAATGAAACATGAATTTAGATGGGAATTAAATAAGAGAATAACAAAAAACCCCAATCCGAGACAATGAATTTCCAAATGAAATCGAAATGGCGAGGCTGTGTAATGTAATAACTATGCCATAAAAAAAAGAAAGAAAATAAGGCCAGAGATAATTCGATTTTCTCATAAGAGCCGACAAGTAACTAAATCGAAATACGTTTAAGCTACGATTTTAAATTATTATAGTCAATCGTTTCAAGTAGAAAATAAATCCACGACAAAGAGATAACGAAACAATGGAAACGTCTATTTAAATCCCAGGTTAAACAATACATAAATACGAATGAGGGATACTATGCATTCGAAGCTTACCAGTTGAGTTCGAAATGGAGGAGGTGAAGGTTCGAATCCGGTTATTGTCCAAGAAATTCCATGGGTTATACAACCGAGCAGAAATTTTCATAGTAAAAAGTGATCAGAGAAAAATTTCCATTGCGGCAAACAAACGGACAAATGATAGATTTTGTAAAAGAGAGTTTAATAGAGATAGTGAGTCCAAAACCCTAAATAAATCCTACCTTACAGGTGGCAGAAATCTAACCGTTCTCCCTCAGATCAAAGATACACCAGTTTGAAAGGAAAAACGTATATTGATATTGAATGTTAAACGTACTGGTATGGTTGAAAAATTTAAAGCGAAAGACAAATCCGTAAGGTGGGTTGATATTCTAAGTTTTTTGTGGCTCGAGGAGGTGAGTTGTGAGCTGGATTAGCAATGCTTGTACTAACGTTGAAAAACGAGATGAGTCACTCATTAATAGTTGTCAGAGTTGACATTAATGTTGAATGATAGCGTCAGGTTGAGTGTTAGTGTTAGGTTAGATGATATGATAGGTAGGGTGTAGGAGCAATACACTTTGTACTACGTAGAACTAAAGGAAAAAGATTTATGTCGAAATGTAATAGTAATTAAAAATGAGACCCACGTTGGGAACGAGGTCCTAGATGGGACTTTAGTATTAAGATCACTTCATATAAATGTCAAGGTAAGAACATAAAGAGTTAATGTCTTAAAACTATATTAAAATAGTAACATAATACTATGTGTTAGACTCCTATAGCAATAGGTGTCATTTTTCATGATTGACTTGTTGAACTATGCAATATGTCAAACCTTTTTCTTGTTGCAAAGGTGTTCCATATTTTTTAAAAAATCAAAAAAATCAAAAAAAATTTAAAAAAAATGTAAAGAGGGTATACCCTAAAAGAAAAATCAAAGGGTAAAAAAGAGTAAAATGGTAAAAAAAGTGAAAGAAATGAACCCCAAACAAAGAAAGGCCAAGGAAAGTGTGCAAGTCTAAATGCCACTACTTTTTGCTCTGATGTAATAAACAAAGTTGTGTGCAGCTTGTCAAACTTTTGCCACAATTTATGAAGAGTCAAACTGTTTAAACTTGACCCATTCATTTTTTCAATTTCATGTTTTAGAAATAGAGAATAAATATCCGACCAAAGCAGTTTAATCTTGGCAGATAAGTAGATAGGTAGAGTTAATAAAAGGTGCTCAACAGTTTAATCCGAGCCCTTAGATGTAATAAGTGTAGACTTAGATAGGTTTTCCATGTAAAAGAAAAAGAAGATTGAAAAGGGTTTGCCAGTCTAAGTGCACCCTAACAAAGAAGAGAAAATGGTAGGGTAAGTAAGTAGGGTAGGTAGATGTTGTTCGTTTGAATTACATGTGATGAATGATGGTTCTAAATGTGTTCAATTTTACTTTCATCACAAAGTGCAAAGGCGGATACTACATGGAAAAAGTTTCACGACAAAGCAAAGTCAAATTATTAATTTCCCCTCTCATTTTCCCTAAAAGATTTTACTAATTTCCCCCTAAGTGCTAAGGAATTTGAAGATTAGAGGGGCTCAAGGCATTTCCTTGACTTTTTGGAGGGACCGGACCCTCGGCCCAATAATTGAAAAAGACCTAAGTACTTGAAGTTATCCATTATCACATTCATTCACCTCTCAAAATCTTTTCCTAAGTAAAATCCCATTTTACTTAGGAAAATCCTTCAATTTTTCATTAAAAGCCCTCAAAATCACTTCTTATTCTAAGTCTAAGTGATGAAAGTATAATAATGATATTTACTTTTGAATTCTCGCTTTCTTGGTTATATTTAAGTATTTTGAGTTTACATTTTCCCTTGTCATATTAACTCTAATTTATCTATTAACTCCCTATGAAAATCACCTTTTCCTATTATATATAAATCCTTTTGTAATAATATTCCCAAAACCCATGTATTATAGCTATTTTAGCGAAAAATATTTTATTCCAACTTATTCAAATCAAAAACCCACAATATATTCCCTTTTGGCTAAAATATAACGTTAAATATATTCCCTCCCCCTATGGTAATAAGTCACATTGATTTAATTACTATATATGAAAAATATATATGAAAAATCTCTTAAACATATATTTATATGTGTTTAAAAAAACAAAAACAAGCATTCCCCCGACCATTTTTTTCCGTATGAAATTAATTAACCCTCCAGGGTTAATTAATAACCTCCCCGCCAATCAAACACCTCCCGAAATAATTAATTAAGCTGTTAATTACAACTAGCCCTGTGCTTGTTAAACCTCCATCAATTCCCCTGTCCCCGTCCATCGTGCGATCTCCCACTCCAAGATCGACGGTTGACGTTAATTCAGCTAGCCATCTCCCATCCGATAGTTAACGTGCGAAATGAAAAGTGGTTTTCAAATAGTGTATGCTACGTGTCAAGCGCCGTATCGCTTCGCTGCCCATCCGCCCGAAACTGCCTTCGCCCATAAGTGGTGCGGAAAAAACCGTTTACCACTTTTCCCCCCCCGTGACCTACCTCCCGTACGGAATGACGTCGAGTCATTAAAATAATAAAAAATTCCCCCCCCCCGTTTGACTTTGCAAATGAAACAAAAAGAACCCGCATATTTTTTCATTATATTGTGCACGGTGAACGACTGAGCCTCCCATGCGGTAAAAACCCTTTGTAACCCAGATTTGCGCCACTCAGAAGCCTCCGTTAACCAATTCGAGCATGGTTTACCTCCCCAAAAAAATCATTCTAGATTCACTCCACGAGACCTCTCAAAATCAAATGAAACATTTTCGACCTCCCATGCAAACCAAATTCTTTCTTAACAATTTGTTTTATTTTACAGGTGATTAGAAGACCACATCCTTGGATAAACGAGTCTTAATACTAGTCATAAGACTTGTTTACTCCAAGAGTGTTATCAAATCTATTCAAACAGAGATGGAAGATAAAACATACAGTTGAAATACAAAGCAAAGGAAACAGGGATATTAAATGATTTACTTGTTGAAACAGTACGATAAAAAACCTAAACTGCACATTGAAGGTAAAAGGACACGGTAAAGAACAGTTAAAGAGTATCGGTGGTTAAAGTGTATCGGGTAAAAGTCGAGTGAAAGTTAAAATGAAGTTACGGAGCGGTCGAAAGGTAAACAGTAAAAGTAATTACGGAGGAAGTAAAATGGTAAAAATAAATGAAAATACTTTCACCAACATTGAATTTTTGTTTAAAAGTGAAATTAAAACAGATCAAAAGAACAAAAAAAGTGAAAAGATGAAAAAATACAACAAGAAGGAACATTTTTGCGGAAATTGCATGTTTTAGTCATTGTTTTGCGTGAAACTATTGCGATCAATCCAAGATGAATTTTTTAAAACTGAAGGAGGTTTATGTTATTAAGAGGACCATCTACAAAAAATCTCTCTCACTTTTCTAACAACTATTATGGTTTTGGAAATACTAAACAATGTTGGAAAGCACTTTTTGCGGGGAAAATTCCGGTTAAGTCATCATTTTGCGAGAGAAGATTTTGGCTAATAAAAACTACATCATACAAAAATGAAGGAGGTTTTTGTTCCTAAGAGATCAATCTACAAAAAAACTATCTCATTTTTTGCACAGTGATTTCATAATGAGAGATACATTCACATATTTACGAGGCTATTTTTTCGGACTACTGTAAAACTCTGTTTTACACATATGTTTACAGAGCCTATTGTGCACAGACTGGAGAGGAATTTTAGGAAAATGTAAAGAGTTTTATCTCACCAACATATTAATCCACAATAACCTCTTTCACTTTTTACATATATATTACGGATTGAGAAATAAAAAGATAGCATTGGACCCCACGTTTGTCAAATTGTTGGAGCGAGAATGCACAAAGAAAGGAAGCGATTAGTGACTTGGATGCCTCATCATCAACTAAGAGTTGGATCAAATTTGAATTATCCTCTTTCTCATCACCTATCCATCAAAAAATAGTGCCAAATAGATTCATTAGTTTGAGTGTCCTTTACTTAAGTTCTATTTATGTAAAATAGTTGGAGAGATTTGTGAACCAATTTTGATATTTTTTTCAAGATATTTTAGTTTAGAATTTGTATAAATACTTCACTCTTGGAAGTATTTTGTGTGGATTCTTCTACTTTGCTGTAACATTGACTTTTGGAATAAATTTCTTTTGGAGAAATTACTTTGTGGCTTAGTTTGGATGATGAATTGAAGCTCAAGACTTTTTGCGGGATTCATGTGTCGGACTACGGTTCAATAAGTCATTTCTATCCCTGTGTTTTAAGTTTTATATATGTTTACTATATCACTATGTTTCATTTCTGAATAATTAACAAAAAGGATTAAATTAGAAATTGCTTAAGTGTACTCGATTTCAATTGTTATTATTCTAAATGTTTTCTTCTAAAGTTTGGTCATAAACAATGAATTCTTAATTGCTCTTGTTTCATTTGGTTTAAAAATTTTGATTACTATAGTAAAGAATTCTTAATTGCTCTTTATTTGTAATCATTCACTTTCTTTCTTTGAACATGGTGAAATATTCTTAATTGCCTTTCATCCCTTCAAAATCCATTCCATTCACTTTATAATCTAAAATTGTTCTCTGTTTGGCTATCTTGCCCGCAAAGCCATCTTTTGTGGATAAACTTAATCCGGTAGAGCCATATTTTCGACTCCATAGCCCAATGGCACTGAATTAGTCAATCTTGCCCTCGGTTGGCGGATTCCACCATTCAAAATCAAACAAAACCCCCTGAACTTATAACTAGCCTAATACTTTCTAAAGAACAAAGCTAAATTTTAAAGAGAGAGCCCTCTACGGATACGGATTGGCTAGATTTTGTATCCGAAGGTTGGTTTGTGGTTACCTCGAGCAACTTTCCTTTTCCAACAACTTCAAGGAAAATCGAGTGATAACACTATGGATATGGAAAGTGGAGAAAACCAACATGTATTATGTATGGGTGAGTTAAAATAATTATAATAAAATTTATATGGTTGTATTATAATTATTGCATACAAATTTTTAGAATAATGAATTATAAAGTAGAACTTGAAAGTTCTAAAAACATCATAACATGATCTTCATATGAATGAAAGAATTTTATTTTTTTGAGAATGAGAGACATTACAGTATAGTGGGTACATATAGATCACAGTGCTTTTTGGTTCTTTGTCATCTATACTATAATTTTAATAGCAATAGTAAGATAATATAAAAATAACATGTAAAGCTAATTATGCTTGTAAATTTTGTAGGAAAATATTTAAATGAGAAATGTTAACAATGCACAATCTAATTTTATTAGGAGTATTCAAATTTTTGAATCCATTTTTTTAGGTTTTAACCGTACAAAAATTTTACGTAGAAACAACTTCTTAAAACAAAAAAAAAATACAACTTCGAGAACATAAAATATACACACAGATTTTTTCCTAGAACCCAAACCAGTAAAACTAGATTGATTTTTCATTATATTCCTTTCAATGTAGCAATACATTATATACATGTCGAAGATATCAATAAACCCTAATCCATTAACCCCTAGATTATAACATAATTGTAGTTTCCTTGAAATTAAGTGTTTTTAAATTGTTTTTCATATTTTGATCTCCACTCTTCATTTTCACCTTTGTAGCGGCATTCCCAAGTTTACTTTTGATCCTACAAATTCTTAACATTACACCTTATAAAAAAATTAATGGTTATCAACACTTATCAATCATTTAGTTTAAATAACTAGTATCATAATATGAAAATAAAGTACTTTATGTGACTTTTAGTAGTCCTAATGTGAAAATTTCTCATTACAAATACTCTATAAAGATTTTAATGATTATCAACACTTATCAACAATTTATTTATATAACTTGTATCATAATATGAAACAACTTGTTTTAATGATCTTATGAATACAAAAAGCATAACATTATTAGTTGAAATTTGTAAAATAAATGCATATTCAAAATTTCTAGGAAGGAAATTTGACATGATATTGAAATGTTTGTGAGAAATTCAAGGACTCGATAATCTTTTCAACTTAAAAATAAAAAATAGGCCTTAAGAAAACTTAGTGATAAAAGGTGGCTAATCAAGCAATCGTGTTATAATTTTATAATTTTATTAGTTAAACTTATAAAATATGACGCTGAATTTTATATATATATATATATATGTTTATTTCTTTATTGAAATTTAAATAAATTATAAATTATTGTAAAAGACAAAAAATTACTCATATAATTATTTTTTAAATTAGTATTATTATTTTAAATTCTATAAAAAGTATTTATAGCATGTAAAAATAATTTCTTTAATTAATAATTTTTAAATTTGTTTTATAAATTAATATAATTAGAAAGAAAAAACTATAATTTTGTATTTTACTTTTTATTTTATCTAAATAATACAAAAAAATTATGTCAATTGAAAATTTATCATTAAAAAAAAAATTAAAATTTTTATCAATTGAACTTTTACCAAAATATAATTATCTAGGTATATAACATCTACATAGAGACTAATGATTAAAAAAAAAATTAGAAATTGGTAATTCACAGTTTGATATATTTTAGATTTTTTTATCAAATTTAAATATTAAATGTTAATATTGGACATTTACTTAGATTATATTTTTTCAAAGGTATTAAATTGAATTTTTTTTTCATAAAAATAACAATTATGAGGAAAATCAAATGTTAACAATCTAAAATCTAGTTAAAGAGTATTCAAAAGTATTGAATCTATTTTTACATAAAAAAATAACAATTTTGATAATATTTAAATATTTCTTGACTTTTTGAATGTTAAGTAAATCTTCTCATTTTAATGGAGGAATCAAGTTATGTCATTGTTTTTTTCCTCGACAAAATACAATAGCAGGGCCTTCCCTTATAACATAGGAATTATTAGGATCACACCAAATGTGTGTTCCATGTTAAACTATAAAGGCCTTTTGGCTTTTTAAATAGTCACTATGCACATAATATCATTTTACTTGTTGGGTTGAGGGGTCAAATTGTGGCATCATTGTTGTTAGTCACCAAATGCGTTCTTGGTGCCGAATATTTTTAAACATTTAAAACATTCCATCAAATTCTCTCTTTGATCCGATTTAATGAAACACTTTTTGTTTTCTCATTTGAGATAAATTATTAGATCTGTAATGTAATGTTTTCTAGGTAAATTTAGTAAAGTTTGTAGGAAAATATTTAAATAAGAAATGTTAGCAATGCGCAATCTAGTTTTATTAGGAGTATTCAAATTGTTGAATCCATTTTTTTAGGTTTTAATCGGACAAAGATATTACGTACAAACAAATTCTTGAAACAAAACATATATACAACTGTGAGAACATAAAATATACACAGAGGTTTTTTCCTAGAACCCAAACCAGTAAAACTAGATTGATTTGTCATTATATTCCTTTCAATGTAGAAATACATTATATACAGGTCAAATATATCAATAAAAACTAATCCATTAACCCCTAGATTATAACATAATTATAGTTTCCTTGAAAGGATATACAAAATAAAATGGAAAAAAACCAGCATGCCCAAACCATTCACGAAAACCATTCGGAAAACCATGGATAGGTTTTCCCACCATCCTTGGGTCTTCCCCCCATCATTGGGTCCTTATAATTTTTTTCTCCTAGGGAGGTACTCCAGACGTCATGTACAGGGGCTATCCACCCCCTACAAACACCTTGGCAAGGGGTGTTGTCATCCCCACTTTTCCCGACGAAACATTTCATCGCCTACAACCAGTCATGGAAAGAATATAACACATACCCCACATTCTCCCACTTGTTGTTTCCTTTCAACACGGGGGGTTGCGAGGGTGTAAAATCACTAGTATGGAGCTACAACACCCATTATTTCTCTACACCAAAAAAAAATCTTAGTGCTCCCATACTTTGTCAATGCATCTGCAACATCATTCCAAGTGGCCACCTTTACTAGAAACCCTTTTTCTTCTTCAACCATATCTCTAACAAAGCCATTTTTAACATTTATATGCTTTGTGTTCAAATGATAAGTACGGTTATGTGCTAAGAAAATTGTTATTTGGTTTTCATAGTATATATTTATAGCTCATTGTACTAACCCCATACATGAACACAATATATGTAACCAAACAATTTCCTTGCTTGCATGCGTGGCTGCCATGTATTAAGACTTTGTAGTTGGAAGAGACACTACAAACTCACTCTTTCTCATCCAAGTGACACCTCCTCCAAATAAGTTAAACACGTACCCACTTGGAGATCTTCTCCAAATTGATCTCCATTAGAGTATGCATCAACAAATCCATGTATTCCCAACACTCTATCCAATCATGGTCTTCCCTGGTAGGAAAAACCATAATCACTAGTGTCGTGCAAGTACCTAAAAACTCACTTCACTATTTTCTAATGCTACTTGGTTTTGACATAAACTAGATTAATACTCCCATGTAATATCCAATGTATAGCCCAATACAAAGCCTTGCATACATTAGGCTACCAACTTCACTGGCATATGGAACATGTCACATGACCTCTTCCTCTTCCTATTTCTTGGGACATCGTTTAGAAGATAAATTTACACCTACAGGAATAGAAGCCTTCACCGGCTTTTTATCCTACATATTAAACCTCCACAATATTGTTTTGACATACTTCCTATATTTTAACTAGAGCTTCCTCTTTTCTCGACTTCATTTAATTTCCATGCCCAAAATATAGTTTGTAGTACCAAGATCATTCATGTCAAATTTAGAGGAAAATTGGGTCTTCAAATCTTGGATAATTTATTTGTCATTTCCAACCAAAAACATATCATCAATATAAAAGAACAAATAAATGACATGGTGACTCATTAATTTAAGATACAGATAATTATCTCATTTTATCATTGTGAAGCCAAGTCCTCTTATATATCTATAATTTTTTTTATACCACATCCTTGGTGACTACTTTAACCCATAAAAGACTCTTTTAACATGCATACCAATTCTTTCTTACCCTTCATTCCGAAGCCTTCTTGTTGCTTCATGTTGATCTCTTCATCCAAATCCCCATGAAGAAATGTTGTCTTTACATCCATTTGTCATACCTAAAAATAAGCAATAGAAGAAGCAAACAAAAGTAATATAATATAAGCTAACATATTAGCAGGAGAAAAAATATCACCAAACTTAATTCTCAATACCTTCGAATAACCTTTTCCCACCAACCGATCTTTTAATTTTTCAACCTTCCCTTTTACATTCATCTTCTTCTCAGAAAATCATTTGCTCCAAATGAGTTTCCTTCCAACAAGAAACTCCACTAGATCCAAAGCATCATTTTTGTCCAAGGACTCTATTTCATCAACAATGGCCTTTTCCCGAAGTTTTTAATCTTATGTATCCACTGCCTCCCTAAGATTTTCAGGGTCATCATTAGTAACATATAAATAAATATTCGAATAGAAGGTAGATGGAATATGAGGAAGGAAATGTTTGCAATACTAAATGCGCTAAAGAAACGGAGATCTTACCTAAAGGGAAGACACTTAAAGGAAAAAAAATGATTATGATAGTCTTAAATACTTTTTTGAACAAAGGAAATATTCAGAAGAGAAGAAAAATGCGTTATAAATATATTGGGTTATGAATTTGAAATCATCTACAAAAAATGGAAGATAATTGTTGTTGCAGATGCACTCTCAAGAAATGATGAGGATGTGCAAGCATTGCTTTATGCCATTTCTATTATCCAACCCGATTGGATAGCTGAAGCAAGGGAGAAATGGAAGAATGACGAAGAAGTATGTACACTCATTCAAAAGTTGTAGAAGGATACCAATACATCTAATACATTTGGTTGTAAAAATGATTCCTTATGGTAAAAATATCGCTTATATATTTGTAAGAATTCTGAACTAAACAAAAAAAAAAAAAATGGAATTGAAAACATCTCCATTTGGAAGACACTCCGGGTTTTTTAAAACTTACAACACGGTGAAGAAAGAATTTTTTAGGATGGCCTTAAATATGATATTCAAAATTTTGTGCCAGAATGTTTGGCTTACAAGAAAAACAAAGTTGAGACAATGAAGACCCTGGCTCTGCTACAACCTTTATCCATTCCATGTCAACATTGGGAGGAGGTTTCAATGGATTATATCACACGTTTACCTACATCTGAAGGAAAAAGTGTGATCATGGTGGTAGTTGATAGTCTTACCAAGTATGCACACTTTTGTGAATTATCTCTTCCATTTAAAGAGAGTACAATTGCTACTGCATTCATGGAAACAATTCCAAAGCTACATGGAAACCCAAACATTATTTTAAATGATAAAGGTCCCATTTTCACTGTAAAATTTTGGAAAGAATTATTTTCTTGTTTGGGTACTCGACTAGCTCATATATCATCTTATCATCCTAAATCTGATGGGAAAAATGAGATAGTGAAGAAATGCTTGAAAGGATATCTTCATTGCCCTGTATTTGATAAACAAACACAATGGGTTAGTTTGTTAGCTATAGCTGAATGGTGGTATAACACTTCTTTCCAAACTACACCAAAATCACCCCATTTATGGCACTTTATGTATATAACCTGTCGTCCCTCACGTCATATTTAAGAAATAACTCTAAGGTTCAAGAAGTGGAACATCACATCGAGCATCAACAACAAGTTCTCCAACTCTAAAATTATATCCAATGTTTGGCACAAAATTGAATGAAAAAAATGGCAGATCAACATCGCAAGGAGAGAAGTTTTAATGTAGGCGACTAGGTATTTTTACGGCTACAACCATACATAAAAATTTCCCTTAGGCAAGCTAAGAAGGATAATAAATTGTTGCCAAAGTAATATGGTCCATACAAGGTGTTGCAAAATATTGGTTCTATGGCATACAAATTGGAGCTTCCTACATCTTTCCGAGTCCACCCAGTTTTCTATTTTTCATGTTTAAAGAAGGATATAGGTGAAAAAAATTATGGTTCAAACAATATTTCCAGAAGTTTATGAGGAAGGAAAAATAGGATTGGAACCTCAAGTAGTCATGGAAACAAGAACTCAACAACAACGAAATCGATCAATTTAAGAGTATCTCATAAAGTGGAGGAACCTACTCACTGAAGATTCCACATAGGAGGATAAAAATTTTATACATAACAATCCAAAAATACTCAACTGTTTATAACAACACTTTTTTGAATGAGAGTCACATGTTAGGGTCCTATATTACTAGTGTAATCCATTATTTTTGTTGGTGTATCCCCCTTATTTTTATTGTTGTACCCCTATAGTCCCCATATAATTATTATTGTGCCACATAATAGCCAATTGTTGTTATTTTTGTGCCTTTACATTATTATTTTCAGGTTGGATATGATTATATTGTGATCCCATGGACTCCAATATAGAGAAAGGAAGTTTTTTTATTTGAATAATCTAATAATTATTCATTTACATAATCTAAAGGAGGTTTTCGCCTCAAAGTGGTTGATTTCTAAGTCGTTGATCTCTCTTTTCTTCTGTTTCATGAGCTGATTTCATACAAGTGATGCTAGGGTTTTTCATTGAAGATGGTATGAGAAACCCGACCTCCACTATTGGGATTTGATGGTTTGTAGGACATGTACCTGTATTTGTAATATCATTAACAAGAAGTTCTCCACTTTTAGCATTGATTACCATGAACTTCCATGGAGGTTATAATGGATATTTGATATTTCCATTCTGTGTATATGTGTGATTTAATGTGGTATATATCTCAATTAACTAATTCAATTCTACTAGACCTATGTTTTCCTTCAAATATCTACTCTTATATTCGATGCTAATGCTAGTAATTTACTGTGAACTAATATGTGATTAAATTTTGGCACCTTCCCATTCATGTATGTCTGAGAATATTTTAGCTCAGTAACCCTTATTAAGGCATGATTATTATTATTTTTTTGTTGTTACATTATTTAAATCTATTTTTAGTTTATTAATCACGGGTTGATTTCGTTCCAATTTTTGGGGATTTTCATTCATGTACTCATGCTATATTTGTAGTTTGATAACAAAGAGTGGAAATATACATGGTGGAAGACAAAATAACATACCGGATGGAGATCCTATCCCAAATGGCGTGAGTTATAATTGGGACTTCACACAGGAAACACCCCCTCACTTTTCATGGGACATTTTTCCCCATCAACAAAACCATATAAAGTAAGGAGGCATCAACTTTGATGTTAATCGTCTCTTCCAAAATATCAAATTTAGGCAGTGTGTAAAATGAAAAGGGGAAACAAGAATGTACATTTTGAGAGGTGGAGTTTCTATTTACAAAAGGGATTTTTAGCTCCTTGATTTTCAGGTTATTTGGAAGATTTATTTCTAACATTGTGAGCCCTAACATTCCTCTTGTCTCAACAATAAAACTTCTTCATTATCAATCTAGTCTAGAGTCCCTATAGTAGGATCATAATTCTTACCAAATATTCATTATCTCATGCTAATATGAAATTTAGAAGTTTCCTCATTGATCAAAGTGAATATTGGTGGCCATCCACCTATTCCACTAGAGGCCCCACCATTGTCTCTTTCAATTTTTTAGTTTCGACACAACTTACTATTTTTCACATTTTTTTGAGTCCTGAACTTCCAGAGCCCTTTCGAGGTCCTAAACGACATTTTTTTGGAAAATCGAGAGCAGTAGCACCTATTTGTATTTCTTAAGAGCTATTGAGCATGTCAAATGGAGATCGTATGCCAAATTTACGTCCCTAAGAAGTTGAAACACCTATTTACCCAAACGGGGCCCATAATTTTGGCACTTCATCTCGTAGCGTTAGGGTTTTGGATGTTTAGCGTTTTCCATTATTTATAAATAATAAACAGGCCCTCGAGCCTCATTGTAACTCAGTTTAGAGGCTAGTAGCCACCACATCTCTTCTCAGAAATAAGCTACCAGTGCCCTAGCTAGTTATTTCTATTCTCTCTCTAAGAAAATTTCAGTTCTTTGATATTAATGAAATGAAGTGTTATTTCTGCTGCATATTTGTATTTATGGTTACATGTGTATTCTTTTGTGTTCGTGTATAAATCTAGATCAGTGGTATTAGAGTGGTCTGAATTTTCTTGATCCTTATTTTCATGTCCCCATCGAGGTCAGGGTATAAAGATTTGGGGCTGGATCTGATTGAGCCTTTGCAAGATCAGCCTCGCAAATCCCAACAACCACCCATGGGGGATGAAAAGAAAGATGAGCGAGCAAGAGATCCTATCAAAATATTTCTCGAGGAGGCAATCGAAAAACAAAGGAATGCGATGATGGATAGCTTTTCCTAGATCCTTCAACAACTGCCCACCGGCGGTACATCTGCATCCAACAGCCACTCTGGAGGCGTGACTCCCTTTAAGGTACAAGTAAACTTTGACATTCCCATATTTGAGGGTCAAATAGATGCAAATGTTGTAGATAGATGGTTGAGTCTATTAGAAATATATTTCTCGTTCCATGACTTTTCCGATCGAGAGAATATTATTTTTGCACTCCTCAAAGCTACCCCCCATGTCAGGGACTAGTGGGAAACCTACTGTGAGAAAAAGGATGAGAAATAACCCTCTCTATTCTTAATCGTACCCACTTGGAATTATTTCCGAGATGCCATCAAGGAGAAATACTATACCGTTGCGAGCTATGAGGACAAGTTCATTCAATGGACCACGCTGCAACAACAAGGGGATTAAGATGTCCATGAGATGAAAAATCTGTTCCATACCATGTGCAAAAAGTTGGGTATCAAAGCTTCAGAGAAAAATTTGGTGCTAAAGTATCACATTTTTCTACACATATACATTTAGGATGAAATGTATTTCCTCGACATCTCCTCTCTTGGTAAGGCATACTGATATGGTACTAAGATTGAGTAGAAATTAAAGTAGAAGAAGCTAGACTTTCGATCTGCGAATAAAAAGCCAGGGAAAGGTACCCTCAAACCATATAACAAAGGACAAAGCCAAGGCATTGCATCCCAAGAAAACCTTCCAAAGAGACAAGCAAAGAACAACACCACGAAGCCAAAGAAGTACACGGGAAAGTAGTGTGAGTTTCATAAGAGCTCCACTCACAACACAAGTGAGTGTCGGGCCAAGTAGTCGCTCGTGGCCAAGATGAGGGCTTCTCAATTAGATGCATGCCCCCACTTTGAATTAGAACATGACAAGGGGAATGACAAAGGGAAACAAATTATTGATGCAGATCCCAACGCCATTGTTGCCACTGCGAAGATCCAGAAGGAGGAGCCATAGGATCCAGAGGAGGCGAAATGTCTCTTCCACTCCCAGATGTGGGTAAAGGGTTCCCCACTATAGTTCATTGTCGACAATGGGAGCCAAAATAACCTCATTTCAGTAGATGTCATGAAGTGTTTGGTCTTTCTGACCACAGCTTACCCGCAACCATACACCATCGGGTGGCTTCACCAAGGATGGGTTCTCTATGTCAGCCAACAATGTCGTCTTCCCTATAGCATCAAGCCCTTCATAGATGAGGTATTATGTGACATTTCTCCTATTGATGTTTCTAATGTATTATTATACCAACCATACTTGTGGAAGTGACATGATGTGTATAAGTCATGGCCTTGCGTTGTTATTTTTGCCTTGGAAAATAAGCTCTACATGATACTAGAGGTACCACCGCCTACCACTATCTCTTTGGTTACTACAAAACAATGCAGTAAGATCATTTCCAAAACTAAGAAATTTGTTTTAAAATTGATCCACCCCCAGGACAAGAAGAATTTTGTGGCCACGACCTCTAGACATGGCTCCTCTGCACGACAAAAAAAAATGGACAAGGTTGTGAAGGAGTACGGGGACATTTTCACATCACCCACATGGGTGCCTCTATAGTGTTAGGTCAAGCACCCCATTGATCTGACCCTAGGTGCGCCGCTACCCAACGGAATGATATATCGGTGCTCTGTTCTGGAGAACGATGAAATCAAGAGGCAAATTTAGGAGTTGCCTACGGAAAGCTCACATCCGGCCAAGTTCATCACCTCGTGGGAGCTCGATCGTGTCAGTAGAAAAGAAGTATGGGACTTGGAGACTTTTTATTGACCATCGGGCATTGAACAAGATCACTGTCCAGAATAGGTACCCAATCCCGCGGATTGATGACCTTCTAGTCCAAGTCAAAGGGGTGAAATTTTTCATCAAGATCGACATGAAGTCTAGGTATCACCAGATACCAATCAAACCCTTTGATGTGTCGAAGGCTCCCTTCAAAACTAAGGAGGGCCTTTTGGAATGGTTGGTCATGCCTTCTGGGTTGGAAAATACTCCCGCAACCTTCATGAGGTTGATGGGAGATATCTTGAGGCCATTCACTAACTCATTTGTAGTAGTGTACTTGGATGACATTATTATCCTCCACCAGACTTAGGAAGAGCACCTCCACCACATCCAACAAGCCCTCCAAACACTACAACAACACAAGTGAACTTTTGTACATGACCCAGGTTTAATATCTTAGATACATTATTGATGAAAGGGGGGTGCATGTGGATCCAACCAAGATCCAAGTCATTCGAGACTGGCCAGCCCCAACCACTATAAAATAGCTTCGTAGCTTTCTTGGTCTCGCTAATTTCTACCGATGGTTCATGTTGGGATTCTCTCATATCACTTGGCCCTTGAGTCAAGTCACCAAGGGAGGAGCGAGAGAAAAATTATTTTGGTCAGAATCTCAACAAAAGGTGTTCATAGAATTGAAACATCGCCTCTATTCTGCCCCCGTTCTCACATTACCAGAATTTCAACAACCATTTCAGATCGAGACAGATGCCTCTGGCTATGCTATTGGGGTAGTTCTTACGCAATAGGGGTATCGAGTTGCATATCATAGTGAGACATTTCCCAACACAGTTCGCAAGTATCCCACTTATGACAAACAAATGTATTCCATTGTGTAGGCTTGTCCACAATGGAAGCATTACATTTTGCGTAAGGAAAAAATCATCCACACAGACTGTCAACCCCTATAATTCATACAGATGCAAGGGAAGTTGCAGAACGATCTCCATAAAAAGTGGTCAACATATATGCAACAATTTCATTTGAACATCAAGTATAAGAAGGGTAGCACCAATAATGTTGCAGACTACCTCAGCCGACCACCGATGGTGGCACTAACCATCATTCTCAACTCTTGTGGGAACAAGACTTCTGATTAGCCACTTCTCTACAAGAGCGATCCAGAATTCGACCACACATACAAGGCACTCTTGGTGGGTACGTAAGTTCCAAATTTTCACGTCCAAGATGCACTATTATGTCACCTAGGACACCTTTGTGTTCGTTCAAGCGAGCGTGTGAAGATGATATGGGAAGCACACTACAGTAGATTCATTGGTGATTTCTGGGTCAAGAAAACAGTGGCAGTATTGTAGAAGTATTTATATTGGCCAAACCTTTGACAGGATGTCATGAAGTACATCAGATCCTGCACTGCTTGTGCCATTTCCAAACCGGCCATCAAGAAGCAAGGCCTCTATACTATGCTACCTACCCCTAGTCGACCTTGGGAATCCATCTCCATGGATTAAATGTCAGGCCTTCCTTCTACTAAGCATGGAAACAAATGTGTTTTCATGGTCGTCGATAGATTCTCGAAGATGACCATTATGGCGGCCTGCAAGAAGAACATCACAACAGAAGCCACTGCTAAACTACTCTTTGAACGATTTTGGGTGCACCTTGGGATCCCATAGTCTATCATATTAGATTGTGACAGCAAGTTCCTCAGCACATTTTGGTCTAGACTCTAGTCAATTTTGGACACCAAGCTCACCAATTCCACAGCTTTCCATCCCCAAAGTGAAGGCTAGATAGAGGTTGTCAATAGGATGATTGTACAGATTAAGCGCATGTACAATTCAAAGCATCCACGTACATGGGATGAGAGCCTCCCCTACGTACAATATAGTTATGATCAACCTCTCCATAGCTAAACCGACCACAACTCCTTTCAAGTGGGCTTGGGATTCCATCCACTATGTCCCATTGATGTAACCATGCCATTTGCAGCTACTGAGGCTGATTTGGATCATGTCCAGTCTGAATTTAACAAAGTGAATAGAACCCTAAACCCTAAACCCTACTTCCCACCTCTCCTGGACACCTCTGACATTGCAGAACAACTCACAACAATAGAGTTAAACCTAGACTGAATGGAACAGGCCACCACAAAATGTATTGTGAACATACAAATCAACAACACTCACCAACAGAATATCTAGCTATATCAGGTTGTAAAAGCTGGCCAACTCCTGCACCAAGGCAAGTGGTTCACCAGGGACCAAGTTCAGTAGAAGTTTCCACATCTTATGGAGGAACTCAACGCAATGGGGACCATTGCTCCCTAAGGGGGGAGGAATGATCCAGGTGGGTATTGGTGGCCACCCACCTATTCCACATGGGGCCCCACATTTGTCTCTTTCATTTTTTTAGTTTCGGTACAACTTACTACTTTTGACAGTTTTTAAGGTCCCGAACTTCTAGAGCCATTTTGAGGGACTAAACGACGTTTTTTCTAGAAAATCGAGAGCGTTTGAGCCTATTTTTCTTTCTTACGAGCTATTGAGCATGTCAAACGGAGATCTTATGCCAAAGTTACATCCCCGGGAAGTTGAAACACCAATTTACCCAAACGGGGCCCATAGTTTGGCACTTCATCTCCTAGGGTTAGGGTTTTTTATTTTTAAGGTTTTCCGTTGATTCTAAATAATAAATAGGCCCTATAGCCTCATTTTTACTCAGTATAGAGGCATGTAGCTTTCACAACTCTTCTAAGAGATAAGCTACCAGTGCCCTAGCTAGTTTATTTCTATTCTGTCTGTAAGAAAATTTGAGTTCTTTGATATTAATTAAATGAAGTGATATTTCCACTGCATATTTGTATTTATCGTTACATGTGTATTATGTTGCCTTCCTGCATAAATTTGGATCAGTGGTATCAGATTATTTTGATTTTTCTCGATCCTTCTTTGCATGTCCCCAACAAGGTCGGGGTATAAGGAGTTGCGGCTCAATCTGATTGAACCTTTGCAAGATCAGCCTCGCAAACCCCAATGACCACCCATGGTGGACAAAAAGAAAGATGAGGGAGAATGAGATCCTATCAAATTACTTCTTGAGGAGGTCCTTGAAAAAAAAAGGAACACGATGATGGATAACTTTTCCCAGATCCTTCAATGACTGCCCACCGGCGATGCATCTGCATCCAACAACCACTCTGGAGGCACGAATCCCTTTAAGGAACAATTAAAATTTGACATTCACATATTTGAGGGTCAAATAGATGCACATGTCGTATATAGATGGTTGAATCTATTACAAGGATATTTCTCGATCCAGGACTTTTCCGATTGGGAGAAGATTATTTTTGCACTCGTCAAAGCTACCGCCCATGTGAAGGACTAGTGGGAAACCTACTGTGAGAAGAAGGATGAGCAGAAACCTCTCTATTCTTATCCATAACCACTAGGAATTCTTTCTGAGATGCCATCAAGGAACAATACTATCCCATGGGGAGCTATGAGGACAAGTACATACAATGGACCACGTTGCGGCAACAAAGGGATCAAGATGTGCATGAGCTAACGAATTTGTTCCATACCCTATGAAAAAAGTTGGGTATCAATGATTCGAATATTTGGTGCTAAATTATCACAGATGTCTACACAGATACATTCAGGAGGAAATGGAGTTCCTCAATATCTCCTCACTTGGTACGATATACTGATATGCTGCCAAGATTGAGAAAAAATTCTAGCAGAGGAAGCGAGAGTTTGGATCTGAAAATCAAAAGCAAGGGAAAGGTGCCCCCAAACTGCAGAAAAAAGTACAAAGCCAAGGCATGGTGGCCCAAGACAACCTGCCAAATCCACAAGGAAAGAAAACCACCGCAAAGCCAAAGAAGGACAAGGGAAAGTGGTGTGAGTTCCATAAGAGCTCCACTCACAACACAAGTGAGTGTCGAGCCAAGCAGTCACTCGTGGCCAAGATGAGGGCTTCTGAATCAGATGCATGTTCAGAATCTAAATAAGAACCTAACAAGGGGAATAAAAAAGGAAAATAGATTATTGATGCAGAGCCTAGCGCCATTGTTGCCACTGCAAGGACCCAGAAGGAGGAACCAGAGGATTCAAAGGAGGCGGAACGTCTCTTCCACTCCCACATGTGGGTAAAGGGCTCCTCGCTATAGTTCATTGTTGACAATGGGATCCAAAAGAGCCTAATTTTAGTAAATTTCATGAAGCAGTTGGGCTTGCCGACCATAGTGTACCCACAACCATACACCATCGGGTAGCTTCACCAAGGACGAGATCTCCGTGTCAGCCAACAAGTCTGCCTTCCCTATAGCATGAAGCCCTTCACGGATGAGGTATTATGTGAAATTGCTCATATTTATGTTTCTGATGTATTATTAGGCCAATCATACTTGTGGAAATTACATCCACCAGATGTACCACTACCTACCACTATATCTTTGGTTACTGCAAAACAATGTAGTAAGCTCATTCCAAAAACAAAGAAATTTGTTTTCCTGATGATCCGCCCCCAGGGAAAGAAGAATATTGTGGCCACGACCTCCATACATGGCTCCTCTGCACGACAAAAAAAAATGGAAAAGGTTGTGGAGAAGTACGACAACATTTTCACATCAGCCATAAGGGTGCCTCTGCACTGTCAGGTCAAGAACCCCATTGATCTAACCCCAGGTGCGCCGCTACCCAACGAAATGATCTATCAGCATTCTGCTCTAGAGAAGGATGAAATCAAGAGGTAGATTCAGGAGCAGTTGCAGAAATTTCGCATATGGCGAGGTTCATCACCCTGTGGGAGCCCGATCATGTTAGTACAGAAGAAGGATGGGCCTTGGAGACTCTGTATTGACTCTCGGGCACTGAACAAGATCACTGTCTAGAATACGTATGTGATCCCATGGATTTATGACCTTCTATAACAACTCAAAGGAGTGAAATATTTCAGCAATATCGACTTGAAGTCTGGGTATCACCAGATACCCATTGAACCCTCCGATGTGTGGAAGACTACCTTCAAAGCTAAGGAGGGCCTTTTCAAATGGTTGGTCATGCCTTTCATGTTGACAAATGCTCCTGCAACCTTCATGAGGTTGATGGAAAAAATATTGAGGCCATTCACCAACTCATTTGTAGTAGTGTACTTGGATGATATTCTAGTCTTTAGCTAGACTTGGGAAGAGCACCTTCACGATAGCCGACAAGTCTTCCAAACACTACGGAAACACAAGTTGTGTGCCAATTTGAAGAAGTGAACTTTTGGAATGACCCAGGTTCAATATATGGGTTACATTATTAATGAAAGGGGGGTTCATGTGTATCTAATCAAGATCCAACTCATTCAAGACTGGCCAGCCCCAACCACTATAACAGTGCTTCGCAAATTTCTGGGTATTTTAATTTCTACAGTTGGTTCATGTTGGGATTCTCTCATATCACTTGGCCGTTAGGTCAACTCACGAAGGGAGGAGGGAGAGAAAAAATATTTTGGTCAGAATCTCAAGAAAATGCATTCATAGAATTGAAACATCACCTCAGTTCTACCCCCGTGCTCACATTACGAAACTTGAAACAACCATTTGATTTCGAGATAGATGCCTCTGACTATGCTATTGGGGCATTTCTTACTCAATAGGGGCATCGAGTGGCATAACAGATTAAGACATTTTCCGACACTATTCGCAAATATCCCACTTATGACAAAGAAATGTATTCCATTGTTCAGGCTTGTCGACAATGGAAGCATTACATTTTGGGGAAGGAAGCAATCATACACATAGAACACTGACCCCTTTAGTTCCTACAGACACAAGGGAAGTTGTAGAAAGATCGCCATCAAAAGTGGTCCACATATCTACAACAGTTTCATTTGAACAACAAGTACGAGAAGGGTAGCACCAATAATGTTGCAGACTGCCTCAGCCGACTACTAATCGTGGCACTAACCACCATTATCAACTCTTGTGGGCACGAGACTTCTGATTAGCCACTTCTCTACAAGAGCGATCCAAAATTTGGCCACACATACAAGGCACTCTTTGGGGGTACGCAAGTTCCAAATTTTCACCTCTAAGATGCACTGTTATGTCACTTAGGACACCTTTGTGTTCCTTCAAGTGAGCGTACGAAGATGATACAAGAAGCACACTACAGTTAATTCGTTGGGAATTTCGGGGTCAAGAAAACAGTGGCAGTACTGTAGAAGTATTTCTATTGGTCGAACCTTCGACATGATTTCTGGAAGTACATCAGATCCTGCACTGCTTGCGCCATTGCCAAATCAGCCATCAAGAAGCGAGGCCTCTATACTCTACTACCTACCCCTAGTCGACCTTGGGAATCCATCTCCATGGATTACATGTTAGGCCTTCCTTATACTAAGAACGGAAATGACTATGTTTTCTTGGTCGTCGATAGGTTCTCCAAGATGGCCATTATGGCGGCCTGCAAGAAGAACATCACAACAGAAGCCACTGCTAAACTCTTCTTTGAACGATTTTGGGTGCACTTTGGGATCCCAAAGTCTATCATATTAGATCGCGATAGCACATTCCTCAACAAATTTTGGTTCATCCTCTCGTCAATGTTGGACACCAAGCTCACTAAGTCCACAGCTTTCCATCCCTAACTGATGGCCAGGTAGATGTCGTCAACAGGATGATTGTACACATTTTGTGCATGTACAATTGAAAGAATCCAGGAACATGGGATGAGATCCTCCCCTATTTACAACACAGTTATAATCAGGCTCTCCACATCTCAACCGACCACAGCCCCTTTCAGGTGGGCTTGGTATTCCAGCCACTATGTCCCATTGATGTAGCCATGCCATTTGCGGCTACTTAGGCTGATTTGGCTCATGTCCATTCTGAAGCTAAAAAAAAAAACAGCTTCATCGAGTGCATTCAACACATTCTCTAAGAAGTTCATGACATATTGGATAGAGCCAATGTTATGTACAAGCAACGACATGATCAACATCAGGTACCACACAACTTCCAGGTGGGCGAAAAAGTGTGGCTACATTTGCAGAAGGAGCACCTTAGTGGATCCCACTGCAAGCTTCACCCGCTCTCATATGGGTTGTACACCATCACCAAGGCAATAGGGAACAATGCCTTCGAGCTTAGTATTCCAATATTCCTTCATCTGCACCTGGTATTCAATGTGGACCACCTTCGTACCTATCTCCCACCTCTCCTGGAAGCCTTTGACATTGCAGAAAAACTCACAACAATAGATTTAAACCTAGACTGCATGGAACAGGCCACCACAGATTGTATCATGGACATGAAACTCAAGAACACTCGCCAACAGAAGATTCAGCTATATGAGGTTGTAAAAGCTGGCCAACACTTGCACCAAGGCAAGTGGTTCACCAGGGACCAAGTTCAGCAGAATTTTCCTCATCTCATGGAGGAACTCACCGCAATGGGGACCATTAATTCCTAAGCGGGGTGGAATGATCAAGGTGGATATTGGTGGCCACCCACCTATTCCACTTGGGTCCCCACCATTGTCTCTTTCAGTTTTTTAATTTCAACACAACTTACTATTTTTAACATATTTTTGGGTCCCAAACTTCTGGACCCGTTTTGAGGCCCTAGAAGATGTTTTTTGGGAAACCCGAGAGTGGTCAAACCTATTATTCCTTCTAACGAGCTATTGAGCACATCAAATGGATATCTTATGCCAATTTTACGTCCCCGAGAAGTTGAAACACCAATTTACACAAATGGGGCCCATAGTTTTTCTGCTTCATCTCCTAGGGTTAGGGTTTTAGATGTTTAGGGTTTTCCATTGTTTCTAAATAATAAATAGGCCCTCGAGCCTCATCGTAACTCAGTTCAGAGGCTTGTAGCTGCCACATCTCTTCTCATAGATAACCTACCAGCACCCTAGATAGTTTATTTCTATTATGTATGTAAGCAAATTTTAGTTCTTTGATATTAATGAAATGAAGTGTTATTTCCGCTGCATATTTGTATTTATGGTTACATGTGTATTCTTTTGCATTCCTGGATAAATATGGATGACTCATCATGGTATTTTTCATATAAATTGTGCCATGGTAAGAAGAACAAAGATTTTGGTTAATAATCTTGCTAAGTAGCATGGACATGTGTTAAAAAAGGGGGTTTTGGTTGACCTTTTATGTTAAAATTTTTTTCATATGAAATGAATACATTTCTCATATCTTGCATGACATGAAGGATGGATGTCATATTATATTGGTTAGTTTGACCCTATAAAGGAACATTGGTTCTACAAAGTTATTCTTCATATTATAATAAATTTGGAGTGAAAATCAAGACTAGTAGTATTCTTGTCTTCGAACCATCGACAGTAAGGTGGCACTAATGCCCTATAGTAGTGCATCATGGCTACTTGATTTTTGAGGTAGATAATTTTAGTTATGTAATTATATAGTGTGGTAAAATTAAGATTAAATTATTTAATGATTTGTCCTTTAAAAAAGGAGAAATTTTTGTATTCATATAAGAGCTCAATATGGTTTATAGGCTACCCATAGGTAGATTTGAACTAGTATAAAATATCTTCCCAAGCGCAAAAGGATTTGGGAGAAAGTTTGAAAAAATAAGCAACGACTCTACCTTGAAAGGAATTCACAAATAATTAGATAAAGGTTTTGCTATCATTTTACCAAATTTTATGGGATGCATTGGATAATGTGATTAAATGTTCATTCATCGTGATCGTTCTATTGGCTAAAAACTTAGGTAAGTGCCCTTGTTGTCGCCACGGAAAACACCCTCCAAAATCTGGTCTACACTTGAATTTTGGAGATGCGTTACACTTTTTGGTGAAATCAGGGCGCATTTTGGTGAAAAACATATGTTTGATCCAAAAATTTAAGTGCTCAATAGAGAAATTTTTTAAGCACTCGATCGAGATATTGAGGCAGTTAAAAATAACTTCATCGAGCATTTAAACAAACCATTGATTGAGAAATTTTTAATTTGTTTTAACATATCAATTTAGAGTTATGGATCGATGGAAAAGTAGATCTAGATTTATATAGGAATGCAATAAAATATAGAAATAAACATAAACCCAAAGACGTAGTAGAAAATATACTTCATTTCATTAACATCAAATAACTAAAACAAGCTTACAGACAAAATGGACATAAAGTAGCTCGAGTGATGGTAGTTTATCACTAATAAGAGATGTTCTGGCTGCATGCCTCTAAACTATGTTACAATGGGACTGAAGGGAATATTTATTTTTGAAAAAAATTGGAGAACCATAAACAACCAAAACCATAACCAAAGGATATGGAGCACCAAGATGTTTTGGGCCCTCTTGGGGTTAGCCGAGAAGAAAACTTCTTGGGGTCGTATCTTGGTCATATTATCTTTGTTTGGCACATACGATAGATCCTCGAAAATATCTCTTTGATTCCTCAAAAAATATATCTCCGATTACTCAAAAAAATGTAGTTTTGGGGGTAAAAAATGCTCTCAAATTTTAGGACCCAAAAAACTACTAAAATTATTAAATGCGGCTATAGAAAAGGAAACGGATGAAACTGACTAAAGATCTAGGGGTACTAGGTGGGTGGCCACCAATATCCATCTGGATCATTCCTCCTCATATAGGAAGAAATGGTCCCCATTTCATGCAAATTCTCCATGAGGTGAGGAAATTTATGTTGAATTTGGTCCCCAATGAACCACTTTCTCTGGTGAAGGAGTTGGACTGCTTTGACAAAACAATATAGATGGATCCTATACTAAAAAAATTTCTTGATCTTTGTGTCCATGATCCAATTAGTTGTGGCATGTTCCATGTATTCTGATTTAACTATGTTGTTGTGAGTTGTTCTATAATGTAAGATTTGTACATCAATGGTGGAAAGTAGGGTCAAAGGTAGTCCACATTGAAAATCAAGTTTATCGGTTAGAAAAACATCCTATTGGGTGTTCATTTCGATTATTATGGCTAAGGAAATTGGAAAAGGAAAAGGAAAAGGCTTTATAAATGCATGAATTAGATGTATTGGGATAGATATTAGATGTATTAGATGTATTGGGATATTTCTGCAACTTTTGAATGATTGTACATACTTCTTCATCATTCTTCCATTGCTTCCTTGGTTCGGTTATCCAATCTAGTTGGATAATAGAAATGACATAAAGAAATGCTTGCACATCGTCATCCTTTCTTCATAGTGCATCTGCAACAACACTTAGCTTCCCTTTTTTGTAGATGATTTCAAAGTCATAACCCAACATATTTGTGACCCATTTTTCTTCTCTTATGAAGATATCCTTTGTTCCAAAAAGTATTTAAGACTATCATGATAATTTATTTCCTTTAAGTTTCTTCCCATTAGGTAAGGTATCCACTTCTTTAGTGCATGTAGTATTGCCAACATTTCCTTCTCATAAATGGATTTATTTAAATAATTTCCTTTGGTTGGACGACTTTCAAAAGAAATGGGTCTTCCTTATGGAATTAAAACAACACCAATTCCATTTCCTGAGGCATCACATTCCACAATAAAGGTTTCTGTGAAGTCTGGCGTAGCTAAGACTGGTGCTAGGCACATTGCCTCTTTAAGATGTTCAAAGGCCTTAGTTGCTTCATGAGTCCATGAAAATGCATCTTTCTTCAATAATGTTGTTAGAGGTGCTGCTATTCTCCCATAATTCTTAACAAACTTGCGATAATACCCTGTTAACCTGAGAAATCCTCGCAACTGCTTTATGGTTGTGGGGACTTTCCATTCCTTAATGGCGTTAATTTTGTTAGGGTCTACCTTAACACCCTTGTGAGATACAATATGACCCAGATATTCCACCTCTTGTACTCCAAAGAAACATTTGGATGTTTTTGCATATAATTGTTTCTCCTGCAATAGTTTGAGCACCCTATCAACATATTGAACATGATCCTTCCAAGACCTGTTGTAGATTAGTATATCATCAAAAAATACTAGCACAAATTTTCTAAGGAAGGGTTTGAAAATGGAATTCATCAACCCTTGAAATGTAGAAGGTGCATTGGTAAGGCCAAAAGGCATGACCAAAAATTCATAATGACCCTCATGAGTTTGAAATATTGTTTTTGGAATATCTTCAGTCTTCATTCTAATTTGATGATATCCTGAACGAAGATCCAACTTGGTAAAATAAATTGCTCCATGTAATTCATCCAATAATTCATCGATCACAGGAATGGGAAATTTATCTTTAATGGTGAGCTTATTGAGCTCCCTATAATCCGGACACATTCGCCATGATCCATCCTTCTTGTGTACCAATACTACAGGAGCAGAGAAAGAACTTTGGCTGGGTTGAATTATACCCGCCTCTAACATTTCTGCAATCCTAGTCAGGCCCTATCTTTTGTTAAGGATATATTAAGGCCAATGTTTAGAGGAAAAATTCTAGAATAAAATGAATAACACTATCATGATCAAAAATAATTTGAGGATATTTGAAGTTTTCAAACACCTTGATTGTTTTCCAGGCTTTTTTTGAATCTCCGGAAATACATGATTTTGCTATTGGAAATTCTAGTGAGAATAATTTTGCAATTACGTATTGTTGTTCCTTTAGAATTTTGTGAAATGAAGTTAACAACAATTCCTAATTATAATGGAAATTCAACCTCTTATATAGAAAAAATTTCAATAAGATTTCATGAAAATTAAGCTAAATGCCCAAATATTGTAGCCATTTACGCTCCTTGTACAACATCAGCACCACCAATTGGAATGGAAATCATTGGACTATTTGATACATATTCCCCCATGGTTATCCTTATATTATCTCACTTTGCAGAGCATTTTATATTTCCTCCATTTCACATCATCACTTGACTCTCTGGCGATGGGTATAGGAATCAATTCAATTCCCTTGCTACCTTACAATGGATAAAATTATGTGTACAAACTGAATAAATAAGAACTATTGAATTTTTCTTGTTGATATATCCTTCTATGTTGAGAGTTTGAGGATTGGTAATTCCTGGAAATGCATTAAATTATATGGTTGGATTCATTTATGCTTGCTCTAGGGTTGGTTCGTGGCATCTATCCTTTTCTTTCTCCTCTTCACAATTTATGTAAAATATTTTCTTCTCAGAACATTTATGAACATTAGTGTATTTTCTATCACAACTATAACAAAGCCCTTTTCCTCTTTTTTCTTCCAATTTTTGTGGTGTCAACCTTGTGGATTTTGGAAGTCTAGGAGTAGCAACACTTCAATCTTTATAGTTGTGAGTGGAAGGTTTCTTTATCGCCATAATTTTTCTTTAAATTTTTCTTTCCAACCTAAATTTCTTCTCCAATTTATTAGGTTCCCAAAGGCAAACTTTGTGCTGGATGTTATCCTAAAGATTAACAATGAAGACATCAACCCTATGTTCCTATGGAATATTATTTACCCTTATATTCAATTTTTGGAAATCATCAATGTGCCCCATCATTGAACCCTTTTGTTTGAGATTTATCAATTGGATAAAGAAGGTGTTGCTCTTTGTATCCTCATAATGTGCTATCATTTCCTCTGTAAATTTGACTAATTGACTAGTAGTTTATGGGAACAAAGCCATCAGTACCATAAAAACTGATTTTGTTCTAAATATAAAGTTGCAATGCACATCTTTTGTGTGTTTTGCGTATTATGGAGCTCAAATTATTGCTCCATTTGTAGTAACCAAGTTATCAAATCCTTTCCATTAAAATTTCTCATATCTATATTTGGAATATGGTGGGTCTTAGATCCAACATTAGACTCTATGAAATCATGATTAACATTTATTTTTTTATCATCATGAGTTTCCTCTACTAACTTTTCACCATTAGGAAGTTTTTCTTGTAGCAATTTTGCCGAACCTTCCTTCAAACCTTCCATGTATTTCTTAAAACCTTCCATATTTCCATCTATACCATCAATCTTAGTTTACGTGTTATTTATATTAGTTTCCATGCCGTCCATCTTAGCTTCCATGCCATTCTTCAAACCATCCATCTTAGCTTCCATTTCATTTTTTTTTACTCTTTGCGTGAATGAAATTTTGTTGCACTTGGTATTGTAATTTTGATATATCATGTTGCACTTCTTCCTCTTCATGAGTCATAGTAGAGCCTTCTAAGCGATTAATGGGTGTCGAATTATTTTTAGGGCGCATTTTAGAACCCAATACTGATATCTATGCTTCAATATGCCCTTGGAATCACTTCAAACTTATTTTTAAAGAACAACTTATGAAATTTGAAACTGATGTATCTATATAATTTTGGATCCCCAAGGTTTTATCTGTGTTCCTTTAGTAGCCCTTTGAATCTTATTTCCAATGCCATATGTCTAACCTGATTTGGATTCTTCACGACAAAGTTATGTGAAATCTCCCATAATGACCTAATTATGGATTGGTTCAGTAGAGAGAACTTATACAATGTGCCACATGTCACTATTTCCTCCTTCACCTCTAAAATCAATACAAAAGAAACAACAGTCGGTTTAATTTTGGCCAATTTTTACAAAATTCTAATCTCATGCTCAGAGAGAGACTTATGATGATTCTACAAGGGTGACCTGTTTGAGATGAAATTTGAGAGATGAAGGGTGACCTGTTTGAGATGAAATTTGAGAGCCAAGATCTGAAAATTTTCCACGAGACCCTTGTAATATCCCTGGCGTAATCCACCATAAAAAATCTTGTAGAATGAGGTTTAAATAATTAAATACTATTTATTATGACATTGATATTGCATGAATAATATTCCTGTAATTCTTAATTAAATTAATATTGGAAGAATTATTTGTTAATTATTTTATTTAGAAGAATTTATATTCTTCTATAGAAATATATTATATTTGCAAGTTGGTATCTTTTATGAGTTTTAGAAATAATGAGTAATGGTATTGGAAAAAATATGGATAGTGATATTTTTCTCATAAGGAAAAAACAAATATACCTTTAAAAGAAAAGAATCAGAGATTTATGGAGTGCTTTTGCGATTTAGGAAAAATCAGATTTATGGGTGCTTTATGGAATGCTATTATGATTTAGGAAAGCTATTCCATTTTCTTAATTCTATTTATTCTAAGCCTATGAGAAAAATATAAGAGGGAATGAGAGAATGCATGGAGAATGGAGCCAAGGAAGAGAAAGAAAGGATTCCAAGCACGCATCAAAAGATAAGTAACTATGTTCTTTGAAAAATATTTTTTTTACATATGGGGCATGGTGACTTAATAATTGAATTTATTTGCATGGAAACATTCATATGATAAATGATCAAGATTATTTCTTGAGAAAACCTTTATAAAATTTTATGGATAGAGGAATAAGTGTTTTCTTCACTGAATTATTAGAATATTTCATGTGATTTGAATTCTTAAAAGTTTTCATGGCTAAATAATTCTGTGAATTAGATGAGTTATTGGAAAATGGGGTCCAAATGTGTCTTTATATCTCCCAAGCGAGGATAGATATATATGAAGTGAAGGATTTCTCTTTAAAAGAGGATGTTATAACCAAAAGCCTCTTTAAAATTTTAAAAATTTGTTTCCCATGTCTCAAAAACTGTGTCCTAAATTGATGTAAAAAAAAGGGAATTATTTAAAAGTTAAATTTGGAAAAATGAGCTCCAAAGATTCGTTCAAATATTCCAAACCATAAGACCTGTGTAAAAAATGAGAGAGGTTTTTTCTAATGAACCTGTTATAAACAAAAGACTCTTTTGGTTTTCCAAAATTTGTTTCCATTTGTTCAGAAACCGTGTCCAAATTTGATGACAAAAAAAATAAATTATTTAATATTTAAATTTGGAAATATGGGTTGCAAAGATTCATTCGAATATTCCAAAGCATGATACCTATGAAAAAAATGAGAGAGAGGTTATTTTTAATAAGTTTTTTCCAAAGAAAAACCTCTTTTTCTTTTCTGAAATTCGTTTCCATATATTCGTAATACATGTCCAAAGTGGATGGCTAAAATAGGAAAAGAACAGTAAAACATAGTTCTTACATTTCAATTTTTAATGGGATAACAATGATTGTTTATGTCCATATAGAAATAATAATTAAGTTGATGAGTATTGAAAATGAATTAATTTATATAATTACCAAGTATATTCTCATGGTGCACATGCATTAAAATTTTTAAAGGCACATATTCGACTCTTGAAGAGACTATGAGCTTAGGTGCACATGAATAATATCTGGTATATTTGATCTACTAGAAATTATTGTGTGATTTTACATGCATGAGGAGCTTGAGTTATGTAAAAAGATATAAATATATTTTGTGAGAAGTATTTCACAGAAAACCTTTGCATAAAATACAATTGGTTCTGTTATTGGAGAATCATTTGTTATTCATGTTATTTCTTGAGGAAATATTACAAATCGCTCTGATGTGTGAAATGATAAGAAAATATTTTGTATTTCATGCATAATAGCTAGTGATTTAGCTATATTTTGGAAAAAGAATAATTATGGTGTAAATATCCTATTGGGTGTTCATTTCGATTATTATGGCTAAGGAAATTGGAAAAGGAAAAGGAAAAGGCTTTATAAATGCATGAGGCATTAATTGGCACTCTATTTGTGAAAATAATGGAAATTAGGAGAAAATGAAGGTGAAAGGTCACAATTTTTATGTGAGGAGGAAAGTTAAGGAAAATAATGGAAAATGAATAAATTAGAGGCATCATTAGTAAAAGGATTCCAAGGATTAGTGGGTGAGGCTTGGTGAGTTGAGTTTTTGATTTCTCATTTTTCTCTCTCCATCTCTCATACTCCTGAGCACTTAGTATATCCTTCGAGCAGTCTTGTACAATGTGGCATACTTAGATATTTGGATCAATAAAACAAAGGAAAAGCAGGAAAGCAGAAGATGGCATTGCGATCAACATTGATCTGAATATGGACAAATTTTTTTTGATGTGATAGCTTCTTCATATTTATAAAATAATTGTGTTTAAGGATCATCTCAAATTATAAATTTATGAGAGGTTTTATGTGTCAATATTTGTGTGTATTTTATGAGAAATTCATTAAGTAAATTAGCTATTAAAAACACATCTATAGTAAGTAAATCGCAAAAAATAATACACAGTAAACACATTACACAGTAGTTGATAACAGTGTTCACCACTCATGGGCTACATCTCCATGGACCTAATTCAATGACTTGGCCATCTTTGGATTAATTGTTAATTCTCTCATTACATGCACCTGTAGTGCTTGAATGGCTTTGCAACCTACTCCATTGGATTCAGAGGACTCAAAAACCCCTAGGTAGCCTCCTACATCTCTCCAAATGGTCTTCACGTGATCTAGACATTGCCTCCTCTCCTAGTGGACTTCGGCTTCTTTAATCTTCAAAGTGAAAAAAAAAATACAGATATTCCTGCCTCTGCAACCTACACAATCATGCTTAGAGCATCCAAATCATCTAGGATTGACTATTTCTGAGCTTAATTTGGTTGAAATATGTCAAAGTTATCGCTTCTTCAATATCTCTTAGAGAAACTACAAATATGGAGAAAATCCAATAAAATCCACCACATTTGGGAGTTTCGCCGAAAAGTGCAGACTCTACCAATTAGTGCTAATATGCACTTAACTTAAACTGGAGATTAATTAAAATTTAGTGTGCATTTAACTAATGTTTGGCACTCTAAGCACATTTAAAAAAAATTCGAATGAAAATCAGATTAACAAATTTTAAATGTTGATTAGGGCTAATTAATCCATATTTAGGGGTCTAACCCCACACTTTTTTTGGAGTGCTCCTCCTAGTCATGGGCCATGGTCTTGTGAAATTGAGGGCCAGCCATTTTAACCCATGTTGAAAACCATATTAAACTTCACAGATATTATGCGTGCAATGGCTGTTAATAAACATGGTTGTGGTATATTGGTAACGTTGGTCCATGGTGTGGAGGAGGTCATGGCATCAAGCCTGACCTCCTCCCGTCCACCACATAAAAATTTTGCCCGGACACATAAATTGAATTTCGACCACACTTAGTCGAAATTCGGCCTTTGGGATGGGCACCTGGTAGCCTTTGCGCTACCCATGTGTCCTCATCCATTTGGTTCTTCAAAATCCAACAAGAAACTGCCATGTGGCCATAGATTTTGGCCACTTACAAATTGACACTTTCCAGCATTCTCTTGGCCGATGGAAAACAATAAGTTTGACCCCTTTCAACCTGTTTGACCCTTTTTTTGAAAATTTGGTTGTTTGGTCAAGCAGACAATGGGCTCTAACTTTCACATAGAGACTCTAGTTTGAGCGAAACGAAGCGCACGAGATTTCTAGCGACGAGACCCATCTGGTCGGTCTAGTTTGGAGCAATTTTTAACACTTTAAATTTTTAGCAAATTTTTACCCCCAATCCAGATTTCGATCACTCCTCCCCACTGACAATGCTTTTGGTCGCACAAAATTTGTTTATATGATTAGAGATAAATAACCTTCTATTTACCAAGTTCTATCATGTTGATTTCACTTGGAATAATCTCCATGAAAACCACTTGGGTTCATTGAGATGCCTTTCCTTGGAAATGGCTTGGCACTTAAACCAACGTCCTCCTTTTGCTGCTAACCCAATCCAACACTTGTTGGTTTCTTGATAATTGATTAAACACATTCTTGTACCGAATCGATCCCTCGATTCTTGGAAAACTTATTTATGGCCTTCCCGCTCAGAATCATGTTCCTCCTTTCCACACACATGCATTTGATGCAAGCTTCTCCTTGGAAACCACTTTTCTAGGCTAATCCCATTTAAGTGAACTAAAACAATGACTTCTAACATTGGTAATCACAAGAAAATAAATTACCATTCTTTTTACCTCCATGGTTCCAAATTCCACATCTAGAAGAATGAATTCACCATCTCTTTCGCTTCTTGGCTTCAACGCATCAAATGATCTACAATGGCTGTTTTTTTGGCTGCAAAACTTTTGGCATGTTGTCCACTTTCCTCTTTTTGATTCCATCATCCTCTAGTATTGACATGCTTCTCATTCCATGATTTGATAATGAAGGCTAATCATGAGTCTCTTTCTCAAGAGAGGTCCTTCTAAAATCCCGCGACATCTTGTCACAAGAAAAACCATCAATCTTGAAAAGAACATCATGCAAGAAACATAACTTGATGACCTCTTCCTTTTGCTCCTTCAAAGAAACAAATTTCACATCATATGAACATTGCCATGCATTCTTACATCTTGGTGTACAAAATCATCGACCAAATACAAGTCGACAAAACATGCCCCTTCAAACAACTGACTCTCAAGTCAAACAAAAGCATGTACAAATTTCCATCTTCATGGAATATGCAAAATACTTTTGAAATAAAAGAAATGAATTCAATTGACAAAAAATGCATCAAAAATGTAAGATTTTCATCAAACATCAAAATAAATGAAAGTCCTTAATTGGTTAAAAAATATAATCATGTCCTTCCAAATCAATTCAATGGCGTGTCTTTTAATTTCACTTCATCATGTGAATTATCCTCACTGAAATAAATTATGGAATCTTATTTTCCATTTTTCTCATGTCGTAGATGACTTGTTGGATACAAAGTTCAATACGTGTCTACAAGATGACCTTACTTATCGAAATGAGTGCAAAAGAATTGCACCTTATTTTCAACATAGTTTTCATTGTCCAATGGAACTTTGGCTTTACTCCTCCTTTGTTTTAAAATTTTCTTGCACATGGAGAACTTCTTCCAACACCTCCAAACAGTATGGTTATTCAAACCACAAAAGAAACATGTAAACTTTTTCCAACTACTATGCAACGATTTTCCATGGTTATCATAATCAAAAGAAACTTAATTAAAGGTTGATTTATACCTTGCACAGCCACCTTTATCGCCTTCTAGAGGAGGTTAATTTGATGAGGTAGTGGCTCTCTTTGAAATACCAACAATGGATTCAATGCCTTTAGAGCTTTCAACATCCTCCTATTTTCCATTTCCATAAGTTGAATTCTTATGAGCATCTTCTTGCAAAGTGGGTGTGAAGCTTTTGCATTCCTCATGAACACAAACTTCACAACCTTGAGGTAATGAACATGTCATGAAATTCATTCTTGGAACACCTGCATGTGCATCCTTAACTTTGGATCATTCTCCATCATGTTGTCCATAACAAAGTCCCAGATACCTAGGCCATTCCTCAACAACAATTGGCCCAATTATTCCTTGTGCATGTTTGTGTAATCCCTTACCTTCATAGCCCATAATCATCAATAATTTAGACTCTATTCCTATAGTGTGTCTTTCAAAAGAACCTACACATTCATTTTGAGAGGAAATTGAAGAAACACTTGAATTGCATACCTATTTTTCATGCACATACTTGGCTAAGGTTTCATTTGGAATATGGAGTTGAGTCTCCATCTCATGCAACTTCTTAAGAATCTCTTGCTCTTCCTCCTGGATGGCACTCAAATTATCTTGAATTTTAGTGTTCTCCTTCGTATACTCAACCAACTCTTGCACCATATCTCTCATGATGTAGAGATTCTACAACATCTCTTTATCAAAGAGTCTTGATAAGTAATATGGATTAGAAACAGTGCTTGATGACACTTGCATCACACTTGTAATGCACAAAAACCTTATTTTTTTGTGATTTGAGAGTTGAGTCCTCAATCTTTAACTTCTCTTGAAGATAAGAGATACACATAAACTTGCACGCAATTAAATTCTCCTTCTACAAATACAAAACCAATAGCTAATTCTCTAAGTAACCTTGGAAAATATTGAGATAAACTTGTGCTAAAATGAGATAAACTCTCCTCTGATACCAACTTGATCTAAATATGCAGAAACTATTTTTTCTCTACTAGCTTCCTCATCGGTATAAAATAACTGTGTTTAAGGATTGTCTTAAATTAGCAAGTTATGAGAGGGTTTATGTGTCAATTTTTGTCTGTCTTTTATGAGAAATTAAGTAAATTAGTTGTTAAAAACACATGTGTGACAAGTAAATTATAGAGAAATAATAAACACCAAACACATTACATAGTAGCTAATAATGGGGTTCACCCCTCTTGGGCTACATCCCCATGGACCTGCTTCAATGGGTTGTCCCTCTTTGGATTAATTATAAATTCCATGATTAAATGTATCTACATTGCTCCAATGGCTTTGAAACTTGCTCCAATGGATTCATAAGACTCAAAAACCCATAGGTAGCCTCTTCTGGCTCTGCAAATAATCTTCAGGTGATCTAGACATGGCCTCCTCTTCTAGTGGCCCTCAGATTCTTTAATCTTCAAAGTTGGAAAAAAAAACATATAAAAATGTGCTCCTCTGCCTCTACAACCTGCACCATCATGCTCAGATCATCAAAATCATCTAGGATTGACTCTTTTTTAGCCTAATTTGGTCGAAATATGCCGAAGATATGCCTTCTTCAGTATTTCCTAGAAAAACTCCTCCAAATTTGGAGAAACTGCAATTAACTATGTCGCATTTGGGAGTTCTTTAATGGTAGACTGCACCAATTAGTTCCAATCCACACTTAAATTAAACTATATATTAATTAAATTTAAGTGCGCATTTAACTGGGGTGTAGCGCTCTAAGCACGTTTTAAACGAATCCAAATTAAAATATGATTAATGGATTTTAAATGTTCATTAGGGTTAATTAACCCATATTTAGTAGTATAACCCCACACATTTGTTGGAGCACTCTACCTGGTCATGCACCATGGTCCTCTGTGACATAGGTTTGGCCCTTCATGGATGGGCCTTTTAACCCTCATCCAAAACCATTTTAAAATTCAAATATATTCTTCTCCAAAGGTATGTTAAGAAACATGGTTCTGGTATATTGGTAACATTGGTGCATGGTGCAGGGCAGGTCGCGAGGTCGAGCCTGACCTCTGCCTGTCCACCAAATAAAAAATTTTCCCCAACACATAGATTGAATTGGGACCACACTTAGCGAAAATTTGGCCTTTGGGAGGGCCACGTGGTGCCCTCTAGGATATTCATGTGTCCTCATCCCATTGGTTCTTCAAAAACCACCCAGAAACTATCATGTGCCTAGAAATTTGGACCACTCACAAATTGACACTTGTTGACAAGCTATTGGCTAGTCAAAGCCCATAAATTTGAACCCTTTGACCCCGCTTGACCCTTTTTTTGAAAATTTGCCAATTTGTTCAAGCAGACAACATGCTATAAATTTCACATACACACTATGATTTGAGTGAAACAAAGTACGTCAGTTTCCTCGTGACCAGACCTATTCAGTCGTTCTGTTCTGGAGCGATTCTGAGAATTTTGATTTTTTAGCAAATTTTTTCCCCTAATCTAGATTCCGATCAAGCATCTAGAATAGGTTTTGAGTGCATGTACCGAGTTGCATCTATGCTTTCCTCACTTATTATAGCATGCATGGTGTATTCATGTGGATTTCCTATCATTTCCATTTCCTAGCCAACCATGGTATTATGGGCTTATTTCCAATGATTGTTTTCTGGTTGGTTTTCATGAGTCTTTTAGCTGTTGGGTTGAGTTATTCATTCTTGGAAGCCTTTTTTGGGAAAACACTCTCCAATATTGACAAAGAATTGTGGGTTGAGCTACTAGACCTAGAAGCCTTCCTTAGAGAAATTCTCTGGAAGCCCTAGGTGAGTTGAGTTACTAGTCCTTGAAGCCCTCATTGGAAAAACACTTGGGAAGCCCTGTAAGAGTTGGGGTTGAGTTACTAGTCATGAAAACCCTGGTTGGAACAAATAGTTTGGAGCCCTAGAGTAGCTTGGATAGAGACCAATCTGTAATGGTTAGTGATGTCCGACCGTGAGGTGGAATCACTAGTTGAGGTTGATACGACGTGTTCTTTGGAGCCCTCATTGGTTGTTGATTGATGTGTTTGATAAAGTCCCACATTCAAGCTTGGAATATGGAACACAACTGACTGGTTGAAGTGAGATTTGGTTTAGCGTTGTCTATGCTCCTACGGGACATGGAAGTTCCATTCCCGGTTGGTTTTTACAGTGATTAATGAAAGGTTCATTGCCCTGGTATTTCATATGTATATGCACTAGTCTATATATGGATTCTATTGCTGATGTATCCATGGTACTTATGCTGGTATTACGCTATTTATAAGCATGTATTGTGATATTGATGAGGTATGACTCTCTCCATGTCTTTACTTTCAAATGAATGCACAACATATCTATGGATAAATTGATTAAATGATAACTTATAATGTAGGGCATAAATGATTCTTAGAAATTCTGATATAAGAAAGAGACCCTTGTTATAGTAGTGTATTATAATATATTTTACTCAATTAGAATCAAGAAATCATGTTTTTTAATGTAATAAAGTTATATAACTCCTTGAACCACAAATTATCAAATGTAATATTTTTCATAAATGTGTAAAAAGAAAAAAACATTAATGACATTTTAATAAAGATACCATCTTGTAAACACCCCAATAACATTATTTTCAATAATAAAATAAGATATTTTCATGATTACCATAGGGATCAATTCTATCCCATTAGTTGATGTTTTTAGACTTTTGTATATGTGAATTGAACAAGCCATATTGGAACAAGAGAGTTTGCTGGAAATGGCATCTGCAAGGGTTTCACTCTTCGCTGCTACTGGCGCAGCCACCGAAATAGAAGACTCGGCGATTTCCGCCTATGGCACGGCAGTCTCCTTCACGACGGATCAAGCGTCCCTGGAAGCCATCGACGCTTCAGCCGATCAAGTAGCCCTCAAGCTTGCTGCGGTTGCCCCTCCCCTTGGCTACCCGCGCATGCTCGGAGCCCTTTCTGGCTTAGCCGTCTCTGAGTATGCTACAAGCGAAGGCAATGAGGCATACACAGCCACCGCTATAGATCTCCAATCTGCAACTGTGGGGGCACATGCTGCAGCCCCGATCTGCTCCAAGAACGTGAATCCGATCCAGAAAATCAACGTAGCTCATGGGAATAATGAACACTTCTCAGAAGAACGAGGGTTAAGTTTAGGGTCTGCGGCGATGGAGTCACCCAGCCGCAACGTCCAAGAGCAGGATCTGTGTAGCTCTGATCAAGGGTTGGTTTTGCAGCCCTGTCGATCCTCTGGAATAGATCCAGTCTTCACCAACAGCAGCTTGGATCCTCTTCAAATCCATTCCAACTTTTTTCAAATACAGGTTTCCCTTCCAACAGGCAGAACCCTGCTCCTTTGGGTACAGTCTTCTTACACGGGGCTTCTCCTCTCCAAAGCCCTCGAACAGAAATTTAGGATCCCGTCTTCTTGTTTTAGGGTCCTCTATGCAGGTAAGCAGCTTGCAGATCATCTACCTCTAACTTTTTACAATCTAGATCGGAATGCCACAGTGGTTCTGTCTTATCGACTAAGGGGAGGCGCAACAGGGCAGTCCTCTGCTCCCAAGGGTTCTTCCTACAGGGAGGCTGTCAAGGCACCCACTTCTCCTCCATCAGCCCCTACCACAGAGGCTCCCAAGCCTTTCGTGGTAGATAAATTGGAAGAAGTTCCTTCAGCAGAAATAACCCACCCAGATCTGGGTAGGGTGCGCCAACTCTATGAGGAAAAGGCTCTCATCTGCAGATTCAATGGTCTATGGCCACGATCTGAAGATCTGTATAGCTGGGTTCACTCCACCTGGACCAAGCATTGCAAGATCATTCTGTGCTCCAAGGGTTTTTTCATTGTCATTCTAGCAGAAAGCGAGGACTATCAAACTGCCCTCACTGGTGGACCTTGGTTCTGGGGTAAGGCAGGGCTTTTCTTAACCCCCTGGTTTCAAGACTTTGATCCCTCCACGGCAGTCATCACTAAACTCCCGATCTGGGTCCGACTTCCCAACCTGCCTGCTCACCTATGGCATGCGGCAGTTTTCGAAGCTATTGGGAACACTCTAGGGCGTTTCCTTGCCACAGATCCATCAAGAGGCCTGAAGGGTATCTACACCTATGGCAGAATTTGTGCAGAAATTGATATCAGCGAAGGACTTCCAGACCATATCATTCTCAAAGTTGGAGACTTCTCCTGGCCTCAGCCTCTTGACTATGAGAACACAGCTTTCCGTTGTCGGCACTGTCATCAGACCGGGCATCTTCAAAACTCATGTGCTCAATTTCTGGCCAGTCAGAAATCTGGCAATCGCAAACCAAGGAATAAAAGCTGGAAACCTTTTGAACCCCCACCCTTGGAGGACTCTGATCCCAGCAGCTCTGAAAAAGGAGAAAGTGACTCAGATGAAGAGATTGCAACTCAGCAGCAACCTTCTCCATCTGATGTCCCCGAAAAGCCCCTTGTCTCCTCGGTTGTTCAGAAACGCCCGCACAACTCCAGCTCCTCCGGTTCGGACAAAGACGCTCCTCCTGGAGGCCGCAGTGATCTTCAAATGGTCTCCGTACCCCAAGGCCCTGATGATTGGGTCAAAGTGGTCTACAAGAAAGGGAAGAAATTTCACACCATGCACTCAACCCCTTCTGGCTAAGCTTTCAGTCCTTTCTCCTGATCATTCTTGTTTCTCTTTTCTGCTTCGTGTAGCCTGTTCTGCTATCGCTGCGAGTCTGCGGGCAGATAGCTTGTTTCCGTTTGTCTATGTTGGCTAGCTGTCTTCAGCTATCAGCAGCTCTTCTTGCTGTATAGCTTGGCTCTTAGTCAATCTATCTGTCTAAGTTGGTAGCTCTTGTCATGACTGGGATCACAATTCTCTGGTAGTCTTCTACCAGCGTAACTCTTTGTAATTCATGTACAATTGATGCTTTTAATACAATTTCTTACTTACAAAAAAAAAAAAAATTCTATCCCATTAGTTATGAGGAAAAATAAATAAAAAAATTCAATAACATTTTAATGAAAGTTCCATCTTGTAAGCACTGCAATAACATTACTATAGTAATGTTATTATCTTGTAAGCACTGCAATAACATCCAAAATATTTTGATAATTTTGAACAGAGACATTATTTCATATAACCGTACTTAATTTATGGGACCATTGAGGAACCAAGCATATTCCACCTGACCATGAACTATCTCCAATAGTTACCCACAGAGCTAAGATCTTCTTGCCACTAGAATCAACAACCTCATTAATTCCTTGGTGCTTTCATCCCAACAGATTTTTAGCAGTGTCCTGCTTTAAGTTCTGCCAACCTTTTTGCCTAGGTCTTTTTGTTTTATTTTATTTGAAAAAGATACTCTCTTTTTTCTTTAAAGCATGAATTTCTCTCCCATTGTGCTTTATTTTACCCCACTTAGTATTTATCTCCAACTAATCCATTAACACAATATTTCTCTCCCATTTTGTTAATATTTTCCTCTTTATTATTTTCACCTAGGGATTTTTATGAGACTTTTAGGGAAGGTCCATGTTGTACTTAACGACCAATAGCTTTTAATAAGCTAGCAAGAATTCTTCCAAACTCTAGATTTATTTTATTAATACCCCAACCAATTTATTCATTAACTCAATAATAAAATATTACATCATCACATCAGCCCCATCATGGCTTCCATAGCCATTGAATCCAATAAAAATTAAATGAATAAGAATAGTCAATGTCTAAGAATCCATTGTAATTTACATAATTTTCCATTTGTAGATTATCATTATGGAAAAGGAACATTTATCTATACCATGCATCTATACTTGATCCTCAACATGGGTCCCACAATTTGTCAAAGTACATTAACAACAATTCATCACATGTAATATAGATGGTATACATTCCAATTTTCCAGATAATAAAAATCATGAAACTTAGAAAAAATGCATTAACATATATTGCATACCATATAATTAAACTTTATTTAAGGTCTCACCTTACCAACCATCAATATTATAGAGAAATAATTGTCCCATTGAATACTAGGTAAAAAAATGTGTTTTTTTTTTAATTCCTTACCATTAGCTTGCAACCATGTAAGTGAAAACCATTGGGGAATCTTGGGAAAATAATTTGCAATCATGCAATCTACAATCACTATAGAATTTTATCAAATAGTTTGCAAGCATGCAATCTACAACCCATTAGGAATTCTAAGAAATAGTTTGCAAGCATGGAATATAAATCCATTGATGAATTTCGACAACAATTTGAAATCATGCAATCATATTAATATCATTAATGGTAAAAATTTTGCCAAACAACGCAACCAACAATCCCTACCAGAGCGTCTAATCAGAAAAGTAGACCAAATTATTGATCTAGGTTTAAACATAACTTTATCTTAAAATCAACATTGGGGTTACCTGATCTCAAGGTATCAATACCACTTTATGTTAAATGAATCACATCCAAAACTCCCATGGATGCAATTATTTAAAACAACAAAACTTTGGATCTCATTTACCACATTTTGTCGAACACATGGAATGAAAATTTCCCTCTACAACTCTACATGAAGAAAGAAAACCTGGAATTATGCTAATATGATTTTTTCATTGACTTTATGTTCACTATGTGACTTACAGTTCACTCATTGCTTATTTTTAACAAATAAAGAGGTTCGTTCATTTTTTTTGTTTTTTTTTTTACAACATTACATTGTACTCTTTAGAGTCAACCCCAAATTCTAAATTATTTAGTTATCACACCAACCATACATGCATTCATTATTTATAAGCAGTGAATCATAACTTTAGCCATGTTTTTCCGCTTTTTTTTTCTTAGTCATTGTTCTAATATTATGCGTGCAAAGGTTTGTAATTAATTTGCACCATAACAAGTGAGTGCTAAGAATTCTTCATAGGTTCCATAGAGGTTTCATTTTCTTTCATCCACATCCATATACAAGTTTCATGAGCCCAAATTTTAAAGAAACATTATAACTTTGTACTCTTTCATGCGGTCATTAATCATGCATCATGCATCTCATGTTAATTTTAGTCTACTACAAGTTTAATTAAAATCATAACTGAGACGATGCCAACTAGAATCATATCTACACTCCCTTTTTACATAAGGATTCCCAAAAGGCATCAATTTTGCAACCTTTTGTTCCGATACCATTTGTAACATGCCCCAGTAACCTCACAGGAAACTACATGAAGTTAGGAATTTTTTTTCAACATTTACCAATGTGTAATTTTCTAAATTTATTTCTATATTCCCTCATCAACCACTAGAATAACCATCATCATACCCTAGAGAAATATTTAGTAAAAGGCATAGTGAGTTACACAACCATTAACTCTCCTTGTTGTAGCATAGTCATTTAAATTTCCTGCTATAACTATGCATCAATCCCATGATCATTTTAACTAAATTAGTAAATAGTATAATTTATAATATAAAAATCACATCATGAAAATTACACAATGAAAAATCACATCAATATACACCGATATACCCTTGAAACCCTGTAGGGTAAAAACTAGAAAATGTTTAATTTTATTATTGAATGCTTGTGAGGATTGTCACTCCTCACTCAATGGTTATAAGGGAGTCCATTCCTTGACCATTGACATAAAATATTACATAGAAAAATAATATTGAAGGAAACATAACTAGTTATAAGCTATTACAATCATCATGATACCATTTACCCACAGATCCTCAATCTTTGTCTTTGGGGTCAGGTAGTTTCCTTCAGTGGATGATCCTGCAGTTGGTAATCTTAACCCTGCATGGACTAACAACTATTATCTTCCACAATTTTAAACTTGAACAATCATTTTCTCAAGTCAGCCTCCTTTCATGCCATTGCTATCGTCAACACACTTAATATCATGATTAGGTAAAATATTAATGAACCAATAATAAATCTATATTTGTGAAACTTCCAAAACTATTTGTATGCATGTACAAAACATAAAAAAATTCACATGAAATGTCTTCCTTAACATCATTTGACATGCATCAGTAATAAACAAATTATTGTCAAGCTAACAAAATCTTGCATGCACTTTCATATTATTTCCGAAGGAAATGTAACATACTATATAATAATATTGTGCATGCAATTTCATAACAAGCTTTGAACATAACTATCCCAACAAGCAACTCATTTTTTGCCTACTCTTATTTTTTATATTCCAAAGGGATTAACACAATATATTCTATACGTATGCATGTGAATGAATGTTCTTTTCCAAAAACATATTTTCCACACAAGACCTATTCACAATGGCTATTATGTATAACAATGACAACTCTATTTCAAACATAGTCAACATACTAGTTATAAATTTTTGCATGTAATAACATAGCTTGTTCTTCTTGCATGTAAAGCATATATTTCTTTCCAAAAGAAACTAAATAAATATGTCATGGAAAAATAAACACATTTCTTTTCCAAGGGGTCAAACGCATACCACTTATTCTTTCATGCATGAAAAGGGACATTTCCCTCTCATCCAAAAGATATAACCCAATAACTATTCTCCCAAAATAAAGCTAATACCATAGAAAATCCCTTTAGGTTTGCAAAATACATATTATTTTTCCCAAAAGAAGGCTAACACAATCAATATTATGTGATTGCATCTTCCTTTTCTCTAGAAATCTAATACCCAAAACTATACTTTTTCCATGCATGCAAACGTATATGTTTCTCAAAATAATCCTACATAATAAAGCATGTGATTACTAATTTTCCTCTACAATAATTTATTCCAATAATGCGTACACGGACATAATTTTCTCTTCAATTATTTTTAAATAGTTCTAACACAATAATTTCTTCCTTGCATATATATATATATATATATATATATATTCTAAGGATATTTACACCATAATTATTCTTTTTCCAAAATATAGCTAAATCACTAGCTATTATGCATGAAATACAAAATATTTTCTTATCATTTCACACATCAGAGCGATTTGTAATATTTCCTCAAGAAATAACATGAATAACAAATGATTCTCAAATAACAGAACCAATTGTGTTTTATGCAAAGGTTTTATGTGAACTACTTCTCACAAAAGTTATTTATATCTTTTTACCTAACTCAAGCTCCTCATGCATGTAAAATCACATAATAATTTCTAGTAGATCAAATATACTAGATATTATTCATGTGCACCTAATCTCATAGTCTCTTCAAGAGTCGAATATGTGCCTTTAAAACTTTTAATGCATGTGCACCATGAGAATATACTTGATAATTATATAAATTAATTCATTTTCAATAATCATCAACATAATTATTATTTCTATATGGACATAAAAAATCATTGTTATCCCATTAAAAATTGAAATGTAAGAACTATGTTTTACTGTTCTTTTCCTATTTTAGCCATCCACTTTGGACATGTATTACGAATATATGGAAATGGATTTTAGAAAAGAAAAAGAGGTTTTTCTTTGGAACAGACTTATTAAAAATAACCCCTCTCTCATTTTTTTCACCGGTATCATGGTTTGGAAGATTCGAACGAATATTTGCAACCCATATTTCCAAATTTAAATATTAAATATTTTTTTTTTTGTCATCAAATTTGGACACGGTTTCTGAAAAAATGGAAACAACTTTTGGAAAACCAAATGAGTTTTTTTTTTTTAACAGGTTCATTAGAAATAACCTCTCTCATTTTTTACACAGGTCTTATGGTTTGGAATATTTGAACAAATTTTTGGAGCTCATCTTTCCAAATTTAAATTTTAAATAATTCCCTATTTTTTACATCAGTTTAGGACACAGTTTTTGAGACATGGTAAACAATTTTTTAAAATTTTAAAAAGGCTTTTGGTTATAACATCCTCTTTTAAAGAGAAATACTTCACTTCATATATATCTATCCTCGTTTCGAAGATATAAACACAAACTTGGACCCCATTTCCCAATAATTCATCTAATTCACAGAAATATTTAACCATGAAAACTTTTAAGAATTCAAATCACATGAAATATTCTAATAATTCAGTGAAGAAAACACTTATACCTCTATCCATAAAATTTTATAGAGGTTTTCTCAAGAAATAATCTTGATCATTTATCATATGAATGTTTCCATGCAAATAAATTCAATTATTAAGTCACCATGCCCCATATGTAAAAAAATTAATTTTCAAAGAACATAGTTACTTATCTTTTGATGCGTGCTTGGAATCCCTTCTTCCTCTTCCTTGGCTCCATTCTCCAAGCTTTCTCTCATTCCCTCTTATATTTTTCTCATAGGCTTAGAATAAATAGAATTAAGAAAATGGAATAGCTTTCCTAAATCATAATAGCATTCCATAAAGCACCCATAAATCTGATTTTTCCTAAATCGCAAAAGAACTCCATAAATCTCTGATTCTTTTCTTTTAAAGGTATATTTGTTTTTTCCTTATGAGAAAAATATCACTATCCATATTTTTTCCAATACCATTACTCATTATTTCTAAAACTCATAAAAGATACCAACTTGCAAATATAATATATTTCTATAGAAGAATATAAATTCTTCTAAATAAAATAATTAACAAATAATTCTTCCAATATTATTCTAATTAAGAATTACAGGAATATTATTCATGCAATATCAATGTCATAATAAATAGTATTTAATTATTTAAACCTCATTCTACAAGATTTTTTATGGTGGATTACGCCAGGGATATTACAAGGGTCTTGTGGAAAATTTTCAGATCTTGGCTCTCAAATTTCATCTCAAACAGGTCACCCTTCATCTCTCAAATTTCATCTCAAACAGGTCACCCTTGTAGAATCATCATAAGTCTCTCTCTAAGCATGAGATTATAATTTTGTAAAAATTGGCCAAAATTAAACCGACTGTTGTTTCTTTTGTATTGATTTTAGAGGTGAAGGAGGAAATAGTGACATGTGGCACATTGTACAAGTTCTCTCTACTGAACCAATCCATAATTAGGTCATTATGGGAGATTTCACATAACTTTGTCGTGAAGAATCCAAATCAGGTTAGACATATGGCATTGGAAATAAGATTCAAAGGGCTACTAAAGGAACATAGATAAAACCTTGGGGATCCAAAATTATATAGAAACATCAGTTTCAAATTTCATAAGTTGTGCTTTAAAAATAAGTTTGAAGTGATTCCAAGGGCATATTGAAGCATAGATATCAGTATTGGGTTCTAAAATGCGCCTTAAAAATAATTCGACACCCATTAATCGCTTAGAAGGCTCTACTATGACTCATGAAGAGGAAGAAGTGTGACATGATATATCAAAATTACAATACCAAGTGCAACAAAATTTCATTCACGCAAAGAGTAAAAAAAAAATGAAATGGAAGCTAAGATGGATGGTTTGAAGAATGGCATGGAAGCTAAGATGGACGGCATGGAAGCTAATATAAATAACATGGAAACTAAGATTGATGGTATAGATGGAAATATGGAAGGTTTTAAGAAATACATGGAAGGTTTGAAGGAAGGTTCGGCAAAATTGCTACAAGAAAAACTTCCTAATGGTGAAAAGGTAGTAGAGGAAACTCATGATGATAAAAAAATAAATGTTAATCATGATTTCATAGAGTCTAATGTTGGATCTAAGACCCACCATATTCCAAATATAGATATGAGAAATTTTAATGGAAAGGATTTGATAACTTGGTTACTACAAATGGAGCAATAATTTGAGCTCCATAATACGCAAAACACACAAAAGATGTGCATTGCAACTTTATATTTAGAACAAAATCAGTTTTTATGGTACCGATGGCTTTGTTCCCATAAACTACTAGTCACTTAGTCAATTTTACAGAGGAAATGATAGCACATTATGAGGATACAAAGAGCAACACCTTCCACTCACAACTATATGGCGATAAAGAAACCTACCACTCACAACTATAAAGATTGAAGTGTTGCTACTCCTAGACTTCCAAAATCCACAAGGTTGACACCACAAAAATTGGAAGAAAAAAGAGGAAAAGGGCTTTGTTATAGTTGTGATAGAAAATACACTAATGTTCATAAATGTTCTGAGAAGAAAATATTTTACATAAATTGTGAAGAGGAGAAAGAAAAGGATAGATGCCACGAACCAACCCTAGAGCAAGCATAAATGAATCCAACCATATAATTTAATGCATTTCCAGGAATTACCAATCCTCAAACTCTCAACATAGAAGGATATATCAACAAGAAAAATTCAATAGTTCTTATTTATTCAGTTTGTACACATAATTTTATCCATTGTAAGGTAGCAAGGGAATTGAATTGATTCCTATACCCATCGCCAGAGTGTCAAGTGATGATGTGAAATGGAGGAAATATAAAATGCTCTGCAAAGTGAGATAATATAAGGATAACCATGGGGGAATATGTATCAAATAGTCCAATGATTTCCATTCCAATTGGTGGTGCTGATGTTGTACAAGGAGTACAATGGTTACAATATTTGGGGACGGTAGCTTTTAATTTTCATGAAATCTTATTGAAATTTTTTTCAAAGGAAAGGAGGTTGAATTACGAGGTATCGTAGGGAATTTGAGAAAGAAATAACCTCTAATTTCAGACAAATATTCTAAAGGAAGAACAACGAGGTGTAATTGCAAAATTATTCTCACTAGAAGTTCCAATAGCAAAATCATGTATTTCCTGAGATCTCAAAAAAGCCTTGGAAAACAATTCCAAGGTGTTTGAAACTCTCAAATGAGTCCCAACTATTTGTGATCATGATAGTGCTATTCATTTTATTCTAGGAATTTTTCCTCTAAACATTGGGCCTTACAGATATCCTTATGTCCAAAAGATAAAAATTGAATGTATGATTGCATAAATGCTAGAGGTTGGTATAATTTAACCTAGCCAAAGTTATTTCTCCACTCCAGTAGTATTGGTGCACAAGAAGGATGGAACATTGCACATGTGCTTGGAATATAGGGAGCTCAATAAGCTCACTAGTAAATATAAATTTCCCATTCCTGTGATTGATGAATTATTGGATGAATTACATGTAGCAATTTATTTCACCAAGTTGGATCTCTATTCACAATAGCATCAAACTAGAATGAAGACTAAAGACATTCTGAAAACAACATTTCAAACTCATGACGGTCATTATGAATTTTTGGTCATGCCTTTTGGCCTTACTATTGCACCTTCTACTTTTCAATGGCTGAAGAACTCCATTTTCAAGCCCTTCCTTAGAAAATTTGTGTTCGTATTTTTTGATGATACACTAATATACAACATGTCTTGGAAGGATCATGTTCAACATGTTGATAGGGGGCTCAAACTATTGGAAGAGAAATAATTATATGCAAAAAAATCCAAATGTTTATTTGGAGTAAAAGAGGTGGAATATCTAGGTCATATTCTATCTTGGGAGGGTGTTAAGGTAGAACCTAACAAAATTAACACCATTAAGGAATGGAAACTCCCCACAACCATCAAGAAGTTGCCAATATTTCTCAGGTTAAAATGTTATTATCAAAAGTTTGTTAAGAATTATGGGAGAATATCAATATTTATAACAACATTATTGAAAAAAGATGCATTTTCATGGACTCATGAAGCTACTAATACCTTTGAAATGTGCCAAGCACCAGTCTTAGCTATGCCATACTTTAAAAAAACATTATTGTGGAATTTCATGCCTTAGGAAATGGAATTGGTGTTGTTTTAATTCCATAAGGAAGACCCATTTCTTTTGAAAGTCGTCCAACCAAAGGAAATTATTTAAATAAATCCATTTATGAGAAGGAAATGTTGGCAATACTACATGCACTAAATAAGTGGATACCTTACCTAATGGGAAGACACTTAAAGGAAATAAATTATCATGATAGTCTTAAATACTTTTTGGAACAAAGGATATGTTCATAAGAGAAGAAAAATGGGTCACAAATATGTTGGGTTATGACTTTGAAATCATCTACAAAAAAGGGAAGCTAAGTGTTGTTGCAGATGCACTATGAAGAAAGGATGACGATGTGCAAGCATTTCTTTATGTCATTTCTATTATCCAACTAGATTGGATAACTGAACCAAGGAAGCAATGGAAGAATGATGAAGAAGTATGTACAATCATTCAAAAGTTGCAGAAATATCCCAATACATCTAATACATTTGGTTTGAAAATTGATTCCTTATGGTACAAATATCGCTTATATATTTATAAGAATTTCAAAGTAAAACAAAAATTTATTTTGGAATTGAAAAGCTCTCCATTTGGATGACACTCAGGATTTTTAAAAACTTACCACACTGTGAAGAAATAATTTTTTTAGGATGGCCTTAAATATGATATTCAAATTTTTGTGCCAGAATGTTTCGTTTGCAAGACAAATAAAGTTGAGACAATGAAGACCCTGGCTCTACTACAGCCTTTAGCCATTCCAAGTCAACATTGGGAGGAGGATTCAATGGATTTTATCACATGTTTACCTACGTCCAAAGGAAAAAGTGTGATCATGGTGGTAGTTAACAGTCTTACCATGTATGGACACTTTTGTGAATTATCTCTTCCATTTAAAGCGAGTACAACTGCTACTGCATTTATGGAAACAATTACAAAGCTACATGGATACCCAAAGCTTATTTTAAGTGATAAAGATCCCATTTTCACTGTAAAATTTTGGACAAAATTATTTTCTTGTTTGGGTACTCAAATAGTTCATATATCATCTTATCATCCTCAATCTGTTGGGAAAAATGAGATAGTGAAGAAATGTTTTGAATGATATTTTCATTGCCCTATATCTGATAAAAAAACACAATGGTTCAGCTTGTTACCTATAGTTGAATAGTGGCATAAGACTTCCTTCCAAACTACAACAAAAATCACCCCATTTATGGCACTTTATGTATATAATCCATCATCCCTCACATCATTTTTAAGACATAATTCTAAGGTTCAAGCAGTTGAACATCACGTCGAGCATCAACAAAAAGTTTTCCAACTCTAAAAGGATAACCAAAATTTGGCACAAAATTAAATGAAACAACCGGCAGATCAACATCGTAGGGAGAGAATTTTTGATGTAGGTGACTAGGTACTTTTACGGCTACAACCATGCAAAATAATTTCCCCCAGGAAAGCTAAGAAGGATAATAATTTTTTTCCAAAGTAATATGGTCCTTACAAGGTGTTGCAAAATATCGGTACTATGGCATAAAAATTGGAGCTTCCTACATCTTCCCGGGTGCACCCATTTTTCCATTTTTCATGCTTAAAGAAGGTTATAGGTGAAAAAATTATGGTTCAAACAATATTGCCAGAAGTTTATGAGGAAGGAAAAATAAGATTGGAACCTGAAGCAGTCACGGAAACAAGAACTCGACAACTGCGAAATCGATCAATTTCAGGGTATCTCATCAAGTGGAGGAACCTACCCACTGAAGATTCCACATAGAAGGATGAGTATTTTTTATAGAAGAATCCAAAACTACTCAAGTGTTTAGGACAACACTTTTCTAAAGGAGAGTCACTTGTTAGGGTCCTATATTACTAGTGCAATCCATTATTTTTGTTAGTGTAGACCCCTTATTTTTATTGCTGTACCCATGTAGTACTCATATAATTATTAATTTGCCCCATAATAGCCAACTATTGTTATTTTTATGCCCTTACATTATTATTGTTAGGTCAGCTATGATTATATTGTAACCCCATGGACTCATATATAGAGAAAGGAGGTTTTTTTATTTGAATCATCTAATAATTGTTCATTTACGTAATGTAAAGGAGGTTTCCCCCTCGAAGTGGCTGATTTCTAAGTCATTGATCTCTTTTTTCTTCTATTTCATGAGCTAATTTCATAACAATGATGCTATGGTTTTTCATTGAAGATGGTACGAAAAATCCAACCTCCACTATTGGGATTTTATGGTTTGTAGGACATGTACTTGTATTTGTAAAAATAGTAACAAGAAGTTCTCCACTTTTAGCATTGATTAACATGAACTTCCATGGAGGCTATAATGGATATTTGATATTTCCATTACGTGTATATGTGTGATTTAATGTGGTATATATCTCAATTAACAAATTCAATTGTACTACACCTGTGTTTTCTTTCAAATATATACTCTTGTATTCCATTCTAATGCTAGTTTTTTACTGTGAACTAATATGTCATTAAATATTGGCTCATTCCCATTCATGTATGTCTGAGATTATTCTAGAACGGTAACCCTTATTGAAGCATGGTTATTCTTATTGTTTTGTTGTTACATTATTTAAATCTATTTTGTAGTTTATTAATCACAGGTTGATTTCATTCCCATTTTTGGGGATTTCTTTCATATACTCATGCTAATATCCTTGTAGTTTGATAACAAAGAGCGGAAACATAAATGGTGTCAGTGAAACCAACATATCGGATGGGGATCCTATCCCAAATGGTGTGAGGTATAATTTGGACTTCACAGAGGAAACAACCCCTCACTGTTCATGGAAATTTTTCCCCATCAAGAAAACCATATAAAGTAAGGAGGCATTAACTTTGATGTTGGTCATGTGCTCAGAATATCAAATTTAGGTAGCGTGGAAAATGAAAATGGGATAGAAGAACGTACATTTTGAGAGGTGGAGTTTGTATTTACAAAAGGGATTTGTAGCTCCTTGATTTTCAGGTTATTTGGAAGATTTATTAACATTGTGAGCCCTAAAATTTCCTCTTGTCTCAACAATAAAAACTTCTTTACTATCAAACTAGTCTATAGTCCCCATAGTAGGATCATGTTTCTTACCAAAGCTTCATTCTCTCATGCTATTATGAACTTTACAAGTTTCCTCATCTTGGTATTTTTCATATAAATTGTTCCATGGGAAAAAAGAATAAATATTTTGGTTAATAATATTTCTAAGTAGCATGGACATGTGTTAAAAAGGTTGGTTTTGGTTGACCTTGTATGTTAAACTTTTTTTCATATGAAATGAATACATTTCTCATATCTTGCATGACTTGAAGGATGGATGTCATATTATATTGGTTAGTTTGACCCTATAAAGGAACATTGGTTCTACAAAGTTATTCTTCATATTATAATAAATTTGGAGTCAAAACTCAGGAATAGTAGTATTATTGTCTTCTAATCGTCGACAGTAAGGTGGCACTAATGCCTTATAGTAGGGCATCATGGCTGCTTGATTTTCGAGGTAGATAATTTTAGGTATCTCTTTATATAGTATGGTAAAATGAAGATTAAATTATTTAATGGTTTGTCCTTTTCGAAAGGAGACATTTTTGTATTCATATAAGAGCTCAATAGGGTTTATAGGCTACCCATAGGTAGATTTGAACTAGTATAAAATATCCTCCCAAGCGCAGAAGGATTTGGGAGAAAATTCAAAAAAATAAGCAACGACTCTACCTTGAAAGGAATTCACAAACAATTAGATAAAGTTTTTGTTATCATTTAACCCAATTTTGTGGCATCCATTGGATACTGTGATTAAATGTTCATTCAGTGTGATCGTTCTATTGGTTAAAGACTTAGGTAAATTCCCTTGTTGTCGCCATAGAAAACACACTCCAAAATTTGGTATACACTTGAATTTTGGAGATGCGTTACACTTTTTTGGCGAAAATGAGGGTGCATTTTGGTGAAAAACATATGTTTGATCCAAAAATTTAAGTTCTCAATCACGAAATTTTTAAGCACTTGATTGAGATATTGAGGCGGTCAAAAAAACTTCATCGAGCATTTAAACAAACCATTGATCGAGAATTTTTAATTCGAGTTAAAGGATCAATTGAGATTTATGGCTCGATTGAAAAGTTGATCCAGATTTATGTAGAAATGTAATAAAATACAAAAATAAACATAAACCCAAAGATGCGGTAGAAAATATACTTCATTTCATTAACATCCAATAATTGAAATAAGCTTATAGACAAAATGGAAATAAACTAGGCCGAGTGATGGTAGCTTATCTCTAATAAGAGATGTGGTGGGTACATGCATCTAAACTGTGTTACAATGAGGCTCAAGGGACTATTTATTGTTTAAAAAAATTGTAGAACCCTAAGAAACCAAAACCCTAACAAAAGGGTATGGAGAACCAGGATGATTTTGGCCCTCTTGGGGTTAGTTGGCCAGCTAACTTCTTGGGATCATATCTTTTTTATATTATCTTCATTTGGCGCATACGATATATCCTCAGAAATATCTCTCCGAGTCCTACAGGATTTTATTTAGGACCCTACCTATGGATATGGGCCTACTACGTACCTCAAAAAGATCTAGTTTACGGGTTCAAAACTGCTCTCGAATTTTAGGACCCAAAAACCTACTAAAATTAGTAAATGTGGGTATAAAAAATGAAACTGATGAAACTGACTCAAGGTCTAGGGGGACTAGGTAGGTGGCCACCAATATCCATCTGGATCGTTCCGCCCCATATAGGAAGAAATGGTCCCCATTTCATTCAGATCCTCCATGAGGTGAGGAAATTTCTGTTGAATTTGGTCCGTAATGAACCACTTGCTCTGGTGAAGGAGTTGGACTGCTTTTATAACTCGATATAGATGGATCCTCTACTAGCAGGTGTTCTTGATCTATGTGTCCATGATACGATTAGTTGTGGCATGTTCCATGCATTCTATTTTAACTCTGTTGGTATGAGTTGTTCTATAATGTCAGATTTGTACATCAATGGTAGAAAGTACGGTCAAAGGTAGGCCACATTGAATGTTGGGTGCAGACTTTAACAACCCTAATAAAAATACATATAATACCATGGTCGATGGGACATGTATTCCAAGTTTAATGGTTGGAAAAACATCCTAATAGGTGTTCATTTCGATTATTATGGCTAAGTAAATTAGCAAAGAAAAAGGAAAAGGCTTTATAAATGCATGAGGCATTAATTGGCATTGTATTTATGAAAATAATGGAAATTAGGAGAAAATAAAGGTGAAAGGTCAGAGGTTTTATGTGAGGATTAAAATGAAGGAAAATAATGGAAAATGAATAAATTAGAGGTATCATTAATAAAATGCTTTTGAGGATTAGTGGCTGAGGCTTGGTCAGTTGAGTTTTGAATTTATCATTATTATCTCTCTCTCTCTCTCTCTCATATTCCTGAGCACTTAGTATATTCTTCAAGCACTATTGTAGAGTGTGGCATACTTACAGATTTGGATCAAGAAATCAAAGGAAAAGTAGGAAAGCGAAAGATGGCATCGAGATCAACTTTGATCTGAATATGGACAAAATTATTTTGATGTGCTAACTTATTCATCTTTATAAAATAATTGTGCTTAAGGATTGTCTCAAATTAGAAATTTCTGAGAGGGTTTATATGTCAATATTTGTGTGTATTTTATGAGAAATTCATTAAGTAAATTAGCTATTAAAAAACATCTATAGTAAGTAAATCGTAGAAAAATAATACACAGTAAACACATTATGCAGTAGGTGATCAGGTGTTCACCCCTCATGGGCTATGTTATCACCAAAATCGTACCTAATTGGCTGTGGATTAGACAACGTCAATGTAACTATTTCAAACCAATCTTGTGACTGAGGCTTAGCCTCCTCAATCTGAGAAGGCTCTCTCAAGGGTTAATATTACTGAATAAAGATATAGACAGATGCCTAACTCTACATTTGTGTCTTGGTTTTGTATGCTTTCAGGTTGAAAAGATGAAGGCTTGCTACCATTGGGCTTATGGAGTCAAAAAATCATTAGGTTCAGTGGCAAGGTTTCTTGACATGGAAGCTGAGGTAGATAGAGGTCTTTAAAAAAGGAAAATCACTCATAGAAAACAGTAAAAACAGTCATCTCATTACTAAAGGAAGTTAGAAGATAGGGTTATGAATTCTGAGTAATAGCAATGAGATCTAATGAAATTAGTTAAACACAATATCTAGATCAATAAAACATTAAAACCCCATGATAATATTAGGTCTGTCAAGAAGAAAACCTCTTCGCATTACTGATCACGGTCAATTACATATAGTAGCAATTTTTCCAAAATGTCTCCAACCCTTTGCTAATTCGACCCAATGGCCTTTAACAGACATGTTTCATCCTCATATGATCTGCCTCTAGGCTATATACATCTAATGTTTCCCTACTGAGACCTTGCATAACCATAAAACATCAAATTTCTGACAAACAGACACCTATCCTACTTGGCAGTCCTATTTCAACTAGGACTCAAAACTCCTTATTACTATCTATAAAATCCTTATCCTAACAACATTATCTGACTGAAATTACATTATTGAAAAGTGTATCATAACATGGTCGAATTTGGATAAATATATTCAATTCTTCAAGACCACTTTGCTGACCTCCACAAAAGCAGGAAACCATACCCTGTTTTTTAGGCATAAGATTCTTTTCCTTCTTTGAACATTCTGACCATTAGTTAATCTTAATTTCATGGTCATTAGATATTTAATATTAGCTTAACATGTCTCATCACACTTCCCTAGCATCCATCTTTCCAAACCACTACAAAAACTCGTTCAAAAGGCTGTAATATATTGCGTTACGAAAACACAACAGTTTTGTAGCGTTTTTAGTAGCGCTGTCTATTCAAACTTTTTTTCTTCAAAAATTTTACTACTTCATCCTACATTGTTTTACTTACCCTTAAAAACCTTTATCATATAAATTACAGCTCTTTATTCACCTTTTAACTTCTCACATACTCATCAAATGAAACAAAAAGGTAGCTACGGCAGTTTCGTAGCGCTTTTCTGTTTTTTCCTGAAACATAGGTCTTGGAACAGAGCCTATATCTCCTAATACATGATGTATTTTGAGAAACCGAAGGAGGTTTTTGTAGGCCATTGTGTCATGAATAACATTCTATCTTGGTGTTTTGAAACACATCTCCTGCTATCTATAAAATACATTTTCAAAACATGTGTAAAACAGGAAAACTCTATTTCTCGAAATAGGGCTTCAATAAAAAGCTTTTATCTCCCAACTGGTAAAACATGTGAGAAAATTGAGATAGGTTTTGGTATATGGGACTGTGATGAAGACAAAAATATTTCATAATTCCAAAAAAAAAATTCATTTGGCCTGAAACGTAACTTGAAGTTGACTTCTAAACAGTCATGTACAGGAGAGTTTCGTAACAACAGTTTCGTAACGCATTTTAATTTATCAATATTTGCCACCTCATAATGAATTTGAATAAAATAAAAGAGGTTTTTGTATTGAGGTCCTTTATGAAGAAAAACCTCTTTTAGGTTTCAAAAATGTGTTTCCAGTTGCTCAGAAACCACCTTTGAATTTGACTGTTCAAAACTAGAAAACAGAGTTTTGCTTCATATTTTGTTACGAAACTTTCAGTAGTTTCGTAGCACTTTCTGCCCTTTTTACTCTGAATACACTACAAAAGTAGGGATTCTTGGTTAATTTTCCAATTTCAGCATAAAAAAATTTTGAAAATGAAAAGAATTGGAAAATGATGAATGACTTGACTTGAAGGAGTTTAAAAATAAGTGTATTTGGACCTAAGGGTAAACTCAAACTATAAAAAATATATAATTTCCCTTGGTCAAACTCAAAAATGACTCTTAAAACCTTATTTTGACCCATCAACCTATGTAACCTTATTAAAATGATGCTTGATTTTTTTGAGTGATAACAGGCTACATCTCCATGGACCTTCTTCAATGGCTTGGCCCTCTTTGGATTAATGGTTAACTCTCTAATTACATGCACCTGTAGTGCTCAAATGGCTCTTCAACCTACTCCATTGGATTCAGAAGATTTAAAAACCCCTAGGTAGCCTCTTATGTCTCTCCAAATGGTCTTCACATGATTTAGACATTGCCTCCTCTCATAGTGGCCTTGGTCTTCTTTAATCGTCAAAGTGAAAAAAACACTTATGAAAATCCCTACCTCTGCAACCTACATGATCATTCTTAGAGCATACAAATCATCTAGTATTGACTATTCCTTAGCCTAATTTGGTCCAAATATGCCAAATTTATGGCTTCATCAATATTTCCTATAAAAACTCCTCCAAATCTAAAGAAAATCCAATAAAATCCGCCACATTTGGGAGTTCCACCGAAAATTGCAAACTCTGCCAATTAGTGCTAATCTGCACTTAAGTCAAACTAGATATTAATTAAAATTTAGTGTGCATTTAACTGGGGTTTAGCGCTCTAAGGAAATTTTAACCAAATTTCAATTAAAATTAGATTAATGCATTTTAAATTTTGATTAGGTCTAATTAACCCATATTTAGGGGTCTAACCCCGCGCATTTTTTGGAACGCTCCTCCTGGTCACGAGCCATGGTCTTGTGAAACTGAGGGCTAGCCCTTTTAACCCATGTCGAAAGCCATTTTAAACTTCAAATATATTCTGCATGCAATGGTTATTAAGAAACATGGTCGTGGTATATTGTTAACGTTGGTCTATGGTGTGGGGGAGGTCATGGCGTCAAGCCCGACCTCCTCCTGTCCACCACATAAAAAAAATTCCCCGACACATAAATTGAATTTCGACCACACTAAGTCAAAATTCAGCCTTTGGGAGGGGCACGTGGTGGCTTCCAGGCTACCCACGTGTCCTCATCCAATTGGTTCTTAAAAAACCAACAAGTAACTACCATGTTCCCATAAATTTTGGCCACTTACAAATTGACACTTTTCAGCATGCTATTGGCGAGTGTAAAACAATAAGTTTGACCCATTTCACCCTGTTTGACCCTTTTTTAAAAAAATCACCTATTTGGTCAAGCAGATAGCGGGCTCTAACATTCACATACAAACTCTATTTTGAGTGAAACGAAGTGCGCCAGATTCCTAAGGAAGAGACATATCTGGTCGGTCTAGTTTGGAGTGATTTTGAAAACTTTGATTTTTTAGAAAATTTTTGTCCCCAATCCAGATTTTGATCACTCCTTCCCACTGAAAAGGCTTTTCATCCCTCAAAAGTTGGTTATATGATGAGAGATAAATAATCTTCTCTTTACCAAGTTCAATCAAGTTGATTTTAATTGGAATAATCTCCATGACAACCACTTGGGTTCACTGAGATGCCTTACCTTGCATATGGCTTGGCACTTAAACCAATGTCCTCCTTTCTCTACTGACCCAATCCAACACTTGTTAGCTATTTGTTAACTAATTAAACACCTTGTTGTACCAAATCGATCCCTTGGTTCTTGGAAACCTTATTGATGGCCTTCCCACTCAGAATCATGTTCCTCCTTTCCACACACATGCATTTGATGCATTATTCTCCTTGGAAACCACTTTTCCAGGTTAATCCCATCTAAGTGAAGTAAAAGAATGACTTCCAACATCAGTAATCACAACAAAATAAATGGTCATTCTTTTTACCTCCATGGTTCTAAATTCCACATCTGGCAGAATGACTTTTCCATATCTTTTGCTTCTTGGCGTCGACACATCAAATGGTCTACAATGGTTGTTGTTTTGGCATATTTTCCACTTTCCTCTTTTTTATTCCATCATCCTCTAGTATTTACATGCTTCTGATGCCATGATTTGAGAATGAAGGCTAATCATGAGTCTCTTGCTCAAGAGAGGTGATTCTGAAATCCTGCGACGTCTTGTCACAAGAAAAACCATTAATCTTGAAAAGAAAATCATGCAAGAAACATAACTTAACAACCTCTTCCCTTTGCTCCTTCAAAGCAATAAATGTGACATCCTATAAAAATTTCCATGCATTCTGACATCTTGGTGTACAAAAGCATCGACCAAATACAAGTCGACAAAACATGCCTCTTGAAACAACTGACTCTCAAGTCAAACAAAAGAATGTAAAAATTTCCGTCTTTACTACAAATAAGTGAGTCAACATAACTCTACTTTTCCAATATCTTGCTTCATGAAATATGAAGCATACATTATAAAGGAAATAAATGAATTCAATTGAAAAATAAATGCATCAATAAGGAAATATTTTCGTCAAACATCAAAAGAAATAAAAGTCCTTAATTGGTTAAGAAATCTAACCATGTCTTACAAACTAGTTCAATGGTGCTTCTTTCAGCTGCACTTCATCATGTGAATTATCCTCACCAACGTCAATTATGGAATCTTCTTTTTCATTCTTGTGAAGATCTCTTTCCCCCTTCTTCAAATGTCATGGATGAATTGTTGGATACAAAGTCCAATACTTCTCTACAAGATGACCTTGCTTATGGCAATGAGTGCAAAATAATTGCACCTTATTTTCAACATAGTTTGCATTGTCCAATGGACTTTTGGATTTATTCTTCCTTTGTTTTAAAAGTTTCTTGCGCATGGAGAACTTATTCCAACACCTCAAAATAGTATGGTTATTAAAACCACAAAAGGAACATGTAAAATTTCTCCAAATCTTATGTGAGGATTATCCATGTTTATCATAATCAAAAGAAACTTGATTAAAGGCTGATATATACCTTGCACATTCACCTTTATCGCCTTCTTGAGGAGGTTAATTTGATGAGGTAGTGGCTCTCATATAAATACCAATAATGGCTTCAGTGACTTTACAGCTTTCAACATCCTTTTGTTTTCCATTTCCATAAGTTGAATTCTTATGAGCATCTTATTGCAAAGTGGGTGTGAAACTTTTGCATTCCTCATGAACACAAACTTCAAGAGCTTGAGGTAATGAACATGTAATTAAATTCCTTCTTGGAACACCAACATGTCCGTCCTTAACTTTGGATCATTTCCATCATGCTTTCCATAACCAAGACCCAGATACCTAGGCCTTTCCTCAACAACAATTGGCTCAATTATGCATTGTGCATTTTTGCCTAATCCTTTGTCTTCATAGACCATAATCATCAATAATTTGGACCCTATTTTTCTAGTGTATCTTTCAAAATAACCTACACATTCATTTTGAGAGGAAATTGAAGATAAACTTGAATTGCATACCTCTTCTTCATGCACATACTTGGCTAAGGTTTCATTTGGAATATGGAGCTGAGTCTCCATCTCATTAAAATTCTTAAGAAGATCTTGCTCCTCCTATTCTCTTGAAGTATAGTGTTCTCATTCGTATCTTAAACCAACTCTTGCACCATATCTCTCATGATGTAGATCTTCTACAACATATCTTTATCAAAGAGTCGTGCTAAGGAATATGGATTAGAAGCAATGCTTGATGACACTTCCATCACACTTGTAATGCACAAAAAACTTATTTGTTGTGATTTGAGAGTTGATTCCTCAATCTTGAACTTCTCGTGAAGATAAGAGATACACATAAACTTGCACACAGTTAAATTTTCCTTCCACAAATACAAAACCAATAGCCAATTCTTTAGGTAACCTTGGAAAAGCCTGAGATAAACTTGTGCTAAAATGAGTTAAATTGTCCTATGATACCAACTTGATCTGAATCTGGAAAAAGTAGTTTTTATATACTAGCTTCCTCATTCGTATAAAATAATTGTGTTTAAGGATAGTCTCAAATTAGCCAGTTATGAGAGGATTTATGTGTTAATTTTTGTGTGTATTTTATGAGAAATTAAGTAAATTAGTTTTTAAAAACACATTTTCAACAAGTAAATTGTAGAGAAATAATAAACACCAAACATATTACATATTAGCTGATAATGGGGTTCACCCCTCATGGGCTACATCTCCATGGAACTATTTCAATGGCTTGCCCCTCTTTGGATTAATTGTAAATTCTATGATTACATGTATCTACATTACTCCAATGGATTTGAAACATGATCCATTGGATTTAGAAGACTCAAAAACAAATAGGTAGCCTCTGCTCGCTCTGAAAATAGTCTTTAGGTCATCTAGACATGGCCTCCTCTCCTGGTGGCTCTCGGCTTCTTTAATCTTCAAACTGAAAAAAAACACATAAAAATGTGCTCCTCTACTTCTACAACCTGCACCATCATCCTCAGAGCATACAAATAATCTAGGATTGACTCTTTTTTAGCCTAATTTGGTCGAAATATTCCAAATTTATGGTTTCTTCGGTATTTCCTAAAAAAAATTCAAATTTCGAGAAACTCCAATTAAGTCTGCTGCATTTGGGAGTTCTGTAAAAAATGGTAGACTGCACCAATTAGTTCCAATCCACACTTAAACTAAACTAGAGGTTAATTAAATTTAAGTGTGCATTTAAATGGGGTGTAGCGCTCTATGCACGTTTTAAACAAATCCATATTAAAATCTAATTGGCGGATTTTAAATGTTGATTAGGGTTAATTAACCCATATTTAGTGGTATAACCCCACACATTTTTTGGAGCACTCCACCTGGTCACCCACGATGGTCCTATGCGACAGAGTTTTGGCCTTTCATGGATGGGCCTTTTAACCCTCGTCCAAAACCATTTAAAACTTCAAATATATTCTGCTCCCAAGGGCTATTAAGAAACATGGTTCTGGAATATTGGTAATGTTGGTGCATGGTGCAGGGCATGTCGTAGCCTTCACCTATCAACCACATAAATTTTTTTCCCCAACACATAAATCAAATTTCACCCAAACTTGGCCAAAATTTGGCCTTTGGGAGGGGCACGTGATGCCCTCCAGGCTATTCATGTGTCCTCATTCCATTGGTTCTTCAAAAACCACCCAGAATCTTCCATGTGCCTAGAAATTTGGACCATTCAGAAATTGACACTTTTCAACATCCCATTGACCAGTGAAAACCCATAAATTTGACCCCTTTGACTCTGTTTGACCATTTTTTTGAAAATTCGCCAATTTGGTCAAGCGGACAACAGGCTCTAACTTTCACATACACACTCTATTTTGATTGAAACAAAGTACATCATTTTCATCAAAACCAAACCTATTCATCCATTCTAGTGTGAAGCGATTATGAGAACTTTGATTTTTTAGCAAATTTTTGCCCATAATCCAGATTCCGATCAAGCATCTAGAATAGGATATGAGTGCACGTACCAGGTTGCATGTATGCTTTCCTCACTTGTTTTGGCATGCATGGTGTATGCATGTGGATTTCCTATCATTCCCATTTCCTAGCCAACCATGGTATTATGGGCTTATTTCCATTGATTGTTTTCTGGTTGGTTCTCATGAATCTTCTAGCCATTGGGTTGAGTTATTAGTTGTTGGAAGCATTGATTGGGAAAACACTCTAGAAGCCCGACGAAGAACTGTGGGTTGAGAACTAGTCCTAGAAGCCTTTTTTGGACAATGTTCTGGAAGCCCTAGGTGGGTTGAGTTACTAGTCCTCGAAGCCCTCGTTGGACAAACACTTTGGGAGCCCTGTAAGAGTTGGGGTTGAGTTACTAGTCATGAAAGCCCTAGTTGGAACAAACATTTTGGAGCCCTGGAGAAGCTTTGATAGAGACCAATCCCTAAGCAGAGTTGTGTCTGGCCCTGTGATACCCAAATCACCGCTTTCTGTGCTGGGTCGATAGGTCTCTTTTCGCATCCACGTGTGCTAGATCTATAATTATATACTTCTATGATAGTAGCACAATATTGCATAAAACAAAACAAAACATATCTAGATACAACGAACACACTTACACAGATCTTTCGTAGCTTAAATACGGAATGTGTATAATGTAGTAATTACCAATGATTCGCATAAACAGTACACATAGATTCATTTCTCAAGCAACCTTTCTTATTCATCAATTCATCAATTCCTTCTTAGAATACCCATCCTAGCCTGTGCACACAGTAGCAAGGTCCACACACATATGGACTCTATATCTCCACGCACACAGGCAACATAATTCCTTTCCCCAAAACCCAAACAGATATCTTAAACCACAGTCCTCATGAATAACTCTTCATTTTCTACCTTACAATACAAAATGTTCCTCTATTTATAATAATCTAGCCTAAAATTTCCTAGGGTCCGCAAACAATGGTTTGCGGACCCCTAGTTTACCCTTTTTCCCATTACAATGATTTTGAGGCTTTGACCCACCCCAAAACCCCTGCGCTAGATTAAATATAATCAAAAGTATACCAAATCAAACCATTTTAGCAGCTCGTAGGAGACCCTATTCCAACAGTCCCCCAACACAATCTTATGACTCGTCCTGAGTCACTATGGCCACAGGTTTGCCAAGCGCCTCTGGAGTGATTGGATGACCAGCGCGCATATCCCACTGGTGCGTCAGCGGCCTCTCCCTGGTGGGTCGATCGTGCCTGAGCCAATTATTCCAGCCATATAGTCATTTAGCCCTATATGGCTTGAGTCGACTACCATTGATAAAGCCAGGTAACATGTCACCACATAGGGTAGCTAGCCGAACTGATCCACTATTCGTGATTTCCTTAACAGTATAGGGACCAAGCCAGTGCTACCAAAATTTCACTGGGTGTTTCACAAATTGGCTATCGTATAAGAGGATTAGGTGACTTGCTATGAATGTCTTTTGGCGAATATGTCTATCATGCCAGGATTTATCGTGAGCCTTCTAAAACTACTGATGAAAGTTAGTAATAAATCGATCTTCCTCCAATGCCAATAGCTATGTAAGGCGCTCCTCGATGATATGAGGTTTTGCCATATTTTTAAATGTTGCGATGCGTAGGCTAGGAACAATGTATTCTATGGGCATAATGGCCTCCTTTCCATAGACCATCCGAAAGGGGTTCCTTCCTATTAGCTTCTTGCAGGTCATCCAGTAGGACCATAGAACAGAGGGGATGTGTATGTCCCAGTCACTATGATCGGCATTGAATACCTTGGTCAATGCTTGTTCCAAGATTTTGTTAAAATCTTCAACCGCCCTATTTTCCTGTGGATAGTATGGTGTACTTTTCGCATGATGGATCTGGAATTCCTCATTCAGGGCTTGAATCGTTTCGTTAACTAAGTGCGTACCTCTGTTGCTCATTAGGATCTTTGGGCAACCAAACCTGGTCAGAATCTACTCAAAGATAAAGTGTGCAGCAATATCCGTTGTACAATCCTTCATTGCTTGTGCCTCAGCCCATCGAGTGACATAGTAAGTGGCGGTAATAATGTAGCGCGCACCTGTCTTCTTTCCTGGCAGATTGATGGGTCCCACAAAATCAATGGCCCATTTTTCAAAAGCCTATAAAGCCATTTGAGGCTGTAATGAAATCTCATCTTGGCGTGAGGGCCATCTAGTTCACTGGCTCGAATCGCATCATTTACAATAGCTGTAAGAATCCTGATGCAGGGTAGGCCACCATAACCCAACTCTCAGAATATTTTGTGTCGTTTCTTTCCCTGCATAGTGGCCTCCTACGGCACCTTATTGTGCCTCTGCCAAAATGGCATGTCGTTCATGTTCCAGGAGGTATCTGCGTAGTGTTTCATCAGCACCTAGCTTGTATAACTAGCTGACGATGATAGTAAAGTCCACCGTTCGAGTAACCAAGTCCTTCTTTTACTGCACCGAATATTATGCGGGGGCTACGCCTGTAGTTAGGAATTGAATGATATCTGCAAAGTGCGTATCAAAAAATTTAATGGTGAAAAATTGTGCATCTGGTAATCCTTCCTCCAAGTTAGTATGTTCTTCTCCTATCTCGATGCAGGATAGATGATCCAGACCCGCATTCAACCTTCTAGGCTTGACGATGATCTCAAAATCATATTCCTAAAATAGCAACAACCAATAGAAAATCTTGCCCCCCAACACAGGATTGTTCACAAGGTATTTCAAATCCGAATGATCGGTGAACATTTTGAAGTGCTCGCCGAGTAGATAGTGTCGATATTTCTGTAATGTGTATACCATAGCCAGTCCCTCTCGCTCAGTGGTAGAGTAGTTGCATTCTGCACCCGAGAGTTTCCGACTTGCAAAGGAAACTGGGTGATCAATATATCCCTCCCTAAGTTGAGTTAGGGCAGCACCCAAGGCGATGCCTTAGGCATCCACATGTACATGAAATTCCTTCGACCAATCAGGAAATATTATTATGGGTGCAGAGATCATCTTCTCTTTGAGTAGTTCAAAACTCCTCTGACATTCATCGTTCCAAAAAAAAGAAAATTATTTTTTTATCATTTTGTCCATGGGTGATGTGATCAGTGCATACCCCTGAATGAATTTCCTGTAATAGCCCATGTGTCTGAGAATAGAACGCAACTGTTTTTCTGTTGCTGGGACTGCAAGGTTGATAATTATGGCTATCTTCGTAGGATCAACCATCAACCCTTGCCGACATACTATGTGCCCGAGCAAGATTCTGAAAGGTACATAGAGGATGCACTTCTTGTGATTCAAGGAAATCTGATGCCTCTGACATGCATCCAACATTAATCATAGGTTGGAAACATGCTCCTTTACCAGGCTGAAGACTGTCTATTCATAAAAATAAACCTCCAAGAACTTATGAATAAAATCCTTGAATACAGAAACTACGACCCTTGAGAAAATAGCGGGTGTGTTCTTGAGACCAAAGGGCATTACCGTATACTGAAAGGACCCCCATTCTGTCGCGAATGTAGTCTTACTGCGATCTTCAAGTGCAATTCGGATCTGGTGGTACCCTGAGAACCCATCGGTGAAGGAATAGGCTTCATGTCCACCCACGCTGTCAAGGATTTCATCTAAGAAGGGCGTAGGGAAGGGGTCATGGACGTAGGTGTTATTTAACTTGCATAGATCTACGCAGATGTGTATTTCCCCCTTTGTTTTCCTCTTCTAGATGACCATCAAACTTACCCAATCTGACTGTTCAACTGGTTCAATGATACCTACAACAAGCATTTTGTCCAGTTCTTCCTTGACCTTTTGCTTATATTTAGGATTCAGTAGGTAAGGCCACTGGTTTACGGGGCGTGCCTCAGGTTTTAGAGTGATGTGTATAACACCTAGATCTCCCGTGATTCCTTTGAGCTCGGAAAACTTTGTCGGAAATAAGTCCTGATATTCCACAAGTAGCTCTACAATTTTTCCTATGGTTCCCGCATCCCAATAGTCCCCAATTTTAGCCAAATTAGGGTGTTCTTCCATCCCAATATTAACTTCGTGCAGCTTGAGAGGTTGCGTCGCATCAATATTCTGCAATGGTGGTCCAATAACAGTGCGTTCCCCCTTAGATTCTAGAACAGATATGTTCCGAGAATTGTCTTCTTCTTCATCTATCGCCAAGCTCTGGCAGTTGACTATGTCTTGCATCTACTCTTCCCATGTCAGGACCTCTGGTGCGGCGTGATGGTGCGAGTTATTAAATAAAAACGCATCGATGTCCTATAGAGCTTCGTCGAGCATCTATGTCCCCCCAATTAGTCTGAACGTTCCTATAAAGTCATATTTTAGTATTTCCCAGTGGCAGGTGCGCAGATGTAGCTCTGCATCTAAATACCATGTAGCGGGGATAGGGCCCAAGGCATGAAAAAATAGATGAACCCATTCTTCTGTAGTCGGTTGGTCCATTTATTCATCTAGATGAGCAGATGCGCACAGGGATCCATGGGTCCGAGAAACATCTTGGTGCGTATGTCAGTTGGGGGTGTGAATCGCAGGATCATCATATCCCGACATGTCTCCCAGTCTGGGAATGCTTTCTTCTGGGTATCCTACCATCGCGTAGGTGTCCCACGGATAGCTAGATTAAGGGCCTAGAGCCGTCGTTCTCTTGGAACCGTAGCTTCTAGTGTTCTTAGGAATTCCTGGACACTACCAGACTCATCAAAATGGGGTAGATCTCTTACCTCCGAAGAAATGCAGTAGAGGGCCCTCGCGACCTGGGGACATTGTAGTGCCGAGACATTGTGCAACTAGTTTTTCCAATTCTCCATCTCCTCATTAGAGTCAGAGAAGTATTCATTGGGTGCTTCCCAGTAGAGTACCCCATCCATCGTGGGATGGATCCAATCTTCATTTTGCATGGTCAACTGGAACATGTGGTGTACCTCTTTTCTACCACGTACTGGCTCTGTGTAGCATTTTCCTTCTGTCGGATCTAATGGTACTATTACCTTTCATCCGTTATTCTCAAATACCATGCTTCTTTTCTTGAGGTTGACGATGCCACCCATATCTATGGCCCAGTCGAGTCCTGAAAGCGCAAGGTATGGGTCTGCATCGTCGACAATCTAAATTACTTCGAAATCAACCTGGGCCCTGACCCCGACGATATCTGCTGTGAGTTTTGGTAGTCTTCCCAAAGGTATGATCTTCTGCTGGTTGGCTATACGCAGTTGGATATTGGACCACTCTAATTTGGGTTCTCCCATTTACTGCCACGTTTGCTTAGGTAGCACTTTTGCATCTGACCCCAAATCTAAGACAACCTGATCCATCTCAGAATCACCAATTTGGGCAGTTAATCTCATCTCCCTACCGGTATGATTCTTATACCTTCCTAACTTGTGTACGTCCCAAACTTCTGGAGATACGTGGGATTGCCCTTCAGAGCTATCAGTTACTGCCTGAAGGTCTTCTTAGGCTCGTGGGTGACGTAATAACTTTATACATGCCTATAAGAAGGGTCTTATCTCGTCAGCCACTCCTAGGCAAGCAGGTGTCTGGTGGATGGCTTCTTGCCCCAGTTCACGACCCAACCCTTCTTGGTTGTCAGGATCCTGTTGGCTTGGAAGACCCCTTGTATCCTCCCTTTTGGGATCCCTAGCGGCCATCCTACTGCTTGCTGCGCTGGAGCTTCTGTCTCGTAGTTCGACCTTAACTCTTTGTACATTCTTCGTTGGTGTTGGATGTTTTTCCTGAATTTTTATTATCAGGATCGGGTAGTCTTCAATCTCATGGTCCAGCTACCAGCAATATTTGTAGGATTGCCTGGTAGGGTTTGGGAAGTCACTTGCAAAGTGCCCTACCTCTCTGCAGTTATAGTAGATTAGCTGCACCCGTCCCCATCCTGTGCTTCCTCCATGACCTCCCCTGCCCCTTGTGGGGGAGCCACCAAAGCTCGGGGGAGATCTTGGCGATGCAGGGTCTGATTGTACCCTATAAAGGTTCCCATGACCTATCATCAAGTCATAAGTGTGAAAATTATTCTCATCGTCTCCTACCAACTAGAAGAACCTACACCACTGCTGCTTTAGTGCACCCATACTTAGCCGAGGGCACTGGCCCATATCGTGTAGTCCCGCTACCTGGAAATCATCGCACCATAACGCAGACCTGCTTGAGCTTGGACATAGTGGACTAGACCCTCCTGCCTACATGTAATCTACCAGTAGAGGGCACTGATCCTTCGTATGGCCAGATACCCAACATCATATGCACCAGAGATCTGCGCTAGCTCCTTTTTCGCATTCCTTCCATAGGTTTTGAATCTCCATGTGCATGGATCCAAGCTGCTCTTGAATTTGTTGTACTCCTCCCAAAGTGTCATCTTTGGGCGTGGCTTCTAGTTTCATGGCGGCTTCCAAAGCTTTTTCTTTTGATTCGAAGGTATGGTAGCCCATCAATATACGCAAGTCAAGTAGAAGTACATCAATGAACCATTCGGTGTGTTGTTGGTCGTCGTACTTAAATTCTCCTTCTCTGATTGCTTTTTTTAGTCTCTGATCAACTTCCTAGATAGAGTCAGTTGCTCCTTGCTTGAAATATTTCACATCTGCTATGATTTGAGAGTAGGATTTAGGTTTTCAGAACTGTTGTTTTAGGGTGTCCTTAATATCTTGAAAATATGTGACCCCATTTTGAGATATGTACCGCATATACTAGTCTAGAGCTCTCCCTTCGAAGGCTAGGGAAATTTGTGCTCTCTTCACAGTATCTCTTAATGCACCCTATGCAGTTCATACCGAGTCGGCCACAAACCAAAAACGATCCATGTCCTCATCAGCCGCACCTTTAAAGGTAGGTAATTTCAAGTCCACTGCCATGTCTCCTTCTATCGGGGTTTCGGTTGAGGGTTTATTCTTTCATGGTTCTGATGTCGGTGTAATTGGCGGGTCTTGCATAGCTGCTCCTTTAAGCAGGCTATAGACGGAGTTATTCCCTTCTCGATAGTCCTTACTTCTCCACGTTGTACTTGTATTCATTTGTCATTACACGATCCCTTCCTCAAAATGCTCTAGGTCCTGGCAAGGGAACCATTTTTGGCTCGAGGGGTCTTGACCCAAGTTCGGAGTTCAAGGTTTTCCAACAAACCACTATAATACTGGCCCTTTTGGTAGTGACCTGCTTGCACAGGTCAATGTCTCACCTGAAGTAGTATGGGTGGGTGATAGAACTAGGTTTTCGCACCCTGAGAAAGGATAGGTAAGGCAAGCAGAGCTGCGTCCGGCCCTATGATACCCAGATCGCCTCTTTCTACGTAGGGTCAATAGTTATCTTTTCGCATCCACGTGTGCTAGATCTATAATTATCTACTTCTATGAAAGTAACAAAATATTGCAATAAACATAACATAACAGATCCAGATATAGCAAACACACTTACACAGATATTTTACAACTTAAATACAGAATGCGCATAATGCAGTAATTACCAATGATTCGCACAAACAATACACATAGATTCAGTTCTCAAGAAACCTTTCTTATTCATCAATTCACCAATTCCTTCTTACAATATCCATCCCAGCCTGTGCACACAACAGCAAGGTCCACACACAACTGGACTCTGGATCTCCGCGTACACAGCCAGCAGGAGTCCTTTCCCCAAAACCCAAATAGATATCTTAAACCACAGTCTGCATCAGTAGCTCTTCATTTTCTACCTTACGATAAAAAATGTTCCTTTATTTATAATAATCTAGCCTAAACTTTCCTATGGTTCGCAAACCGTGGTTTTCGGACCCATGGTTTACCCTTTTTCCCATTACAATGCTTTCGGGGCTTTGACCCACCCCAACACGCCTATGCTAGACTAAATATAATCAAAAGTATACCAAATCAGACAAGTTTCGCAGCTCGTAGGAGACCCTATTCCAACAGCAACCTACACCATCATTCTCAAAGAATCCAAATCATATAGGATTGACTCTTTTTTAGCCTAATCTGGTCTAAATATGACAAAGTAATGGCTTCTTCAGTATTTCCTAAAAAAACTCCTCCAAATTTGGAGAAACTACAATTAACTCTGCCATATTTGGGAGTTTTGCGGAAAATGGCACACTTGACCAACTAGTTCCAATCCACACTTAAATTAAAATAGAGATTAATTAAATTTAAGTGCGCATTTAACTGGGGTTTAATGCTCTAATCACATTTTAAACAAATCCAAATTAAAATCAGATTAATGCATTTAAAATTTTGTTTAGGGTTAATTAACCCATATTGTAATATCCCTAATTTTACTGATTTTATTAGATAGTTGAAAATGCTAAATCTTAAGTGGAGCTAAACGAAAACAATAATTGTGGACATATTATATTTTTAAAATTTTATAAATATGGAATTGTAATTATTGTGCAAATACTAGACTATATTGGAGACCGGGATTTCAAATCCATGAGGATGGAATTAAATCCAAAGACTTTCCCAAATTCTCCAAAAAACCTTGCAGAAAATAGAATAAATTCAAAATATTAGATTGGAGATAAAAATCTAAAAGATACCTCAGTAAAGTGGAAAGTTACTAAGAAGAGGCAAAATAAAACTAGAAAGAGAGAAAAACTAGTTTTAAAGTACTTTTGTGGAAAAAACAAAAGTAAAGCCTAGGAAAAAGGAAAACAACATCCTGATTTAACTGGATGAAGTTATGTAAACATGCTGAAGGGAAATGAAGCTTAAATAACCCATTCCTGGGTAGACAAGAGGTTGTCTACACTTTGGATGAATTGTTCTCTGCTCGGGGGGAGCTATGGAGCGAAAGCTCAAGGTTGGGTGGAAAATAGTCTTACAAAATTGGTATGCACAATTAATTAATTTATGTCTTATGAAATTTCTTTTATGATGAAGGTTAGAATATTGATGATTAAGGTAGAAAGAGCTGTGGAAATTATCTTATCTGCATTATTAAATTTTGTAAAATGTTAAGTTATATAGTCTGATGTATTTAACTGAACATACTATAATAGATATATTTAGCTCTATATAGTTACACATACAAATGAAATTATTAAACCAATAAACAGAATGTCTAAACCAAATTAATAGGGTATAAATCTCATGTTAGGCTATAATAATTTAATTATTAAAGTACATAAATTACATCAATACATGTGCAAAAGAGGTAAGAGAAATAATGAATTTAACTAGAGTGTAACCAATCATTGAACAAAAATATAAGTACGATAAGAGATAATTGTCAATCTAATAGGAAACAGGTTTGTACAAATTACAGTTAAATTCTCTGCTTTATATTCACAAGAGGGTTACATCGAATTATTCATTCTTTTATTAAATAAGAAATTAAATGTCAAGTACATAATAACATACTAGAGGATAGTAAGAGAGAAGTAATGCAATATAGTAGAGAAATACATATGCCAATGATGAGGCTTTTCTGAGTTAGCCAGAGGGTGAGGCTTAGTCAGTTGAGTTTTTTATTTCTAATTATTCTTTCTCTCTCTCTCATACTCCTGAGAACTTATTATATTCTTGGAGCACTCTTTTAAAGTGTGTCATACTTGGAGATTTGGATCAAGAAAGCAAAGGAAAAGGAGGAAAGTGGAAGATGGCATCGGGACCAACATTGATTTGAATATGGACAAACATGTTTATATGTGATAGCTTCCTCATATTTATAAAAAAAATGTGTTGAAGGATCGTCTCGAATTATAAATTTATGGTTGTTCCTCTCCTTCTAGATTGCCTTGAGAAGTAGTCCAGAGATGAGCAGCCATAGAGAGTTGAGGAGAGGGTTTATGTGTTAAGTTTTGTGTGTCTTTTATGATAAATTCATTAATTAAATTAGTTGTTAAAAACACATATACATTAATTAAATTGTAGATAAATAATACACTGTAAACACATTACACATTAGTTGATAATGGAGTTCATCCCTCCTGAGCTACATCTCCATGGACCTGCTTCAATGACTTGGCTCTCTCTGGATTAATGGTGAATTCTCTAATTTGATGCACCGATAGTGCCCGAATGGATTTTAAACCTAATCCATTGGAGTCAGAAGACTCAAAAACCTCTAGGTAGCCTCTTATAGCTCTACAAATGGTCTCCAAGTGATCTAGCCATGGCCTCCTCTCCTAGTGGACTTGGGCTTCTTTAATCTTCAAAGTGAAAAAAACACTTACGAAAGTGCCTGCCTCTGCAGCCTACACCATCATACTCAGAGCATCCAAATCATCTAGGATTGACTAAAGCATGGAAAAATGAAAATGACAAATCCGAAACGGGGTAAGTCATCGAAAAACCAAGAGCAAAATATGAAGGGAGATGATACGACATTATCCTCACTACAAATGTGGCCTTCATGCATGATGCAACGAAATCAAAAAAAACCCATAGGCCATGTGAAAAGTTAATTCATGAGTTACCTTGCATTAAAAACTTGATAACATCTAATAGAGAAAGGATCTCTGAAGAGTTGTCAACATTTACGGAGTGATACGATGGAATTCCCATACAGATTTCCATATCCAAATATTTCAACCTTAGTATAATATGTCCTCTAGATTAAAAGATACATAGGAGACTTTGAATTACCCATTCAATGCAATGTTATAATGAGGGCAGAACTATAAAATACATAGTATTCGAAGCTCAGAATTCATATGTGTACCCATCCCACATTTGGGTATAAGCTCAAGTTAATAATAAGTGGTAGAAATAAAATATAATTTGAATAGTGCTTTAGGATATTGTAAGGGTAGTATATCTCATTTTTTGTATGCTATTGGTTATCAATGCTATCCATACATCTTTTTACTAATTGGGTTACATAATTTAATGATACGGTTAAGAGCTAAGTCCATATTAGGATAAATAGCCTTGACACAATTAGAAGGGGAATATTTGAGGATAATTAGATTATTAGAATATAATTAGATATTCTAAAATAACATTTAATGTGAATATGTCCATAAGAATGCTAGAAAATGCAAAATCTTATGAAGATATAAATGAATTGTAAAATAAGTTAATAGGAGGGTCAACGTGTGAACGGTACAAAAGTGTCACAAATGACACTCAAGACTAAAATAAAAATGGTGGAATCAGTGAATGTTGGTCTAAGGACCATTAACAATAGAAGTTAGTTATGTCTAGAAATAATGATGTCATTAGTAGAATTATAATGACAGAAAGTATACATATGTTCAAACATCACAATATGAAGACATGTAATAACATCAAAAGACAACAAAGTAGAATAAAGAGTATAAATAATTTTTTTTTTGGTAAGTAGAGTTATTACTCATATTTAGTAGTATTACCCCCCCCGCATTTGTTGGAGCGCTCCATCTGCTCAAGTGCCATGGTCCTGTGCGCTCCGCCTGGGTATAAAACGGGGGCATCCTCAGCACATTGATAAGAATATATAGTTGCCATTATTAAAGGTGATATTAGTTCATTTGAGCCAACCATGCTGATTAGTTCATTTGGTTTTACTTTAGCTCTAATTTTACTACTCATGGTGGTGTGCGCAGATAATCCAACAATCACAAGTAGCACGTGTAGCGAACAGAAAATCGCAAGGGGAAGTGCTTAGTTCCATACTCTCAGAGACTTGTTCATGGATCTTGCACAACACGACTACAACAACGGTTACGACTAGAAGAATTTGATGGTTGGCATCGTGGTCTCACCCACTGCCTACGGTCATGAAAACTGCAATGCCATACTCTCTAGTAACCTATTGAACGGAATCCGGGGCATTTTCCCCAATGCCTTTGGTGCTCATATTCAATATTGTACGACATAGTTACAATATTGTACCATTGAGTACGAGTAGTACCCCTTTTAGTATCAACTACTCTGCAACACAGCGCTATCCCTAATGTATCGAACATCTCGATTTAAATAAGACCCCAAGGAATCTGTCTTATCTATGTAGCGATATTGCTTGCTTCTTTCATAATGTGTTCATATCTACCTCCTTTTAATGATGTGTAAGATGTTTGTGGTGATTGTACTTATGTTCTAGGATATGTGTGGGGGTGATGGTTGTGGTAGTATTTTATAGAATTTTGTGTATTTTAAATGCAAATATAAAACATTATTTTGTGTTTATTTTCTCTACAAGTAAGTAAATTAAGAAAATTTTATTTTCTTATTTTTAAATATTTTTTTATATATTTGAAATATTAACATTTTGTTGATAAATAATTTAGTAATCATATGTTTCAAATTAATAAAATATTACTTTCTTATTTTTAAATTTTTTCTATGCTTCTGATCACCATCATGCTCATAAATAAACAAATTATCTTGTATTTCATTTGCGTGCAGTTAAGAAGTAGATTGGCTAAGTATATTGAGCAAATAAGATTCACCGTGGTTTCTTGTCAAGAATTTTAATGACACTTTTACCATAATATTAAAATAATGTGTAAGGGGTGGTTTATTTAAGCATAAGATTTTTAGAATTTTCAGTCTTATAAAAATAAAAAATTATAGATGATTTAAATCTAATGGTGTAAAAAATAATTTTCTTAATATATATAATTTAATTTTTGAAATTAAGTGTTTTAAATATTTTTTCATATTTTTATATCTACTCTTCATTTCCACCTTTGTAGTGGCATTCCCAAGTTTACTTTAGATCCTACAAATTCTTAACATTACACCCTATAAAAAATTTAATGGTTATCAACACTTGTCAACCATTTAATTTAAAACTAGTATCATATTATGAAAATAAAGTGCTTTATGGGACTTTTAGTGGTCTTAATGTGACAATTTATTATCATTACAAATACTCTATAAATATTTTAATGATTATCAACAATTTATTTATATAACCTGTACCATGATATGAAAACCACATGCTTTAATGATCTTATGAATACAAAAAGCATAACATTATTAGTTGAATTTTGTAAAATAAAAGAAAATTCAAAAAATCAAGGAAGGAAATTTGATATGATATTGAAATGTGTGTGAGAAATTCAAGGTCTCAGTACTCTTTTCAACTTAAAAAAAAAATAGTTCTAAACTAAAATTGGTGATAAAAGGTGGCTAATCAAGCAATCATGTTATAATTTTATAATTCTATTAGTTAAATTTATAAGATATAAAATTGAATTATATTTTTTTTCCTTGGAAAAAAATATTTATTTCATAGTGAAATAACAGATCGGCCCCTAAGATGGGCTTTTTACAATGCTCCTCGAGCTGTATGTCTACTTTACATAATGTTGGGTTTGTGTGATATTATTTCCATGACTAGTCACGCATGGGGGGGTAAGAGGGGTGGCAATAGGCCCCCCTATACGTTGTGCTAGGTGCAATGTACGGGGGGGTCACAAGGGGGGTGGTAGCCCCCCATGTTAGGGTCCGGCGTAGCACACTGGATAAATTTTTTGGTCCTTATTTTCCGGTGGGCAGACCCACCCATGGTTTTCTACATCAGTTTGCACATGGTTTTGGGGCTTGATGGTTTTCATCCCCTGGTATTCTGTACATCTGGTCAAGGGAACTACGGTTATGTTATAATCCAGGGTTAATGGATAACGGTTTATGTATGCTTCGACATGTATATATATGTGTTGTAACACTAAAAGGAATATAATGAAAAATCAAGCTGGTCGTCCCGATTTGGGATCCAGGGAGAAATATTTGTGTTTATCTATTTTATGTTTTATGATCTCTCTATTGTTTATTTTTTGTTTTAAAGATTCGTTCGTAGAAAATTTTTGTATAGGGTCAAAACCTACATTTGGTATCAGAGAAATTTCGTCTTCAAGGGGACGCCTTTGCTGCTGAGGGGTCTTTTGCTCAGGCCTGAGGTAGACCCTGTTCAGTGGGAGATCTGTGGGATCAATTCTTGCGGTGAAAGAAGATGGAGAGCAGAGGGAAGATAGAGATCGAGAAATTTAATGGTCATAGTTTTGAGTTGTGGAAGCTCAAGATGGAGGATCTGCTAGTGGATAAAGATCAATGGATTGCGGTAGATCCGGGTACTAAACTAACGACAATGTCAGATGAAGACTGGAAGAAACTGGATCGGAAGGAAAACAGAACAATATGGTTGTGTGCCTTAGATTCAGTATTGTTGAATGTATTTGGGGAAGCTACTGCGAGGACCTGATGGGACAAGCTAGGGACTTTGTACCAATCTAAGTCTCTGGTGAATAAATTGTTCCTGTGGAAAAAGTTGTATAACCTTAGGATGAAGGATGAAGACTCAATGACAGAGCATCTGAATGCCTTAAATACTGTGGTAAGTCAGTTGTCATCTATTGATATTGAAATCTCATATGAAGATAAGTGCATCATATTTTTGTGTTCTCTACTAGATTCGTGTGACATTCTGGTTATTGCAATAGGTAGCAATACAACTACCTTGATTTTTGATGACATTGTCTCAGCCTTACTATCAGAGGAAATGAGACGGAGAAATATGGAGGGTCATAATGGAGATGATTTATCTGTACAAGGAAGGTCCCAGAACATAAACAAGAATAATGTTTCGAGTGGGAAATCTAAATCTAGAGGGAGATCTAAATATCTTGGAAAGTTTGTAAAGGTGTGCTGGAAATGCAGAAAGGAAGGGGACTTGATGATGCTCCTTCTGCAGAGGAAAAAACCACCTCAAATGAAGGTGGGGATGTGTATTTGGCTTCTTCTTCAAATACACATGTAGATCATGAGTCATGGTTGATTGAATTGGGTGCATCCTTTCACTTCACTCCTTATAGGGAGTGGTTCTGTGAGTATGAGAAATATAATGGCAGTGATGTCTTCTTAGGTGGTGATAGGAAGGCCAGAATCGTCGAACATGGAAAATTCAAGCTTAAGCTGCAAGGTGGAAGGATTAGAACAATTCTTGATTTTCTGCACATTCCTGCATTGGTCAGAAATCTGATTTGTGTAAGCAAGATGGATGATGCAGGTGTAAAAACAGTGTTAGAGAAAGATTCTTGTAAGATGGTTCGAGGAGCACTGGTATTAATTCAAGGAGTACATATTGGAAATCTGTACAATTTTTAGGATAGCACTATTATTGATGGGTGCAGCAGTTCTGTGGTTCCTGAAAGTGGAGCAGAAAACCTAGCGGTTTCTGGAGAAAACACCATGTTATGGCATCAAAGGCTTGGACATATTGGAGAGAAGGGCCTTCAGATACTGCATGGAAATGGTATGGTAGAAGGTATGTCCAATAGCTCTCTAGATTTAGATTTCTGTGAACATTGTGTCTATGGGAAGCAGAATCGGGTGAGTTTTCCTTCTGGTGCTAAGAGGGCGAACAAGATATTAGAGCTTGTGCACAATGATGTGTTTGGACCTGTGTTGGTTCCATCACTGGCTAAGTCTGTGTACTATGTTTCATTCATAGATGACTTCTCAAGGAATACATGGATATATCTCTTGAGGAAGAAATCTGAAGTCTTTGACAGATTTAAATAATTTAAGGCTCTGGTGGAAAACGAAACAGAGAAGAAGATAAAGGTGCTGAAGACAGATAATGGTGGAGAGTTCTGCAAGAAGGAATTTGAAGAGTTCTATAAGAAGTGTGGTATAGCACGGTAGAAGACTACTCCATACACACCTCAGCAAAATGGAGTTGCAGAAAGAACAAATAGAACTCTGATGGAAAAGGCAAGGAGCATGCTCAGTGGTACTGGGTTAGGACAGGAATTTTGGGCAAAGGTAGTGAAGAATGCATGTTACTTGGTTAACATATCACCTTCATCAGCGTTGGAGGATAAGACTCCACATGAGGTATGGACTAGTAAGAAACCCTCTCTTTCACATTTAAGGGTATTTGGATGTGATGCATATGTACATGTTCCAAAGGAGAAAAGGAGCAAGTTGGATAATAACTATGCATCTTTATTGGCTATAAGATGGTTTAAAGGGTTGCAAGCTTTGGAACCCAAAAACAAGGAAGGTTGTGTACATCCGAGATGTGCCGTTTAGAGAGGTGAAGGATGTTGTTAAACATGAAGTCCTGCGAAAGGAACCTGAGAAGATAGAGTTTGAGCTAAAGGAGGATGAATCAGACTCTACAACAGAAGAAGACTCAGAAGAGGAAGAGCCACAAACTTCAGCTGTTAGAAGATCATTTCGGGAAAGAAAGCAACCAGAAAGGTATAGTCCATCTACTTTCTGTTCAAATTTTCCTTTAACTATAACTGATGATGATCCCAGAACTGTCAGGGAGGCAGTATATTGAGAGGATGGAAAACTCTGGAAGGAGGCTATGGTTGATGAAATGGCATCCTTTCATAAAAATGAGTCATGGGATCTGGTGGAGTTGCTGGCTCGAAGGAAGCCCATCAGGAGAAAATGGGTGTTTAAGAAGAAGATGAATGTAGAGGGAAAGGTGGGGAAATACAAAGCTTGGTTGGTAGAAAAAGGTTATTCCCAGTTGCGAGGAACTGATTTTGGTGATATTTTTTCCCCTGTTTCCAAAGTTACTTCTATTAGATTACTTTTATATGTTGTTGCTACATTTGATTTTGAGGTACAATAGATGGATGTGAAGACAAAATTTCTTCATGGGGATCTGGAAGAGGAAATGTACATGAAACAACCTGAAGGCTTTATGGTGAAGGGCAAGAAAGAGATAGTATGCAGGTTAAAGAAGTCTTTGTATGGGTTAAAACAATCACCAACGATGTGGTATCAAAAATTTGATACCTATATACGGGGACTTGGCTTCACGAGAAGCAAGGAGGATCACTGTGTTTATTTTAAATTAGTTTGTGACTGTGTTATTTATTTGGTCTTGTATGTGGATGATATGTTGTTGATTGGAAATGACAAAGAAATTATCCAAGATTTGAAGACCCAGCTGTTCTCCAAATTCGACATGAATGATCTTGGTGCTGCAAACTATATTTTAGGCATGGAAATTAAGAGAGATCGGGCAAAGACGAAGCTCTGGTTAAACTAGAGGAAGTATGTCGAGACTATATTGCAGAGGTTCAATATGCAGGATAGTGAACTGGTGAATGTTCCGATTCTTGTACGTACAAAGTTGTCTGTTGAACAATGTCCCAAGACACAGGAAGAAGAGGAGGATATATCCCGTGTTCCATATGAAAGTGTAGTGGGTAGCCTGATCTATGTAATGGTCTATACTAGACCATACATTGCACATGCAGTGGGAGTATTGAGCAGGTTTATGTCAAACCCAGGGAAGCAGCATTGGACAGCAGTGAAGCGGGTTTTCATATATTTGTGTGGCACTAGTGATTATGGCTTGTGCTACCAGGGAAGACCAGGATTGGAAAGAGTGTTGGACATTCGTGGTTTTGTTGATGCAAACTGGGTTGGAGATCTGGACCAAAGAAGATCTACAAGTGGGTATGTGTTTAGCCTATCTGGAGGTGGAGCCAGTTGGATGAGTCAAAGACAGTCTGTAGTTTCTCTTTCAACTACACAGCTAGAATACACGGCAGCCACTCATGCAAGAAAGGAAGTAGTTTTGTTGCAGATATTGTGTTCAAGTATGGGGTTGGTGCAAAAAGCTATAAGGATAGACTGTGATAGCCAAAGTGGAGTTTTCTTGGCTAAGAAACATGCTTATCATTCAAGGACAAAGCACATTGATGTTTAATATCACTTTGTGAGACATATGGTTGAAGATAAAAGGGTGTTGTTGGTAAAGGTGGACACTTTGAAGAATGTTGCAGACGCATTGACAAATTCTGTGAGCACTCAGAAGTTCTCTTGGTGTAGAGAAATAATGGGTGTTGCAAAGTTGGGCTAATGAATCAGCTCTCTTGTGGCCCCCTGAAGAAAGAAAACAACAAGTGGGAGAATGTTGGGTTTGTGTTATATTCTTCCCATGATTAGTCACACGCAGGGGGGTAACACAGGGGGTGATAGCGGACCCGCCCATGGTTTTGTGCATGGTTTTGAACATGGTTTTGGGGCATGATGGTTTTCGGCCCCTATTGTTTTGTAGATCTAGTCAAGGGAACTACGGTTATGTTCTAATCCTAGGTTAATGGATTTGGGTTTATGTATGCTTCGGCATGTATATATATATGTGTTGTAACACTAAAAGGAATATAATGAAAAATCAAGCTGGTCGTCTCGATTTGGGATCCAGGGGAAAATCTCTATGTTTATCTATTTTATGTTTTATGCTCTCGCTATTGTTTATTTTATGTTTTAAAGATTCGTTCGTAGATAATTTCTGTATAGGGTTAAAACCTACACTAACTGTATCCTACCTTCCTATACTATTGTATAACAAAAAAGAAATTCATAAAATTTCTTATCGTTCATGATACGCTGTTGTTCAACAATAAACTGAATTATATATATATATATATATATCAATCATTGTAAAAAAAAAATTTACTTATATAATTATTTTTTAAATTAGTATTATTATTTTAAATTCTATAAAAAGTATTTATAGTATGTAAAAATAGTTTCTTAAATTAATATTTTTTTTAAAGAGTTATTTTCAATTTTCTTTTATAAATTAATATAATAAAAAATAAAAAACTATAATTTTGTATTTTACTTTTTATTTTATCTAAATAATAAAAAAAATTATGTTAATTGAAAATTCATCATTAAATAATAAAAAAAAACTCTATCAAATGAACTCTTACCAAAATATAATTATCTAGGTATATAACATCCACATAGAAACTAATGATTCAAAAAAAAAAAATAGAAATTAGTAATTCACAGTTTGATACATTTTAGATTTTTTTATCAAATTTAAACATTAAATGTTTATATTGGATATTTACTTAGATTATATTTTTTCAAAGGTATTAAATTCAATTTTTTTCATAAAAATAACAATTATGAGGAAAATCAAATGTTAACAATGTACAATCTAGTTAGAGAGTATTCAAAAGTGTTGAATCTTTTTTTACATAAAAAAATAACAATTTTGATAATATTTAAATATTTCTTGACTTTTTGAATGTTAAGTAAATCTTCTCATTTTAATGGATGAATCAAGTTATGGCATTGCTTTTTTCCTCAGACAAAACACATTAGTGGGGCCTTCCCTTATAACATTGGAATTATTAGGATCACACCAAATGTGTGCTCCATGTTAAACTACAGAGGCCTTTTGACTTTTTAAATAGTCAGTATCCACATAATATCATTTTACTTGTTGGGTTGAGGGGTCCAATTGTGGCATCATTGTTGTTAGTCACCAAATGTGTTCTTGGTGCCCAATATTTTTAAACATTTAAAACATGCAATCAAATTCTCTCTTCGATCCAATTTAATGAAACACTTTTTGTTTTCTCATTTTAGATAAATTATTAGATTTGTAATGTAATTTTTTCTAGGTAAATTTGGTAAATTTCGTAGGAAAATATTTAAATAAGAAATGTTAACAATGCACAATCTAGTTTTATTAGGAGTATTCAAACTGTTGAATCCATTTTTTTAGGTTTTAACTGTACACATATATTATGTACAAACAAATTCTTAAAACAAAACATATATACAACTGCAAGAACATAAAATATACACGGAGATTTTTTCCTAGAACCCAAACAAGTAAAACTAGATTGATTTTTCATTATATTACTTTCAATGTAGCAATACATTATATACATGTAGAAGATATCAATAAACCCCAATCCATTAACCCTTATATTATAACATAATTTTAGTTTCCTTGAAAGGATATACAAAATACAATGGAAAAAAACCAGCATGACCAAACCATTCACGAAAACCATTCGGAAAACCATGGATAGGTTTGCCCAGCATCCTTGGGTCTTCCCCCCATCATTGGGTCCTTATAATTTTTTTTCCTACATCGGTACTCCAGACCTCGTGTACAGGAGCTATCCGCCCCCTACAAACCCCTTGGAAAGGGGGGTTGTCATCCCCACTTTTCCCGACGCAACATAACATCACCTATGACCAGTCATGGAATGAGTATAACACATACCCCACATTCTCCCACTTGTTTTTTTCTTTCCACATGGGGGGTCGTGATGGTGTACAATCACTAGCACCGAGCTGTAGCACCCATTATTTCTATACAGCAAAAAATTTCTTAGTGCTCACATACTTTGTCAATGCATGTGCAACATCATTCCAAGTGGCCACCTTTACTAGAAACCCTTTTTTTTCTTCAACCATATCTCTAACAAAGTGATTTTTAAAATTTATATGCTTTGTCTTCAAATGATAAGTAAGGTTATGTGCCAATAAAATTGTTCCTTTTTTCTCATAGTATATATTTATAGCTCTTTGTACCATCCCCATACTTGAACACAATATTTGTAACCAAACAAATTCGTTGCTTGCATGTGTGGCTGCCATGTATTAAGACTTTGTAGTTATAAGAGACACTACAAACTCGCACTTTCTCATCCAAGTGACACCTCCTCCAAATAAGTTAAACACGTACCCACTTGGAGATCTTCTATGAATTGATCTCCATCACAGTATGCAACAACAAAGCCATGTATGCCCAACACTCTATCCAATCATGGTCTTCCCTGGTAGGAAAAAACATAATCATTAGTGTCATGCAAGTACCTAAAAACTCGCATCACTATTTTCTAATGCTCCTTACATGGTTTTGACATAAACAAGATTAATACTCCCATGTAATATGAAATATCTAGCCTAATACAAAGCATTGCATACATTAGGCTACCAAATTAACTAGCATATGGAACATGTCACATGTCCTCTTCCTCTTCCTATTTCTTGAGACATTGTTTAGCAGATAACTTTACACCTACAAGAAGAGAAACATTCACCAGTTTGTTATCCTGCATATTAAACTTCCACAATATTGTTTTGCAATACTTCCTATATTTTAACTAGAGCTTCCTCTTTTCTTAACCTTATTTAATTTTCATGCCCAAAATATAGTTTGTAGTACCGAGACCATTCGTTTCAAATTTAGAGGACAATTGGGTCTTCAAATCTTGATAATTTATTTTTCATTTCCAATCAACAACATATCATCAATATACAAGGCCAAATAAATAACATGGTGACTCATTAATTTAAGATACTAGTAGCTATCTCCTTTTCTCCTTCTGAAGCCAAGTCCTATTATATATCTATAATATTTTTTATACCACATCTTGGTGACTAATTTAACCCATAAAAAGTCTCTTTTAACATGCATACCAATTCTTTCTTACCCTTCATTCCAAAGCGTTTTGGTTGATTCATGTTGATCTCTTCATCCATGTCCCCGTGAAGAAATGTTGTGTTCACATCCATTTGTTATACGTCAAAATAAGAAATAGAAGTGACATAAAAAAGTAATTAAATATAAGCTAACATCATAGTAGGAGAAAAAATATCACCAAACTTAATTCTTGACACCTTTGAATAACTTTTTCCCGCCAATCGATCTTTTAATTTTTCATCCTTGCCTTTTACATTCATCTTTCTCTTAGGCACTCATTTGCTCCAAATGGGTTTCCTTCCAACAAGCAACTCCACTACATCCCAAGCATCAGTTTTTTCCAAGGATTCTATTTCTTTAGCAATGGCCTTTTTCCAAAGTTTTTAATCTTCTGCATCCAATGCCTCCCTAAGATTTTTGGAGTCATCATTAGTAACATATAAATAAATATTTGAATAGAAGGCTGATGGACTATGAGGAAGGAAATTTTTGCAATACTACATGCACTAAAGAAATGGAGACCTTACCTAAAGGGAAGACACATAAAGGAAAAAAAAATGATTATGATAGTCTTAAGTACTTTTTGGAACAAAGGATATCTTCAGAAGATAAGGAAAATGGGTTCGAAATATATTGGGTTATGAATTTGAAATCATCTATAAAAAAGGGAAGCTAATTTTTTTTTCATATGCACTCTCAAGAAAGGATGAGGATGCACAAGCATTTCTTTATTCCATTTCTATTATCCAACCAGATTGGATAACCGAAGCAAGGGAGCAATGGAAGAAAGACGAAGAAGTATGTACACTGATTCAAAATTTTTAGAAAGATCCTAGTACATCTAATACACTTGGTTGGAAAAATGATTCCTTATGGTAAAAATATCGCTTATATATTTGTAAGAATTCCAAACTAAAACAAAAAAAAAATTGGAATTGCAAACCTCTCCATTTGGAGGACACTCGAGATTTTTAAAAACTTACCAGACATTTAAGAAATAATTTTTTTAGGATGGCCTTAAATATGATATTCAAAATTTTGTGCCAAAATGTTTGGTTTACAAGAAAAATAAAATTGAGACAATGAAGAAAAATAAAGCTGAGAAAGGATGTTTTTTTATTTGAATTATCTAATAATTGTTCATTTACGTAATGTAAAGGAGGTTTCCGACTCAAAGTGGTTGATTTCTAAGTCGTTGATCTCTCTTTTCTTCTATTTCGTGAGTTTATTTCATAAGAGTGATACTAGGGTTTTTCGTTGAAGATGGTATGAGGAACCCAACCTCCACTATTTGGATTTGATGGTTTGTAGGACATGTGCCTGTATTTGTAACAACATTAACAAGAAGTTCTCCAGTTTTAGCATTGATTACCATTAACTTCCATGGAGGTTATAATGGATATTTGATATTTCCATTATGTGTATATGTGTGATTTAATGTGGTATATATCTCAATTAACTAATTCAATTCTACTACACCTGTATTTTCTTTCGAATATCTACTCTTGTATTCCATGCTAATGATAATAGTTTACTGTGAACTAATATGTGATTAAATTTTGGCACTTTCCCATTCATGTATGTCTGAGAATATTTTAGCTCTGTAACCCTTATTGAGGCATGATTATTCTTATTATTTTTTTGTTACATTATTTATATCTATTTTGTAGTTTATTAATCACGGGTTGATTTCATTCCCATTTTTGGGGATTTTCATTCATGTACTCATGCTATCGTTGTATTTTGATAACAAAGAGTTGAAACATACATGGTGGCAGTCAAACCAAGATACCAGATGGGGATCCTATCATAAATGATGTGAGGTATAATTGGGACTTCACACAGGAAAAACCCCTTCACTATTCATGGGACATCTTTTCCCCTCAACAACACCATATAAAGTAAGGAGACATTAACTTTGATGTTGGTCGTCTGTTCCAGAATATCAAATTAGGCAGTGTGTAAAGTGAAAAGGGGAAAGAAGAATGTGCATTTTGAGAGGTGGAGTTTGTGTTTACAAAAGGGATTTGTAACTCCTTGATTTTCATGTTATTTGGAAGATTTATTTCTAACACTGTGAGCCCTAAAATTTCCTGTTGTCTCAACAATAAAAACTTCTTCATTATCAATCTAGTCTAGAGTCGCCATAGTAGGATCATGTTTCTTACCAAATATTCATTCTCTCATGCTAGTATGAACATTACAAGTTTCCTCATCGTGGTATTTTTCATATAAATTGTGCCATGGGAAGAAGAACAAAGATTTTGGTTAATAATCTTGCTAAGTAGCATGGACATGTCTTGAAAAAGGGGGTTTTGGTTGACCTTGTATGTTAAAAAAATTTTCATATGAAATGAATATATTTCTCATATCTTTCATGACTTGAAGGATGGATGTCATATTATATTGGTTAGTTTGACCGTATAAAGGAACATTTTTTTTACAAATTTATTCTTCATATTATAATAGATTTGGAGTGAAAACTCGGGACTAGTATTATTCTTGTCTTCTAACCGTCGACAGTAAGGTGGCACTAATTCCCTATAGTAGTGCATCATGGCTGCTTGATTTTTGAGGTAGATAATTTTAGGTATCTAATTATATAGTATGGTAAAATTAAGATTAAATTATTTAATGGTTTATCCTTTTCAAGAGGAGACATTGTTGTATTCATATAAGAGCTCAATAGGGTTTATAGGCTACCCATAGGTAGATTTGAACTAGTATAAAATATATTCCCAAGTGAAGAAGGATTTGGGAGAAAGTTTGAAATAATAAGCAATGTCTCTACCTTGAAAGGAATTCACAAACAATCAGATAAAGGTTTTGTTATCATTTTCCCCAATTTTGTGGCATGCATTGGATAATGTGATAAAATGTTCATTTATAGTGAACGTTCTATTGGATAGAAACTTAGGTAAATGTCCTTGTTGTCGCCACAGAAAACACCCTCCAAAATTTGGTCTACACTTGAATTTTGGAGATGCATTACACTTTTTGGTGAAATTATGGTGCATTTTGGTGAAAAACATATGTTTGATCCAAAAATTTAAGTGCTCAATAAAGAAATTTTTATGCACTTGATCGATATATTGAGGCGGTTAAAAATAACTTCATCGAGCATTTAAACAAACCATTGGTCGAGAAATTTTTAATTCGAGTTAACGAATCGATTTAGAGTTATGGCTCGATCGAAAATTTGATCTAGATTTATGTAGGAATGCAATAAAATACAAAAATAAACATAAACCCAAAGACATAGTAGAAAATTCAAATTTGGAGAAACTCCAATTAAATCTGCCGCATTTGGGAGTTCTGCCAAAAATGGTAGACTGCACCAATTAGTTCCAATCTGCACTTAAATTAAACTAGAGGTTAATTAAATTTAAGTGTGCATTTAACTGGGTGTAGCGCTCTATGCACGTTTAAAATCTGATTGGCGGATTTTAAATGTTGATTAGGGTTAATTAACCCATATTTAGTGGTATAACCCCACACATTTTTTGGAGCACTCTGCCTGGTCACGCATGATGGTCCTATGTGACAGAGGTTTGGCCCTTCGTGGATGGTCCTTTTAACCCCCGTCCAAAACCATTTAAAACTTCAAATATATTCTGCTCCCAAGGGCTGTTAAGAAACATGATTCTGGAATATTGGTAATGTTGGTGCATGGTGCGGGGCATGTCGCGGCCTTCGCCTATCAACGACATAATTTTTTTTCCCCAAAACATAAATCGAATTTCAACCAAACTTGGCCAAAATTTTGCCTTTGGGAGGGGCACGTGATGCCCTCCAGGCTAGTCATGTGTCCTCATTCCATTGGTTCTTCAAAAACCACCCAGAATCTTCCATGTGCCTAGAAATTTGGACCATTTGGAAATTGACACTTGTCAACATGCTATTGGCCAGTGAAAACCCATAAATTTGATCCCTTTGACTCTGTTTGACCCTTTTTTTGAAAATTCGCCAATTTGGTCAAGTGGACAACAGGCTCTAACTTTCACATACACACTCTATTTTGAGTGAAACAAAGTACATCAGTTTCATCGAAACTAAACCTATTCATCCATTTTGGTGTGGAGCGATTCTGAGAACTTTTATTTTTTAGCAAATTTTTGCCCATAATCTAGATTTTGATCAAGCGTCTAGAATAGGATGAGTGCACGTACCAAGTCGCATGTATGCTTTCCTCACTAGTTTTGGCATGCATGGTGTATGCATGTGGATTTCCTATCATTCCCATTTCCTATCCAACCATGGTATTATGGGCTTATTTCCATTGATTGTTTTATGGTTGGTTCTCATGAATCTTCTAGCCATTGGATTGAGTTATTAGTTGTTGGAAGCCTTGATTGGGAAAACACTCTAGAAGCCCGACGAAGAACTGTGGGTTGAGAACTAGTCCTAGAAGCCTTTGTTAGACAATGTTCTGGAAGCCCTAAGTGGTTTGAGTTACTAGTCCTCGAAGCCCTCGTTGGACAAATACTTTGGGAGCCCTATAAGAGTTGGGGTTGAGTTACTAGTCATGAAATCCCTAGTTGGAACAAACATTTTGGAGCCCTGGAGAAGATTTGATAAAGACCAATCCCTAATGGTTAGTGATTTCCAACAGTGAGGTGGAATCACTAGTTTTGGGTTGAGACGGTGTGGTCTCTGGAGCCCTCATTGGTTGTTGATTGATGTGTTTGATAAAGTCCCACATTCAAGCTTGGAATATGGCATGTGGGTGACTGGTTGAGCTGAGATTTGGTTTAGCCTTGTCTATGTTCGAGTGGGATGTGGAAGTCCCATTCTGGGTTGGTTTTTACATTCATTAATGAAAGGTTCATTGCCTTGCTATTTGATGTGTATATGCACTAGTCTATATATGGATTCTATTGCTGATGTATCCATGGTACTTCTATTCCTATTACGCTGGTTATAATCATGTATTGTGATAGTGATGAGGTATGACTCTCTCCATGTTTTTACTTGCAAATGAATGCACAACATATCTATGGATAAATTGATTAAATGATAGCTTATAATGTAGGGGATAAATGATTCCTAGCAATTTTGATATAAGAAAGAGACCCTTGTTATAGTAGTGTATTATAATATATTTTACTCAATTAGAATCAAGAAATCATGTCTTTTAATGTAAGAAAGTTATATAACTCCTTAACTGGCAAATTATCAAATATAATATTTTTCATAAATGGCTAAAAAGAAAAAAACATTAATGACATTTTAAGAAAGATACCATCTTGTAAACACCCTAATAACATTATTTTCAATAACAAAATAAGATATTTCCATTAAGATATTTCCATGATTACCATATAGATCATTTCTATCCCATTGGTTATGAGGAAAAAGAAATAAAAAAATTCAATGACATTTTAATCAAAGTTTCATCTTGTAAGCACTGCAATAACATTATTATAGTAATGTTATTATAATAGAGGATGAGACTACATGTGGGTCTGCAGAAGAGCCGAGAGAACACATGCAAATTTTGTATGGAATTCATTTCATGTATTTACTATCCAAGCGGGGTGCTCTTAATTTCAATGCAGTATTTCAATGTTATTCCAGCTTCCACATGGGTGACCTATCAGCAAATTCAGTTAACACCTCCATGAAAAAATTAATGCTTAAATCTTCATGAATGGGCAATTATGCTTCCTATAACTTTATCAACAATTAAACAAACATTCATGCCATGCAGGTGCAAGGAGTTTTTTCGAACAGTTGAGAAGTACATTGGCTCAAGTATAGTGGGTACATATAGATAACAGTGGTTCTTGGTTTTTTGTCATCTATAGTATAATTTTAATAACAGTAGTAAGATAATATAAAAATAATGTGTAAAGTTGAAAATTAATGATATTAACACATTACAAACCATTTAATTTATATGACTTTTAAATATTTTTATATAAATATAATTAAAATATATTTTAATCATATACTTTATTCTTTAAATCAAATTCCACTCATATGAATACAATTGAAGGATTTTTTAATAATTGACTTTATTTTTTAACTTAAATCATTTAATTTATATGCCTCTTAAGTATTCTTATATAAATATAATTAAAATATATTTTAATCATATACTTTTTTCTTCAAATAAAATTCTACTAGTATGAATACAATTGAAAGATTTTTTAATAATTGACTTATTTTTTAACTCAAATCTTACTTTTATTTGAATACAACTGAAAAATATTTTAAAAATTATCTTTATTTTTAAATAAAATTCTAAAATATTCTTAAAATTTCAACTTCAGTTATTAAAAAATCCCGCGATGACATCTACCTTTGTCTTTTGTATTTTCTCATACATTGAAATGGCATCCTCATTCTCACCTTCATTTTCAAACGGTGTCCTGCCTCAAAGGAGAGCATACAATATATCGACCTTGTACCAGTATCCATCTCCAATTAGCATCTCTCGTACAGAATATCCCAATGTTCCCCGTTTTTTCTGGCTAAAACTCTACCTGTAAACTCTATTTGACTTTTACTTTGGTCCATTTTTAGTGACTTTGTCAATTTTATCTAGTGATGTTACAAGTTTCAATATTATAAATAATTCATAAAAAAATTAATGATATTAACACATTACCAACCATTTAATTTATATGACTTTTAAATATTTTTATATAAATATAATTAAAATATATTTTAATCATATACTTTATTCTTTAAATCAAATTCCACTCATATGAATACAATCATATACTTATTTTTTAACTCAAATCTTACTTTTATTTGAATACAACTGAAAAATAATTTAATAATTAACTTTATTTTTAAATAAATTTCTAAAATATTCCTAAAATTTCAAATTCTTTTACTTTTAACTAATTTTAAAATACTAAAATTCTAAGAAGAAATTGTGAAAGTGACTAGAATTCATTACAAATAGTGTTCCATTATGTTTGTTTGTTTATGTGACTCACAAAGCGTGACAGGAAACCAGCATCATCGTTCACGTCACGGAGGTTACCCTGCCACACAACCATGCCCGCCGAAGGCTATAAAACGGGGGGGTCCTCAGCACATTGATAAGAATCGCCAGTTGCCATTATTAGAGGTGATATTAGTTCATTTGCGCCAGCCATGCCGATTAGTACTCGTGGTTGTGGGCGCGGATAATCCAATAATCACGGGTTACGTATGCAACTCTCGGAGACACGACTACAAGAATTCGATGGATGGCCCCGGGGGCTCAGCCTACGGTCATACTCTCTAGCGATTCTTGCGTCGTCTGCGTTACGAACCTATTGAACGCTATGCGGAGCATTTGCCCCAATGCCATCGGTGCTCAGATTCAATACGGTATGGCACAGTTACAATACTGTACCATCGAGTACGAGGCGTACCCCTTTTAGTATCAACTACTCTGCAACACAGAGCCCAAGGAATCTCTCTCATCTCTGTAGGGATATTGCTTCCTTCTTTCATAATGTGTAGGATGTTTGTGGTGATTGTACTTATGCTCTAGGATGTGTGTGGGGATGATGGTTGTGGTAATATTTTATAATGTGTAGGATGTTTGTGGTGATTGTGTAGGATGTGTGGGGGTGATTGGTTGTGGTAATATTTTATAATTTTTTGTGTATTTTAAATGAAAATATAAAATGTTATTTTGTGTTTATTTTCTTTATTGAAAGTATTTTTTTTATTATTTTTACAATTAAGTAAATTAATAAAATAAATTTTTTTTTTTTCAAATAATATTTTGTTTTTATATTTGAAACATTAACATTTTGTTCATAAATAAATAAATTATTTAATAATCATGTATATTAAATTAATAAAATGTTATTTTCTTATTTTAAAATTTTTTGTATGTTTCTCATCACTATCGTGTTCATAAATAAACAAATTATCTAACAGTCATGTATTTCATTTGCATGCGGTTAAGAAGTAGATTGGCTGGTTCATAGTGGTTCCTTGCCAAGAATTTTAATGACACTTTTACCATAATATAACTAGCAATTGCACCATATGTTGCTAATGAAACACTATAAAGTAATAACATAGAAAATAATAGTATAGAAAAAGAAATATGTGATATGTTATGTGATTTAATTGAATATTTAACTTATAAATATGAATTAATTTATTTAAAAGAAATTATAGGTTTGGAGAATTGTTTGGATAAAAGAATTGGTTTTTTCTCAACACCAATTAAAACCAAAACCTTCACTCATCATGTTCTTAGCCTGTAAAAGTGTTACTAAAATATTATATATATATATATATATATATATATATATATATATATATATATATATATATATATATATATTCCAAGTGTTCGGTATGTTACCAATACATATATATAGTTACTATATATATGTAGTTTAAAAAGATTAACATATTTGTTTTGCGACTGTTGAGTATGTTACCAATACATATAATAAACTATGTATGTGTACCTTAAAGAGATTAACATATTTATTATAAGATATTATTAATATAGCAGTTATTAAAAAATCCAGCGATGACATCTACCTCTCTCTTTTGTATTTGCTCATACATTGAGATGGCATCCTCGTTCTCACCTTCAATTTCAAACGGTGTCTTGCCTCATAGGAGAGCATACAATACCACTCCCACACTCCATATATCGACCTTGTACTAGTATCCATCTCCAATTAGCATCTCTCGTACATAATATCCCAATGTTCCCACGTTTTTTCTGGCTAAAACTCTACCTGTAAAATATAGTTCAAGATCTTACAAGATCAAAGATTATTTTGTGACTATGACTACCTTTATATAAATTTAATTTAGATATACCACTTTTATATAAATCTAGTTTAGATAATTTTAAATTGAGGTGGGCGTGGCCTCTGCCGAATATCCATCTTCGACTTTGGACGAAAGCCTTGATGGTGAAGGAGGCAGCCACATGTTTGAATTTTTTGATATTTAAATGAAATTACACCCAAATCAAAGTGCTCTATAGATACGGGTGTTTCGCAAACAGAGTCCAATCTCTTCATGTATGAATGCTTTCAACACCTGTAAATTTATGAATATGTTTATTGACTCAACAAAATGCAACAATCTAATAAAATTGACTGGAAATACTCTGAAGGAAAATAAGAGGCGTACCAGTACTGTGAATTCATGAATATCTTCATTAACCCAACAAAATGTAACAATCTAATAAAATTGACTCGAAACCCCTTGTAAACAAACAAAGGAATGAAAGAAAAGAAGAGATTCTTCCAATTTCATCGGCTGTGACCTAAATATTTTTATTATTTCTGTAACTCATGAATAACAATATTCATAGTTATTATTTCAATCCTCTAATATCAAAATCAACTATACATAATGACGCTTTACAAAGTAAAAATAATAGGGAAGTTGTGGTTTATTCAAGAATAAGATTTTCAGAATTTTCAATCTTTTAACAAAAAATGATTATGGATGATTTAAATTTAACGGTGTGAAAGAAAATTTCTTAATACACATAATTTAATTTTTGAAATTAAAGGTTTTCAAATAGTTTTTCATATTTTGATCTCCACTCTTCGTTTCCACTTTTGTAGTGGCATTCTCAAGTTTACTTTTGATCTTACAAATTCTTAATATTACAGCCTATAAAAAATTTAATAATTATCAACACTTATCAACCATTTAATTTAAATGCCTAGTACCATAATATGAAAATAAAGTGTTTTATATGACTTAATGTGACAATTTCGTATCATCACAAATACTCTATAAATATTTTAATGATTATCAACACTTCTCAACCATTTAATTTATATAACTTGTATCATAATATGAAAACAACCTGATTTAATGATCTTATGAATACAAAAAGCATAACACTATTAGTTGAAATTTGTAAAATAAATACAAATTCAAGACTTCCACTAAATAAATTTGATATGGTATTGAAATGTGTGTGAGAAATTGAAGGCCTTAATAATCTTTTCAACTTACAAAATAAACAATAGGTCTAAACTAAACTTGGTGATAAAAGGTAGCTAATCAAGCAATCATGTTATAATTTTATAGTTCTATTAGTTAGATTTATAAGATATGAAACCGAATTATATATATATATATAAATTATAAATTACTGTAAAAAAAATACTTATATAATTATTTTTTAAATTAGTATTATTATTTCAAATTCTATAAAAAGTATTTTTAGTATGTAAAAATAATTTCTTTAATTAAGATATTTTTTTGAAGAGTTAGTGAGTGGGTGAGGCTTAGTTGGTTGAGTTTTCGATTTCTCATTATTTTCCCTCTCTCATACTTCTGAGAACTTAGTATATTCTTGGAGCATTCTTTTAGAGTGTGGCATACTTGGAGATTTGGATCAAGAAAACAAAGCAAAAGCAGGAAAGTGGAAGATGGCATTGGGATCAACATTGATTTGAATATGGAAAAACATGTTTAGATGTGCTAGTTTCTTCATATTTATAAAATAACTGTGTTTAAGGATCATCTCAAATTATAAATTTATGGTTGTTCCTCTCCTTCCAAATTGTCTAGAGAATTAGTCCAGAGATGAGCATCCATAGAGAGTTGAGGAGAGGGTTTATGTGTCAAGTTTTGTGTGTCTTTAATGAGAAATTCACTAAGTAAATTAGTTGTTAAAACACATCTACAATAATTTAATTGTAAAGAAATAATACACTGTAAACACATTACACATTAGTTGATAATGAAGTTCACCCTTCTCAGCTACATCTCCATGGACCTTCTTTAATGACTTGGCCCTCTTTGGATTAATGGTGAATTATCTCATTAAATGCACCTGTAGTGCTCCAATGGATTTGAAACCTACTCCATTGGATTCAGAAGACTCAAAAACCTCTAGGTATCCTCTTATAGCTCTACAAATGGTCTTCATGTGATCTAGCCATGGCCTCCTCTCCTACTAGTCGTGGGCCTCTTTAATCTTCAAAGTGAAAAAAAAACTTATGGAAGTTCCTGCCTCTGTAGCCTATAACATCGTTCTAAGAGCATCCAAATCATCTAGGATTGACCCTTTTTGAGCTTAATTTGGTCAAAATGTGCCAAAGGTATAGCTTCTTCAGTATTCCTTATAAAAACTCCTCCAAATGTGTAGAAACTCCAGTTAACTCCACCACATTTGGGAGTTCCGCCGAAGATGGAGAACTGTGCCAATTAGTGCTAATATCCACTTAAATTAAATTGGAGATTAATTAAATTTAAGTTCACATTTAACTAGGGTTTAACGCTCTAAGTGTGTTTTAAACAAATTCAAATTAGAATCAGATGAACACATTTTAAATGTCGATAAGGGCTAAGGGACCTATATCTAGGGGTCTAACCTCACCAATTTGTTGGAGCACTCCACTTGGTCACGAGCCATGGTCCTGTGTGATCAAGGGCCAACCCTTTTAACCTATGTCGAAAACCCTTTTAAACTTCAAATATATGCCGCACCCAGTGCTTGTTAAGAAACATGGTCATGGTCTACTAGTAATGTTCATGCATGGTGTTTTGGAGGTCATGGGGTCGAGCCCAAAAATTTCTCGTCCACCACATAAAAAATTTTCCCCAACACATAAATAAATTTCCACCACATTTACTCAAAATTCATCCTTTAGGACGGGCTCATGGTGGCCTACGGGCTACCCACATGTCCTCATCCCATTGATTCTTCAATAACCAACGAAAAAATTCCATGTGCCTATAATTTTTGGTCACTCACAAATTGACCCATTTCAGCATGCTATTGGCTAACGGAAAACAATAAATTTGACCCCTTTGACCCTGTTTGACCCATTTTTTTTAAATTCGATGTTTGGTCAAGCAAACATTAGGCTCTAACTTTCACATGCGAACTCTATTATGAGCGAAATGAAGTGCGTCAAATTCCTAGCGATGAGACCAATCCGATTGTTATAGTTTTGAGTGATTTTGAGAGCTTTGAATTTTTATCAAAAATTTTCCCCTAATCCAGATTTCGATCACTTCTTCCCACTCATAAGGCTTTTGATCCCACAAAAGTTGGTTATTTGATGAGATATGAATAATATTCTCTTTCCCAAGTTCAATCAACTTTATTTTACTTCGAAAAAATCTCCATGGTAACCACTTGGGGTCAGTGAAATCCTTGCCTTGCAAATGGCTTGGCACTTCAACCAATCTCCTCCTTTTGTTGTTAACCAAATCCAACGCTTTTTGGCTACTTTCTAATAGATTAAACACCTTTTTGTACTAAAGCAATCCCTCGATGCTTGAAAAAATGACTGATGGCCTTCCCACTAACAATCGTGTTCCTCCTTTGCACGCACATTCATTTGATGCAAGCTTCACCTTGGAAACCACTTTTCCTAGTTAATCCGATCTAAGTGAACTGCAGAAAAGAGTTCCAACATCAGTAATCACAAGAAAATAAATTACCATTATTTTTACCTCCATGGTTCCAAATTCCACATCTGGAAGAATGCATTTGCCATCTCTTTCGCTTTTTGGTGTAAACACATCAAATGGTATACAATGGTTGTTGTTTTGGCTACAAAATTTTTTGCGTCTTGTTCAATTTCCTCTTTTTGATTCCATCATCCTCTAGTATTGACATGCCTCTCATTCCATGATTTGAGAATGAAGGATAATCATGAGCCTCTTTCTTGAAAAACACATCATGGAAGAAACATAACTTTAAGACCTCTAACCTTTTCTCTGTCAAAGCAACAACTGTCACATCCTATGAACATTTTCATTCATTCTTACATCTTGGTGTAAAAAACCATCAACCAAATACAAGTCAACAAAACATGCGTCTTCAAACAACTGACTCCCAAGTCAAACAAAAGCATATACAAATTTCCATCTTTGTTACATCTAAGTGAGTCAACATAACTCTACTTTTACAACATATTGTTTCATGCAATATGTAGCATACTTTCAAGAGAAAAGAAAGGAACTCAATTGAAAAATAAATGCATCAATAAGGAAATATTTCATCAATCATCAAAACAAATGAAAGTCTTTAATTGATTAAGAAAGATAACCATGTCTTTCCAAACCACTTCAATGGTTCTCCTTTCAGGTGCACTTCATCATGTGAATTATCCTAACCGAGACCAATTATGGAATCTTCTTTTCCATTCTTGCAAAGATCTCTTTCCCTCTTCTTCAAATGTCGTGGATGACTTGTTGGATACAAAGTCCAATACTTGTCTACAAGATGGCCTTGCTTATGGCAATGAATGAAAAATATTTGCACCTTATTTTCAGCATGGTTTGTATTGTCCAATGGACCTTTGGCTTTATGTCTCCTTTGTTTAAAAATTTTCTTGCACATGGAAAACTTCTTCCAACACCTTGAAAAAATATGGTTATTCAAACCACAAAAGGAACATGTAAACTCTCTCCAAATATTTTGTGAGTATTTTCCATGTTTATAATAATCAAAAGAAACTTGATTAAAGGGTGATTTATACCTTCTACATTCGCCTTTATCGCCTTCTTGAGGAGGTGAATTTGATGACGTAGTGTCTCTCTTATAAATACCAACAATGGCTTCAATGACTTTAGAGCTTTCAAAATCCTCTTGTTTTCCATTTCCAAAAGTTGCATGCTTATGAGCATCTTCTTGCAAAATGGTTCTTAAACTTTCGGATTTCTCGTGAACACAAACTTCACAAGCTTTACTTAATGAACATGTAATGAATTCCTTCTTGGAACATCTTCATGTGCGTCCCTAAATTTTGAGCATTCTCCATCATGTTGTCCATAACAAAGACCCAAATACCTAGGCCTTTCCTCGACATCAATTGGCTCAACTATGCCTTGTGCACGTTTTCCTAATCGTTTACCTTCATAGCCCATATTCGTCAATAATTTGGACCCTATTCCTCTAGTGTATCTTAATAAAGCACCTACACATTAATTTTTAGAGGAAATTACAGATAAACTTGAATTGCATACCTATTTTTCATGCACATTCTTGGCTAAGGTTTCATTTGGAATAAGAAGTTGAGTCTCCATCTCATGCAGCTTTTTAAGAAGCTCTTGCTCCTCCTCCTTCATTGAAATAAAATTCTCTTGAAGTATAGTGTTCTCCTTCGTATCTTCAACCTACTCTTGCACCATATCTCTCATGTTGTAGAGCTTCTGCAACATGTCTTTATCAAAGAGTCTTTCTAAGGAAGAGGGATTAGAAAAAGTGTTTGATGACACTGCCATCACCCTTGTAATGCAAAAAAAGCTTATTTTTTGTGATTTGAGAGTTAAGTCCTCAATATTGAACTTTTCCTAAAGATAAGAGATACACATAAACTTTCACACAGTTAAATTCTCCTTGCACAAATACAAAAACAATAGCTAATTATCTAGCTAACCTTGGAAAATCATGAGATAAACTTGTACTAAAATGAGCTAAACTGTCCTCTGATACCAACTTGATCTGAATATGGACAAACTAGTTTTTTTGTGCTAGCTTCCTCAGTAGTATAAAATAATTGTGTTTAAGGATCGTCTCAAATTAGCAAGTTATGAGAGGGTTTATGTATCAATTTTTCTGTGTATTTTATGAGCAATTCATTAAGTAAATTAGTTGTTGAAAACACATGTACAACAAGAAAATTATAGAAAAATAAGACACACCAAACACATTACATATAAGCTGATAACGATGCTCACCCCTCCTGGGCTACATCTCCATGGACATGATTCAATGGCTTGGCCCTCTTTGGATTAATAGTAAATTATATAATTACATGCATCTAAAATGCTCCAATGTTTTTGAAACATGCTCCAGTGGATTCAAAAGACTCAAAAACCCATAGGTAGCCTCTTCTGGCTTTGCAAATAGTCTTTAGGTGATCTAGAAATGGCCTCCTCTCCTGGTGGCCCTCGGCTTCTTTAATCTTCAAAGTGAAAAATGACACTTACAAATGTGCTACTCTAATTCTGCAAATGTTGGCTCGAGGAGTTCAAGGTCTGCCAACAAATCCCTATACTACTGGCCCTTTCGGCTGTAACCTGCTTGTGTAGGTCAAAGTCTCACTCGAAGTAGTATGGGTGCGTGTTGGAACCAGGTTTTCACACCCTGAGAAAGGAGAGGTAAAGCAAGCAGAGCTGCGTCCGGCCCTGTGATACCCAAATTTCCTCTTTCTGTGCCAGGTCGATAGGTCTCTTTTCTCATCCACGTGTTCTATATCTATAATAATATACTTCTATGACAGTAGCACAATATTGCATAAAATAGAACAAAACAGATCCAGATACAACAAACACACTTACACAGATCTTTCACAGCTTAAATACGGAATGCATATAATGTAGTAATTACCAATGATTCACACAAATAGTATGCATATATTCAGTTCTCAAGCAACCTTTCTTATTCATCAATTCATCAATTCCTTCTTACAATACCCATCCCATCCTATGCACACAACAACAGGGTCCGCACACAGCTGGACTCTAGATCTCTGCGCAGACAGTCAATACAATTCCTTTGCCCCAAAACCAAACAGATATCTTAAACCACAGTCCGAATCAATAACTCTTCATTTTCTACCTTACAATACAAAATGTTCCTCTATTTATAATAATCTAGCCTAAACTTTACTAGGGTCCACAAACCATGGTTTTCGGACCCCTGGCTTACCCTTTTGCCCATTAAAATGATTTTGAGGCTTTGAACCACCCCAAAACCCTGCCCTAGACTAAATATAATCAAACGTATACCAAATCAGACCAGTTTAGCAGCTCGTAGGAGACCCTGTTACAACAGTCCCCCAACACAATCTTGTGACTCATCCTGAGTCATTGTGGCCGTAGGTTTGCCAAGCACCTCTGGAGTGATTGGATGACCAGCATGTGTATCCCACTGGTGCGTCAGCGGCCTCTCCCTGGTGGGTCGATCGTGACTGAGCCAATTATTTCGGCCATATAGTAATTTAGCCCTGTATGGCTTGAGTCGACTACCATTGACAAAGCCAGGTAACATGTCACCACATAGGGTAGCCAACCGAACTGCTCCACCATTCATGATTTCCTTAACTGTATAGGGACCAAGCCAGTGCTGCCAAAATTTCCCTGGGTGTTTGAAAAATTGGCTATCATATAAGAGGACTAGGTCACTTGCTACGAATGTCTTTTGGCGTATATGTCGATCATGCCAATATTTATCACGAGCCTTATGAAACTGCTGATGAAAGTTAGCAATAAATCGATCTTCCTCCAATGCCAAAAGCTGCGCAAGGCGCTCCTCCATGATATCCAGTTTTGCCATATTTGTAAATGCTACGATGCGTAGGCTAGGAACAATGTATTCTATGGGCATAATGGCCTCCTTGCCATAGACCATCCAAAATGGGTAGGCCACCATAACCTAGCTCTCAGAATATTTTTTGTCATTTCTCTCCCTGCATAGTGGCCTCCTGCGACGCCTTCTTGTGCCTCCACCAAAATGGCATGTTGTTCACATTCCAGGACGTATCTGCATACTGTTTCATCAGCGCCTAGCTTGTATAACTGGCCAACGATGATAGTAGAGTCCGTCGCCTGAGTAACCAAGTCCTTCTTCTACTACACCAAATATTCTGCAGGGGCTACGCCTGTAGTTAGGAACTGAATGATATAAGTGAAGTGTGTATCAACAAATTTAATGGTGAACATTTGCATATCTAGTAATCCTTCCTCCAAGTTAGTAGGTTCTTCTCCTGTCCCGATGCAGGACAGATGATCGAGACCCGCATTCAACCTTATGGGCTTGACAATGATGTCAAAATCATATTCCTTAAATATCAACAGCCAACCACAAATCTTCCCCCCCAACACAGGCTTGTTGACAAGGTATTTCAAAGCCGAATGTGAACATTTTGAACTGCTCGCCGAGTAGATAATGTCGATATTTCTGTAATGCATATACCATAGCCAGTCCCTCTCGCTCGGTTGTAGAGTAGTTGCGTTCTACACCCAAGAGTTTCCGACTTGCAAAAGAAACTGGGTGATCAATATCTCCCTCCCTAGGTTGAGTTAGGACAGCACCCAAGGAGATGTCTCAAGCATCGACATGTACATGAAATTCCTTCGACCAATCAGGAAATATTAGTATGGGTGCAAAGATAATCTTCTCTTTGAGTAGTTCAAAACTCCTCTGACATTCATCGTTCCAAAAAAAAGAAACATAATTTTTTAGCACTTTTTCCATGGGTGATGTGATCAGTGCGTACCCCTAAATGAATTTCCTGTAATAGCCTATGTGTTCGAGAATAAAATCCAGTTGTTTTTCCGTTGTTGGGACTGCAAAGTTTATAATTACGGCTATCTTCATAGGATCAACCATCAACCCTTGCCGACATACTATGTGCCCGAGCAAGATTCTGAAAGGTACACAGAAGATGCACTTCTTGATATTCAAGGAAATCTGATGCTTCCGACATGCATCCAAAATTAATCATAGGTTAGAAACATGCTCCTTTACCAGGCCAAAGACTGTCTAAACATCGAAATAAACCTCCAGGAACTTATGAATAAACTCCTTGAATAGAGAAACAACGACCCTTGAGAAAATAGTGGGTGCATTCTTGAGACCAAAGGGTATGACCGTATACTGAAAGGACCCCCATTCTGTCATGAATGTAGTGATACTGCAATCTTCAGGTGCAATTCGGATCTGGTGGCACCCTGAGAACCCATCGGTGAAGGAATAGGTTTCCTGTCTGCCCACGCTATCAAGGATTTCATCTAAGAAGGGTGTAGGGAAGGGGTCATGGACACAGGTGTCGTTTAACTTGCGTAGATCTATGCAGATGTGTATTTACCCCTTTTTTTTCCTCTCCTGGATGACCATCGGACTTACCCAATCCGACTGTTCAACTAGTTCAATGATACCTGCAGCAAGCATTTTGTCCAGTTCTTCCCTGACCTTTTGCTTATATTTAGGATTCAGTAGGTAAGGCCACTGCTTTACGAGGCATGTCTCAGGTTTCAAAGTGATGTGCATAATGCCTAGATCCCTCGTGATTCCTTTGAGCTCAAAAAACTTTGTCAAAAATAAGTCTTGATATTCCATAAGAAGGTCTGCAATTTTTCCCATGGTTCCCTCGTCCCAATAGTCCCCAGTTTTAGCCAACTTAGGGTGTTCTTCCATCCCAATATTAAATTCGCGCAGCTTGAGAGGTTGTGTCCCATCAATATTCTGCAGCGGTGGTCCAATAACAGTGAATTCCCCCTCGGATTCTCGAATAGAGACGTTCTGAGGATTGTCTTCTTCTTCGTCTATCGCCAAGCTCTGGCAATTGACTATGTCTTGCATCTACTCTTCCCATGTCAGGAATTCTGGTGTGGTGTGATGGTGTGAGTTATTAAATACAAATGCATCAATGTCCTGCAGAGCTTCGTCGAGCGTCTCCATCCCCCCAATTAGTTCGAACGTTCCTATAAAGTTATATTTTAGTATTTCACTATAGCGGGTGCGCTGATGTAGCTCTGCATCTAAATACCATGTAGCGGGGATAGGGCCCAAGCCATGAAAAAATAGATGAACCCATTCTTCTGTAGTCGGTCGGTCCATTTATTCATCCAGGTGAGCAGATGCACACATGGATCCCTGGGTCTGAGAAATATCTTGGTGCGTATATCAGCTGGGGGTGCGAACCACAAGATCATCATATCCCGACATGTCTCCCAGTCCGGGAATGCTTTCTTGTGGGTATCCCATCATCACGCAGGTGTCTCACGCATAGCTATATTAAGGGCCCAGAGAAGTCGTTCTCTTGGAACCGTAGCTTCCAGTGTTCTTAGGAATTCCTGGACACTACCAGACTCATCAAAATGGGGCATATCTCTTACCTCTGAAGAAATACAGTAGAGGGCCCTCACGACCTAGGGACATTGCAGTGCCGAGACGTCATTCAACCGGTTTTTCCAATTCTCCATCTCCTCATTAGAGTCAGAGAAGTATTCGTTGGCTACTTCCCAGCAGAGTACCCCATCCGTCATGGGATGGATCCAATCTTTGTTTTGCATGGTCAACTGGAACACGTGGTCTACCTCTTTGCTACCACGTACTCGCTCTGTGTAGCATTTTCCTTCCGTCGGATCTAATGGTATTGTTACCTTTCTTCTATTATTCTCAAATACCATGCTTCTTTTATTGAGGTTGATGATTGCACCCATATCTATGGCCCAGTCGAGTCCTAAAAGCACAGGGTATGGGTCTACATCGTCAAAAATCTAAATTACTTCGAAATCAACCTGGGCCCTGACCCCGGTGATATCTACGGTGAGTTTTGGTAGTCTTCCCAAAGGTATGATCTTCTGCTGGTTGGCCATACACATTTGGATATTGGACCACTCTAATTTGGGTTCTCCCATTTGCTGCCATGTTTACTTAGGTAGAATGTTGGCATTTGACCCCAAATCTAAGACAACCTGATCCATCTCATAATCACCAATTTGGGCAGTTAATCTCATCTCCCTACCAGTACATTTCTTATACCTTCCTAACTTGTGTACATCCTGAACTTCTGGAGATAGGTGGGATTTCCCTGCAGAGCTATCAATTACTGCCTGAAGGTCTTCTTCGACCCGTGGGTGACGTAATAACTTTATACATGCTTATAAGAAGGGTCTTTTCTCGTCAGCCACTCCTAGGCGAGGAAGTATCTAGTGGATGGCTTCTTGCCCCAGTTCGCGACCCAACCCTTCTTGGTTGTCAGGATCTTGTTGGCTTGGAAGACCCCTTCTATCCTCCCTCGTGGGCTCCCTAGCAGCCATCCTACTGCGTGCTGTGTTGGAGCTTCTATCTCATAGTTTGACCTTAACTCTTTGTACATTCTGCGTTGGTGTTGGATGTTTTTCCTGCATTTTTATTTTCAGGATCAAGCAGTCTTAAATCTCATGGTCCAGCTGCCGACAATATTTGCAGAATTTCCTGGTAGGGTTTGGGCAGTCCCTTGCAAAGTGCCCTACCTCTCTGCAGTTATAGCATATTAGCTACCCTCGTCTCGGTCCTGTGCTTCCTCCACGACCTTCCCTGCCCCTTGCGGGGGAGCCACCAAAGCTTGGGGGAGATCATGGCAATGCGGGGTCTGATTGTACCCTATAAAAGTTCCCATGATCTATCATCAAGTTATAAGTGTGGCAATTTTGCTCATCGTCTCCTACCGACTGGCAGAACCTGCACCACTGCTGCTTCAGTTTGCCCATAATTAGCCTAGGGCACTGGCCCGTATCGTGTATTCCCACTACCTGGTAATCATAGCACCATAACGTAGACATGCTTAAGCTTGGACATAGTGGACTAGGCCCTCCTGCCTACATGTAATCTGCCAATAGAGGGAACTGATCCTTCATATGGCCAGATACCCGACATCGTATGCACCAGAGATCTGCGCTAGCTCCTTTTCCCCATTCCTTCCATAGGTTTTGAATTTCCATGTGCATGGCTCCAAGCTGCTCTTGAATTTTCTATACTCCTCCCAAAGTGTCGTCTTTGGGCGCGACTTCTAGTTTCATGGCGGCTTCCAAAGCTTTTTCTTGCGATTCGAAGGTCTGGTGGCCCATCAATATACGCAAGTCAGGTAGCAGCATATCAATGAACCATTCGGTGTGTTTTTGGTCGTCATACTTAAATCCTCCTTCTATGATTTCTTTTTTTAGTCTCTGATCAGCTTCCTAGACAGACTCAGTCGCTCCTTGCTTGAAATATTTCACATATGCTATGATCTGAGAGTAGGATTTAGGTTTTCGGAACTGTTGTTTTAGTGCATCCTTAATATCTTGAATATATGCTCTCCCATTTTGAGATATGTACCACATATACTAGTCTAGAGCTCTCTCTTTGAAGGCTAGGGACAGTTGCGGTCTCTTTACAATATCGCTTACCGCACCCTGTGCAATCCATACTGAGTCGGCCATAAACCAAAAACGATCCATGTCCTCATCGGCTGCACCTTTAAAGGTAGGTAGTTTCAAGTCCGCTTCCATGTCTCCTTCTAGCGGGGTTTCAGTTGAGGGTTTATTCTTCCGTGGTTCTGACGTTGGTGTAACTGGCGGGTCTTGCATAGCTCCTCTTTTCAGCAGGCTATAGATGGAGTTATCCCCTTCTCGATAGTCCTTACTGCTCCACATTGTACTTGTATTCACTTGACATTACCCGATCCCTTCCTCAAAATGCTCCAGGTCCCAGCAACGGAACCATTTTCTGGCTCGAGGGGTCCTGACCTACGTTCGGAATTCAAGGTTTTCCAACAAACCCCTATACTACTGGCCCTTTCAGCAGTGACCTGCTTGCGCAGGTCAAAGTCTCACCTGAAGTAGTATGGGTGGGTGCTCGAACTAGGTTTTCACACCCTGAGAAAGGATAGGTAAGGCAAGCAGAGCTGCATCCGGCCGTGTGATACCCAAATCACCTCTTTCTGCACAGGGTCAATAGTTCTCTTTTCGCATCCACGTGCGCTAGATCTATAATTATCTAATTCTCTGAAAGTGGCAAAATATTGCATAAAACATAACAGAATAGATCTAGATACAAAAAACACACTTATATAGATATTTTACAACTTAAATACAGAATGCGCATAATGCAGTAATTACCAATGATTCGCACAAACAGTACACAAAGATTTAGTTCTCAAGAAACCTTTCTTATTCATCAATTCACCAATTCCTTCTTACAATACCCATCCCATCCTGCACACACAACAGCAAGGTCCGCACACAGCTGGACTCTGGATCTCCGCGCACAAAGCCAGCAGGAGTCCTTTCCCCAAAACCCAAATAGATATCTTAAACCATAGTCCGCATCAATAGCTCTTCATTTTCTACCTTACCATACAAAATGTTCCTCTATTTATAATAATCTAGCCTAAAATTTCCTATGGTTCGCAAACCGTGGTTTTCGAACCCCTGTTTTACCCTTATGCCCATTACAATGCTTTCGAGGCTTTGACCCACCCAAAAACCCCTGTGCTAGACTAAATATAATCAAAAGTATACCAAATTGGACAAGTTTCGCATCTCGTAGGAGACCCTGTTCCAACAACAACCTACACCATCATGCTCAAAGAATCCAAATCATATAAGATTGACACTTTTTTAGCCTAATTTGGTCTAAATATCCCAAAGTAATGGCTTCTTCAGTATTTCCTAAAAATACTGCTCCAAATTTTGAGAAACTCCAATTAACTCTGCAACATTTGGGTGTTCTGCCGAAAATGGCACACTTGACCAATTAGTTCCAATCCACACTTAAATTAAACTAGAGATTAATTAAATTTAAGTGCACATTTAACTGGGGTTTAACGCTCTAAGCACGTTTTAAACAAATCCGAATTAAAATCAAATTAATGCATTTAAAATGTTGATTAGGGTTAATCAACCCATATTGTAATATCCCTAATTTTACTGATTTTATTAGACAGTTGAAAATTCTAAAGCTTAAGTGGAGCTAAAGGAAAACAACAATTCTGGACATATTATATTTTTAAAATTTTATAAATATGGAATTGTAATTATTATGCAAATACTAGAGTACATTGGAGACTGGGATTTCAAGTACATGAGGATGGAATTAAATCCAAAGACTTTCCAAAATTCTCCAAAAATCCTTGGAGAAAATAGAATAAATTCAAAATATTAGATTGGAGATAAAAATCTAAAAGATACCTCAGTAAAGTGGAAAGTTACTAAGAGGAAAACAAAAGTAAAGCCTAGGCAAAAGGACAACAACATCCTGATTTAACTGGATGCAGTTATGTAAACATGCTGAAGGGAAATGAAGCTTAAATAACCCATTCCTAGGTAGACAAGAGGTTGTCTACACTTTGGATGAATTTTTATCTGCTCGGGGAGAGCTGCGGAGAGGAAGCTCAAGGTTGGGTGGCAAATAGTCCTACAAAATTGGTATGCACAATTAATTAATTTATGTCTTATGAATTTTTTTTATGATGAAGGTTAGAATATTGATGATTAAAGTAGAAAAAGATGTGGAAATTATCTTATCTGCATTATTATATTCTGTAAAATGTTAAGTTATATAGTCTGATGTATTTAACAGAACATACTATAATAGATATATTTAGCTATATATAGTTACACATATAAATGAAATTATTAAACCAATAAACATAATTTCTAAAACAAATTAATAGGGTTTAGATCTCCTATTAGGCTGTAATAATTTAATTATTAAAGTACATAAATGACATCAATACATGTGGAAAAGAGGTAAGAGAAATAATGAATTTAACTAGTGTGTAACCAATCATTGAACAAAAATATAAGTACGATAAGAGATAATTGTCAATCTAATGGGAAATATGTTTGTACAAATTACAGTTAAATTCTCTACTCTATATTAACAAGATGGTTACATCGAATTATTCATTCTTTTATTAAATAAGAAATTAAATATCAAGTACATAATAACGTACTAGAGGATAGTAAGAGAGAAGTAATGCAATGTAGTAGACAAATACATATGCCAATGATGAGGATTTTATGAGTTAGCCAGTGGGTGAGGCTTAGTCAGTTGAGTTTTTGATTTCTAATTATTCTCTCTCTCTCATACTCCTAAGAAATTAGTATATTCTTGGAGCACTCTTTTAGAGTGTGGCATACTTGGATATTTGGATCAAGAAAACAAACGAAAAGGAGGAAAGTGGAAGATGGCATCGGGATCAACATTGATCTGAATATGGACAAACATGTTTAGATGTGCTAGCTTCCTCATATTTATAAAATAATTGTGTTTAATGATTATCTCAAATTATAAATTTATTTTTGTTCCTCTCCTTCTAGATTGTCTTGAGAAGTAGTCTAGAGATGAGCAGCCATAGAGAGTTGAGGAGAGGGTTTATGTGTCAAGTTTTGTGTGTCTTTTATGATAAATTTATTAAGTAAATTAGTTTTTAAAAACACATATACAATATTAAATTGTAGAGAAATAATACACTGTAAACACATTACACATTAGTTGATAATGGAGTTCATCCCTCCTGGGATACATCTCCATGGACCTGCTTCAATGACTTGGCGCTCTCTGGATTAATGGTGAATTCTCTAATTTGATGCACCTGTAGTGCTCCAATGGATTTTAATACTACTCCGTTGGAGTTAGAAGACTCAAAAACCTCTAGGTAGCCTCTTATAGCTCTAAAAATGGTCTCCAGGTGATTTAGCCATGGCCTCCTCTCCTAGTGGCCTTGGGCTTCTTTAATCTTCAAAGTGAAAAAATATTTACGGAAGTGCCTACCTCTGTAGCCTACACCATCATACTCAGAACATCCAAATCATTTAGGATTGACTAAAGCATGGAAAAATTCAAATGAAAAATCCAAAAGGGGGGAAGTCATCGAAAAACCAAGAGAAAAATACGAAGGGAGATGATACAACATTATCCTCACTATAAACGTGGCCTTCATGCACAGTGCAACGAAATCAAAAAACACCAATAGGCCATGTGACAAGTTAATTCATGAGTTACCCTGCATTAGAAACTTGATAACATCTAATAGAGAAAGGACCTCTGAAGATTTTTCAACATTTATGGAGTGATACGATGGAATTCCCATACAGATTTCCATATCCAAATATTTCAACCTTAGTATAATATGTCCTTAAGATTAAATGATACATAGGAAAATTTGAATTACCCATTTAATGCAATGTTATAATGAGGGAAGAACTATAAAATACATAGTATTCGAACCTCAGAATTCATATGTGTACCAATCCAACATTTGGGTATAAGCTCAAGTTAATAATAAGCGGTAGAAATAAAATATAATTTGAATAGTGCTTTAGGATATTGTAAGGGTAGTATATCTCATTTTTCATATGCTATTGATTATCAATGCTATCCATACATCTTTTTACTAATTGGGAACTACATAAGTTAATGATGCGGTTAAGAGCTAAGTCCATATAAGGATAAATAGCCTTGACACAATTAGAAGGGGAATCTTTGAGGATAATTAGATTATTAGAATATAATTAAATATTCTAATATAACATTTAATGTGAATATGTCCATAAGAATTCTAGAAAATGAAAAATCTTCTGAAGATATAAATGAATTGTAAAATAAGTTAATAGGAGGGTAAACGTGTGAATGGTACAAAAGTTTCACAAATGACACTCAAGACTGAAATAAAAATGGTGGAATCAGTGAATGTTGGTCTAAGTATCATTAACAATAGAAGTTAATTATGTCCAGAAATAATGATGTGATTAGTAGAATTATAATGACAGAAAGTATACATATGTTCAAACATCGCAATATGAAGACATGTAATAACATCAAAAGACAACAAAGTAGAATAAAGAGTATAAATAGATTTTTTTTTGGTAAGTAGAGTTATTACACATATTTAGCGATGCCCCCCCCCCCGCATTTGTTGGAGCGCTCCACCTAGTCAAGTGCCATGGTCCTGTGCGCTCCGCTTGGCTATAAAATGGGGGCGTCCTCAATACATTGATAAGAATATCCAGTTGCCATTATTAGAGGTGATATTACTTCATTTGAGCCAACCATGCTAATTAATTCATTTGGTTTTGCTTTAGCTCGAATGTTACTACTCATGGTGGTGGGCACGGATAATCCAGCAATCACAAGTAGCACGTGCAGCGACCAGAAAATCGCAAGTGGAACTGCTTAGTTCCATACTCTTGGAGGCTTGTTCATGGATCTTGCACAACACGACTACAACAACAGTTACGACTACAAGAATTTGATGGTTGGCGTCGGGGTCTCACCCACTGCCTACGGTCATGCAAACTGCAATGCCATACTCTCTAGTAACCTATTGAATGCTATCTGGGGCATTTGCCCCAATGCCTTTGGTGCTCATATTCAAAACTATATGACACAATTACAATACTGTACCATGGAGTACGAGCAGTACCCCTTTTAGTATCAACTACTCTGCAACACAGTGCTATCCCTAATGTATCGAACATCTCGATTTAAATAAGACCCAAAGGAATCTGTCTCATCTATGTAGCGATATTGCTTCCTTCTTTCATAATGTGTTCGTATCTACCTCCTTTTGATGATGTGTAGGATGTTTGTGGTGATTGTACTTATGTTCTAGGATATGTGTGGGGGTGATGGTTGTGGTAATATTTTATAGAATTTTGTGTATTTTAAATGCAAATATAAAACATTATTTTGTGTTTATTTTCTCTACAAGTAAGTAAATTAATAAAATTTTATTTTCTTATTTTTAAATATTTTTTTTATATTTGAAATATTAACATTTTGTTGATAAATAATTTAGTAATCATATGTTTCAAATGAATAAAATATTAATTTATTATTTTTAAATTTTTTCTATGCTTCTGATCACCATCATGCTCATAAATAAACAAATTATCTTGTATTTCATTTGCATGCAGTTAAGAAGTAGATTGGCTAAGTATATTAAGAAAATAAGATTCACCGTGGTTCCTTGTCAAGAATTTTAATGACACTTTCACCATAATATTAAAATAATGTGTAAGGTGTGGTTTATTTAAGAATAAGATTTTCATAATTTTCAATCTTATAAAAATAAAAAATTATAGATGATTTGAATCTAATGGTGTAAAAAATATTTTTCTTACTATATATAATTTAATTTTTGAAATTAAGTGTTTTCAAATAGTTTTTCATATTTTGATCTCTACTCTTCATTTCCACCTTTGTAGTGGCATTCCCAAGTTTACTTTAGATCCTACAAATTCTTAACATTACAGCCTATAAAAAATTTAATGGTTATCAACACTTGTCAACAATTTAATTTAAAACTAGTTTCATAATATGAAAATAAAGTGCTTTATGGGACTCTTAGTGGTCCTAATGTGACAATTTCTTATCATTACAAATACTCTATAAATATTTTAATGATTATCAACAATTTATTTATATAACTTGTATCATGATATGAAAACCACATGCTTTAATGATCTTATGAATACAAAAAGCATAGCATTATTAGTTGAATTTTGTAGAATAAACTCAAATTCAAAACTTCAAGGAAGGAAATTTGATATGATATTGAAATGTGTGTGAGAAATTCAAGGTCTCAATACTCTTTTCAACTTAAAAATAAAAAATAGGTCTAAACTAAAATTGGTGATAAAAGATGGCTAATCAAGTAATCATGTTACAATTTTATAATTCTATTAGTTAAATTTATAAGATATGAAACTAAATTATATTTTTTTTCCTTGGAAAAAAATATTTATTTCATAGTGAAATAATATATCAGCCCCTAAGATGGGGTTCTTACAATGCTCCTCGAGCTGTATGTCTACTTTACATAATGTTGGGTTTGTGTTATATTCTCTCCATGACTAGTCACACGCGGGGGGGTAAGAGGGGTGGCAATAGCCCCCCCTATACGTCGTGCTGGGTGCAACATACGGGGGGGTCGTGGGGGGGGTGGTAGCCACCATGTTGGGGAGTCGGGGGGCAGTGCCTCGGATAAATTTTTTGGTCCTTATTTTACGAGATAGGCAGACACACCGCGGGTTTTACTGCATCGGTTTGCACATGGTTTTGGGGCATGACGGTTTTCGGCCCTGGTATTTGTAGATAAATTCGAGGGAACTACGGTTATGTTCTAATCCAGGGTTAATGGATTGGGTTTTATGTATGCTTCGACATGTATATATATGTGTTGTAACACTAAAAGGAATATAATGAAAAATCAAGCTGGTCGTCCCGATTTGGGATCCAGGGAAAAATCTCTGTGTTTATCTTTTTTATGTTTTATGCTCTCTCTATTGTTTATTTTTTATTTTAAAGATTCATTCGTAAACAATTTCTTTATAGGGTTAAAACCTACATTTGGTATCAGATCAGTTTCGGCTTCAAGGGGACGCCTTTGCTGCTGAGGGTTTTTTGTTCGGGCCTGAGGTAGACCCTGTTCAGTGGGAGATCTGCGGGATCGATTCTTGCGGTGAAAGAAGATGGCGAGCGGCGGAAAGATAGAGATTGAGAAATTTAATGGTCGGATTTTTGAGTTGTGGAAGCTTAAGATGGAGGATCTGCTGGTGGATAAAGATCAGTGGATTGCAGTAGATCCAGGTACTAAACCAACGACAATGTCAGATGAAGACTGGAAGAAACTGGATCGGAAGGCTAAGAGAACAATACGGTTGTGTGCCTTAGATTCAGTATTGTTGAATGTATCTGGGGAAGCTACGACGAAGAATTTGTGGGAAAAACTTGGGACTTTGTACCAATCTAAGTCTCTGGTGAATAAGTTGTTCCTGCGGAAAAAGCTGTATAACCCGAGGATGAAGGATGGAGACTTGGTGACAGAGCATCTGAACGCCTTCAATACTGTGGTAAGTCAGCTGTCATGTGTTGATATTAAAATATCAGATGAAGATAAGTGGATCAGTTTTTTTTGTTCTCTACCAGATTTGTGAGACAGTCTAGTTATTACAATAGGTAGCAATACAACGACCTTGCATTTTGATGACATTGTCTCATCCTTGCTATCGGAGGAAATAAGAGGGAGAAATATGGAGGGTCAGAATGGAGATGCCTTATCTGTACAAGGAAGGTCCCAGAACAGAAACAAGAATAAGGTTTCGAGTGGGAGATCTAAATCTCTTGGAAATTTTGTAAAGGTGTGATGGAAATGTGGAAATGAAGGGCACTACAAAAAGGACTGCAGATCTAAAGCTCCTGAGAAAGGAAAGGGATCTGATTATGCTCCTTCTGCAGAGGCAAAAACCACCTCGGATGAAGGTGGGGATGTGTATTTGGCTTCTTCTTCAAATACACATATGAATACATGAGTCATGGTTGATTGAATTGGGTGCATCCTTTCACTTCACTCCTTATAGGGAGTGGTTCTGTGAAGTATAGAAATATAGTAAATATTGTCTTCTTAGGTGATGATAGGAAGACGAGTGTCGAACGTGGAAATTTCAAGATGTTGCAAGGTGGAAGGATTAGAACAATTCACGATGTTTTGCACATTCACACGGTAGCCCGGAGAAATCTAATTTCTTTAAGCAAGATGGATGATGCAGGTGTAAAAATAGTGTTCAAGAAAGATGTCTGTAAGATGGTTCGAGGAGCACTGGTATTAATTCAAGGATTTTGGATTGGAAATCTGTACAAGCTTTAGGATAACACTATTATTGATGGGTGCAAGGGTTCTATGGTTCTTGAAAGTGGAGCGGAAAGCCTAGCGGTTTCTGGAGAAAACACCATGATATGGCATCAAAGGCTTGGACATATTGGAGAGAAGGGCCTTCGGATACTGCATGGAAATGCTATGGTAGAAGGTATGTCCAATAGCTCTCTAGATTTGGATTTCTGTGAACATTGTGTGTATGGGCAGCAGAATCAGGTGAGTTCCTTCTAGTGCTAAGAGGGTGAACAAGATATTAGAGCTTGTGCACAGTGATGTGTTTGGACCTGTGCCAGTTCCATCACTCGGTAAGTCTGTGTACTATGTTTCATTCATAGATGACTTCTCAAAGAATACATGGATATATCTCTTGAGGAAGAAATCTGAAGTCTTTGATAGATTTAAATAATCTAAGGCTCTGGTGGAAAACCAAAAAGAGAAGAAGATAAAGGTACTGAAGACAGATAATGGTGGAGAGTTCTGCAAGAAGGAATTTTAAGAGTTCTAAAAGAAGTGTATTATAACACGGCAGAATACTACTCCATACACACCTCAACAAAACAGAGTTGCAGAAAGAAGCATTCTTAGTGGTACTGGGTTAGGACAAGAATTCTGGGCAGAGGTAGTGGAGACTGCATGTTACTTGGTTAACATATCACCTTCATTAGCATTGGAGGATAAGACTCCACATGAGATATGGACTGGTAAGAAACCTGCTCTTTCACATTTAAGGTTTTTTGGATGTGATGCATATGTACATGTTCCAAAGGAGAAAAGGAGCAAGATGGATAATAAATCTAAACGGTGCATCTTTGTTGGGTATAAGATGGTTTGAAGGGTTACAAGCTTTGGAACCAAGAAACAAGGAAGGTTGTGTACATCCGAGATGTGGCATTTAGAGAGGTGAAAGATATTGTTAAACATGAAGTCCTGCGAAAGGAACCTGAGAAGATAGAGTTTGAGCTAAAGCAGGATGAATCAGACTCTACAATAGAAGAAGAGTCAGAAGAGGAAGAGCCACAAACTCCAGCTGTTAGAAGATTAGTTTGATAAAGGAGACAGCCAGAAATCCATAGTCCATCTGCTTTCTGTTCAAATTTTACTTTAACTATAACTGATGATGATCCCAGAACCATCAGGGAGGCAGTAGATTCAGAGGATGGAAAACTCTGGAAGGAGTCCATGGTTGATGAAATGGCATCCTTGCATAAAAATGAGTCATGGGATATGGTGGAGTTGACGGCTGGAAGGAAGCCCATTGGGAGAAAATGGGTGTTTAAGAAGAAGATGAATGTAGAGGGAAAGGTGGAGAAATACAAAGCTTGGTTAGTAGCAAAATGTTATTCCCAGGTGCCAGGAATTGATTTTGGTGATATTTTTTCCCCTATTTCCAAAGTTACTTCTATTATATTACTTTTATATGTTGTTGTTGCATTTTATTTTGAGGTAGAATAGATGGATGTGAAGACAACATTTCTTCATGGGGATCTGGAAGAGGAGATCTACATGAAACAACCTGAAGAATTTATGGTGAAGGGGAAGAAAGAGCTGGTATGCAGGTTAAAGAAGTCTCTGTATGGGTTAAAATAGTCACCAACGATGTGGTATCATAAATTTGATACCTATATACGGGGACTTTGTTTCACCAGAAGCAAGGAGGATCACTATGTTTATTTTAAATTAATTTCTGACCGTGTTATTTATTTGTTTTTGTATGTGGATGATATGTTGTTGATCGGAAATGACAAAGAAAATATCCAAGATTTGAAGACCCAGTTGTTCTCCAAATTCGACATGAAGGATCTTGGTGCTAGAAACTATATTTTGGGCATGGAAATTAAGACAGATCGGGCAAAGAGGAAGCTCTGGTTAAACCAGAGGAAGTATGTCGAGACTATATTATAGAGGTTCAATATGCAGGATAGTAAACTGGTGAATGTTCTGATTCTTGTAGGTACAAATCTGTCTGCTGAATAGTGTCCCAAGACACAAGAAGAAGCGGAGGATATATCTCGTGGTCCATATGCAAGTGCAGTGGGTAGCCTAGTGTATGCAATGGTCTATACTAGACCAGAAATCGCACATGCAGTGGGAGTATTGAGCAGGTTTATGTCAAACCTAGGGAAGGAGCATTGGACAACAGTGAAGCGAGTTTTCATATATTTGTCTGGCACTAGTGATTATGGCTTGTGCTACCAGGGAAGACCAGGATTAGAAAGAGTGTTGGACATTCATGGTTTTGTTGATGCAGACTGGGCTGCAGATCTGGACCAAAGAAGATCTACAAGTGGGTATGTGTTTAGCCTATCTGGAGGTGCAGTCAGTTGGATGAGTAAAAGACAGTTTGTAGTGGCTCCTTTAACTACACAGGCAGAATACATGGTAGCCACTCATGCAAGAAAGGAAGTAGTTTGGTTGCAAATATTGTGTTCAAGTATGGGGTTGGTGCTACAAGCTATAAGGATAGACTGTGATATCCAAAGTGAAATTTTCTTGGCTAAGAACCATGCTTGTCATTCAAGGAAAAAGCACATTGATGTTCAATATCACTTTGTGAGATATATTGTTGAAGATAAAAGGGTGTTGTTGGTAAAGGTGGAGACTTTGAAGAATGTTGCAGACACATTGACAAAGTGTGTGAGCACTCAGAAGTTCTCTTGGTGTAGAGAAACAATGGGTGTTGCAAAGCTGGGCTAATGAATTAGCTCTCTTGTGGCCCCCTGCAGAAAGAAAACAACAACTGGGAGAATGTTGGGTTTGTATTATATTATTTCCATGACTAGTCACAGACATGGGGGTAACATGGGGGGTGATAGCGGACCTGCCCATGGTTTTATGCATGGTTTTGGGGCATGATGGTTTTCGACCCCTGGTGTTTTTTAGATCTGGTCAAGGGAACTACGGTTATGTTCTAACCAAGAGTTAATGGATTTGGGTTTATGTATGCTTCGGCATGTATATATATGTGTTGTAACACTAAAAGGAATATAATGAAAAATCAAGCTGGTCGTCCTGATTTGGGATCTAGGGAAAAATCTCCGTGTTTATCTATTTTATGTTTTATGCTCTCGCTATTGTTTATTTTTTTTTTAAATGATTCGTTCGTAGACAATTTCTGTATAGGGTTAAAACCTACACTAACAGTATCCTACCTTCCTATACTATTGTATAACTAACAAGAAATTCATAAAATTTCTTATCGTTCTTGATACACTGTTGTTCAATAATAAATTGAATTATATATATATATATATATATATATATATATATTTATAAATTATAAATCATTGTAAAAAAAAAAATTACTTATATAATTATTTTTTAAATTAGTATTATTATTTTAAATTCTATAAAAAGTATTTATAGTATGTAAAAATAATTTCTTTAATTAATATTTTTTTTGAAGAGTTATTTTCAATTTTCTTTTATAAATTAATATAATAAAAAAGAAAAAACTATAATTTTGTATTTTACTTTTTATTTTATCTAAATAATAATAAAAAATTATGTCAATTGAAAATTCATCATTAAATAAAAAAATAAAAACTCTATCAAATGAACTCTTACCAAAATATAATTATCTAGGTATATAACATCCACATAGAGACTAATGATTCAAAAAAAAATTAATAGAAATTAGTAATTCACAGTTTGATACATTTTAGATTTTTTTATCAAATTTAAACATTAAATGTTAATATTGGATATTTACTTAGATTATATTTTTTCAAAGGTATTAAATTGAATTTTTTTTCATAAAAATAACAATTATGAGGAAAATCAAATGTTAACAATGTACAATCTAGTTAGAGAGTGTTCAAAAGTGTTGAATCTATTTTTACATAAAAAAATAACAATTTTGATAATATTTAAATATTTCTTGACTTTTGGAATGTTAAGTAAATCTTCTCATTTTAATGGATGAATAAAGTTATGGCATTGTTTTTTTCCTCAGACAAAACACAATAGTGGGGTCTTCCCTTATAACATTGGAATTATTAGGATAACACCAAATGTGTGCTCCATGTTAAACTATAGAGGCCTTTTGGCTTTTTAAATAGTCACTATCCACATAATATCATTTTATTTGTTGGGTTGAGGGGTCCAATTGTGGCATCATTGTTGTTAGTCACCAAATGCGTTCTTGGTGCCCAATATTTTTAAAAATTTAAAACATGACATCAAATTCTCTCTTTGATCCAATTTAATGAAACACTTTTTGTTTTCTAATTTTAGATAAATTATTAGATTTGTAATGTAATGTTTTCTAGGTAAATTTGGTAAATTCGGTAGGAAAATATTTAATTAAGAAATGTTAACAATGCACAATCTAGTTTTATTAGGAGTCTTCAAACTCTTGAATCCATTTTTTTAGGTTTTAATCGTACACATATAATACGTAGAAACAAATTCTTAAAACAAAAAAAATATACAACTACAAGAACATAAAATATACACAGAGATTTTTTCCTAGAACCCAAACAAGTAAAACTAGATTGATTTTTCATTATATTCCTTTCAATGTAGCAATACATTATATACATGTCGAAGATATCAATAAACCCCAATCTATTAACCCTTATATTATAACATAATTGTAGTTTCCTTGAAAGGATATACAAAATACAATGGAAAAAAACCAGCATGACCAAACCATTCATGAAAACCATTTAGAAAACCATGGATAGGTTTGACCAGCATCCTTGGGTCTTACCCCCATCATTGGGTCCTTATAATTTTTTTTCCTACGTCGGTACTCCAGACCTCGCGTACAGGGGCTATCCACCCCCTACAAACCCCTTGGCAAGGGGGGTTGTCATCCCCACTTTGTCCGACGCAACATAACATCACCTACGACCAGTCGTGGAATGAATATAACACATACCCCACATTCTCCCACTTGTTTTTTTCTTTCCACATGGGGGGTCGCGATGGTGTACAATCACTAGTACTGAGCTGCAACACCCATTATTTATATACAACAAATAATTTCTTAGTGCTCACATACTTTGTCAATGCATGTGCAACATCATTCCAAGTGGCCACATTTACTAGAAACGCTTTTTTTTCTTCAACCATTTCTCTAACAAAGTGACTTTTAACATTTATATGCTTTGTCTTCAAATGATAAGTAGGGTTATGTTCCAATAAAATTGTTCTTTGGTTCTCATAGTATATTTTTAAAGCTCTTTGTACCATCCACATACTTGAACACAATATCTGTGACCAAACAAATTCCTTTCTTGCATGTGTGGCTGCCATGTATTAAGAATTTGTAGTTGGAAGAGACACTACAAACTCACTCTTTCTCATCCAAGTGACACCCCCTCCAAATAATTTAAACACGTACCCACTTGGAGATCTTCCCTGAATTGATCTCCATCACAGTATTCATCAACAAAGCCATGTATGCCCAACACTCTATCCAATCATGATCTTCCCTAGTAGGAAAAAACATAATCACTAGTGTCGTGCAAGTACCTAAAAACTCGCATCAGTATTTTCTAATGCTCCTTACATGGTTTTGACATAAACCAGATTAATAATCCCATGTAATATGCAATATCTAGCCTAATACAAAGCATTGCATACATTAGGCTACCAACTTCACTAGCATATGGAACATGTCACATGTCCTCTTCCTCTTCCTATTTCTTGGGACATTTTTTAGCAGATAAATTTACACCTACAAGAAGAGAAACCTTCACCGATTTGTTATCCTGCATATTAAACTTCCACAAGATTGTTGTGCAATACTTCCTATATTTTAACTAGAGCTTCCTATTTTCTTGACCTTATTTAATTTTCATGCCCAAAATATAGTTTGTAGTACCAAGATCATTCATTTCAAATTTAGAGGACAATTGGGTCTTCAAATCTTGATAACTTATTTGTTATTTCCAATCAACAACATATCATAAATATACAAGACCAAATAAATAATATGGTGACTCATTAGTTTAAGATACTGATAGTTATCTCCTTTTCTCCTTCTGAAGCCAAGTCCTCTTATATATCTATAATATTTTTTATACCACATCTTGGTGACTACTATAACCCATAAAAAGACTCTTTTAACATGCATACCAATTCTTTCATACCCTTCATTCCAAAGCCTTCTGGTTGATTCATGTTGATCTCTTCATCCACATCTCCATGAACAAATTTTGTCTTCACATCCATTTGTTATACCTCAAACTAAGAAATAGAAGCGACAAAAAAAAGTAATAAAATATAATCTAACATCATAGTAGGAGAAAAAATATCACCAAACTTAACTCTTGACACCTTCGAATAACCTTTTCCTGCCAATCGATCTTTTAATTTTTGAACCTTGCCTTTTACATTCATCTTGTTCTCACGCACTCATTTTCTCCAAATGGGATTCCTTCCAACAAGAAACTCCACCAAATCCCAAGCATCATTTTTGTCCAAGGATTCTATTTCTTCAGCAATGGCCTTTCTCCAAAATTTTTAATCTTCTGCATCCAATACCTCCCTAAGAATTTTGGAGTCATCATTAGTAACATATAAATACATATTTGAATAGAAGCTTGATGGACTATGATGAAGGAAATTTTAGCAATACTACATGCACTAAAGAAATGGAGACCTTACCTAAAGGGAAGACACATAAAGGAAAAAAAATGATTATGATAGTCTTAAATACTTTTTGGAACAAAGGATATCTTCAGAAGAGAAGAAAAATGGGTTAGAAATACATTGGGTTATGAATTTGAAATCACCTATAAAAAAGGGAAGCTAATTGTTGTTTCATATGCACTCTCAAGAAAGGATGAGGATGCACAAGCATTGCTTTATTCCATCTCTATTATCCAACCATATTGGATAACCGAAGAAAGGGAGCAATGGAAGAATGACGAAGAAGTATGTACACTCATTCAAAAATTTTAGAAGGATCCTAGTACATCTAATACATTTGGTTGGAAAAATGATTCCTTATGGTAAAAATATTGCTTATATATTTGTAAGAATTCCAAACTAAAACAAAAAAAAAATGGAATTGCAAACCTTTCCATTTGGAGGAAACTCGGGATTTTTAAAAATTTACCAGACATTTAAGAAATAATTTTTTTAGGATGGCCTTAAATATGATATTCAAAATTTTGTGCCAGAATGTTTGGTTTACAAGAAAAATAAAATTGAGACAATGAAGAAAAATAAAGCTGAGAAAGGATGTTTTTTTATTTGAATTATCTAATAATTTTTCATTTACGTAATGTAAAGGAGGTTTCTAACTCAAAGTAGCTGATTTCTAAGTCGTTGATCTCTCTTTTCTTCTATTTCGTGAGTTTATTTCATAAGAGTGATGCTAGGGTTTTTCATTGAAGATGGTATGAGAAACCCAACCTCCACTACTGGGATTTGATGGTTTGTAGGACATGTACCTGTATTTGTAACAACATTAACAAGAAGTTCTCGACTTTTAGCATTGATTAGCATGAACTTCCATGGAGGTTATAATGGATATTTGATATTTCCATTATGTGTATATGTGTGATTTAATGTGGTATATATCTCAATTAACTAATTCAATTCTACTACACCTGTATTTTGTTTCGAATATCTACTCTTGTATTCCATGCTAATGATAATAATTTATTGTGAATTAATATGTGATTAAATTTTGGCACTTTCCCAATCATGTATGTCTGAGAATATTTTATCTCTGTAACCCTTATTGAGGCATGATTATTCTTATTATTTTTTTGTTAAATTATTTAAATCTATTTTGTAGTTTATTAATCATGGGTTGATTTCATTCCCATTTTTGGGGATTTTCATTCATGTACTCATGCTATCCTTGTATTTTGATAACAAAGAGTTGAAACATACATGGTGGCAGTTAGACCAAGATACCAGATGGGGATCCTATCATAAATGATGTGAGGTATAATTGGGACATCACATAGGAAACACCCCCTCGCTATTCATGGGACATTTTTTCCCCTCAACAACACCATATAAAGTAAGGAGGCATTAACTTTGATGTTGGTCGTCTGTTCCAGAATATCAAATTAGGCATTGTGTAAAGTGGAAAGGGGAAAGAAGAATGTACATTTTGAGAGGTGGATTTTGTGTTTAAAAAAGGGATTTGTAACTCCTTAATTTTCAGGTTATTTGGAAGATTTATTTCTAACATTATGAGCCCTAACATTTCCCGTTGTCTCAACACTAAAAACTTCTTCATTATCAATCTAGTCTAGAGTCCCCATAGTAGGATCATGTTTCTTGCCAAATATCCATTCTCTCATGCTACTATGAACATTACAAGTTTCCTCATCTTGGTATTTTTCATATAAATTGTGCCATGGGAAGAAGAACAAAGATTTTGGATAATAATCTTGCTAAGTAGCATGGACATGTCTTAAAAAAGGGGGTTTTGGTTGACCTTGTAGGTTAAACTTTTTTTCATATGAAATGAATATATTTCTCATATATTTCATGACTTGAAGGATGGATGTCATATTATATTGGTTAGTTTTACCCTATCAAAGAACATTGGTTCTAGAAATTTATTCTTCATATTATAATAGATTTGGAGTGAAAACTTATGACTAGTAGTATTCTTGTCTTCTAACCATTGACAGTAAGGTGGCACTAATTCCCTATAGTAGTGCATCATGGCTGCTTGATTTTCGAGGTAGATAATTTTAGGTATCTAATTATATAGTATGGTAAAATTAAGATTAAATTATTTAATGGTTTATCCTTTCAACAGGAGACATTGCTGTATTCAAATAAGAGCTCAATAGGGTTTATAGGCTACCCATAGGTAGTTTTGAACTAGTGTAAAATATATTCCCAAGCGAAGAAGGATTTGGGGGAAAGTTTGAAAAAATAAGCAATGACTCTACCTTGAAAGGAATTCACAAACAATCAGATAAAGTTTTTGTTATCATTTTCCCCAATTTTGTGGCATGCATTGGATAATATGATTAAATGTTCATTTATAGTGAACGTTCTATTGGCTAAAAACTTAGGTAAATGCTCTTGTTGTCACCACGGAAAACACCCTCCAAAATTTGGTCTACACTTGAATTTTGGAGATGCATTACACTTTTTGGTGAAATTAGGGTGCATTTTGGTGAAAAACATATGTTTGATCCAAAAATTTAAGTGCTCAACAAATAAATTTTTAAGCACTTGATCGATATATTGAGGTGGTTAAAAATAACTTCATCGAGCATTTAAACAAACCATTGGTCGAGATATTTTTAATTCGAGTTAATGGATCGATTTAGAGTTATGGATCGATCAAAAGGTTGATCCAGATTTATGTAGGAATGCAATAAAATACAAAAATAAACATAAACCCAAAGACACAGTAGAAAATATACTTCATTTCATTAACATCAAATAATTGAAATAAGCTTACAGACAGAATGGAAATAAACTAGCTCGGGTGATGGTAGTTTATCTCTAATAAGTGATGTGGTGGATGCATGCCTCTAAACTGTCTTACAATGAGGCTCAGGGGACTATTTATTATTGAAAAAATTTTGAGAACCATAAACAACCAAAACCCTAACCAAAGCATATGGAGCACCAAGATGTTGTGGTCCCTCTTGGAGTTAGTTGGGCAGCAAACTTCTTGGGGTCGTATCTTGGTCAAATTATCTTTGTTTGGCACATAAGATATATCCTCCAAAATATCTATCTGATTCCTCAAAAAAATGTAGTTTAGGGGGTAAAAAATGCTCCCGAATTTTAGGACCCGAAAAACTACTAAAATTAGTAAATGCGGCTATTAAAAAGGAAACTCATGAAACCGACTCCAGATCTAGGTGTACTAAGTGGGTGTCCACCAATATCCATCTAGATCATTCCTCCCCATATAGCAAGAAATGGTCCCCATTTCATGCAGATTGTCCATGAGGTGAGGAAATTTCTGTTGAATTTGGTCCCCAATGAACCACTTGCTCTCTTGAAGGAGTTGGACTGCTTCGAAAACTCCATATAGATGGATCATCTACTAGAAATTGTTCTTGATCTATGTGTCCATGATAGGATTAGTTGTGGCATGTTCCATGGAGTCTGGTTTAACTCTGTGTTAGATCCCTATATTACTAGTATAGTCCCTTATTGTTGTTAGTGTAAGCCCCTTATTGTTATTATTGTACCCATGTAACCCCCATATTGTTATTATTTTTCCCTTAAGTTATTATTTTTAGGTCAGCTAGGATTACATTGTGGCCCCACTAGGATTACATTGTGGCCCCTTCGACTCCTATATATAGAAAGGAGGTTTTGTAATTTCAATCATCCAAGAATTATTCATTCATGTACTGTATTGGAGGTTACCCCCTCGAAGTGGCTTATTTCTAAGGCGTTAATATCTCTTTTCTTCTATTATTGGATCATGTTTCACAACATTTGGTATCAGAGCTTTGGATTCTAGGGTTTCGCTGCTCCAAATAGGTCATCATGGAATTTTCACTATAAATTTTTTTCTATGAAGGTTCAGAAGCTAAAATTTTTAGGGTGGTAAGCCAAAATCTTGATGAACAACTTCGCACAATTTCAGAGCTTTTTTCGCAATATTTTAGGAGATATGATCTGTGGAAGGTAGGGCTTTTTATAGGCTCCTGAATTTCACTTAAAACAGTCATCACAGAATTTTCTCTATAACATTTTTTCTACGAAGGTTCCAAAGTGGAACTTTTCAGAGCGTGAATCTGAGATTGTGAGGAACATCATCACAAAATTTTAGAGCTTGGTTCGCAATATTTTCCTAAATATGATTTGTGGAAGTTAGGTCTTTTTCAGGCTCCGTAATTTCATCTCAAAGAGGTGAGCATTGGAAAATCTTCATAACTCTCTCTCTGAGCATCAGATTGGAATTCTATAAAAAGTGACTAGAATTACACGGAATTTAGTTTCTTGTCTGTAAATTTCAAATCCAAAGGAGCAAACAGTGACACGTGGTGAGTCGTACAATTTCACTCTACTGAACTAGTCCATAATTAGGTCATTGTGGGACATTGGACATAACGTTTCCTTGAAGAATCCAAATCAAGTCAAACCTATCGCATTTTAAAGAAACTTCAGAGGACTTATACAGGACCAAATTTCAGATATTGAGTATTTTCATTTATAGAGATAATTCAATTTCAATAGAGATCTTTGCAAAAGCAAGTAAAAGGTGTGTATTTTTTTTCCCCGAATTGCATAAGTCTTGTTTGAAGAATCAAGTTGAATTGATTCCAAGGGCATATTATGGAATAGATATCAGTATTGGTTTCTAAAATTTCCCCTAAAAATAATTCAACACCCATTATCCCTTTAGAAGGCTCTACTATGACTCATGAAGACGAAGAATGACAATATGACATATCAAAATTGCAAGAGCAAGTGCAACAAATTTCGCTCTCACAAAGATCAACAAAAATTGACATGGATGTTTTGAAGAAAGGTATGGAAACTAAGATGGTTGGTTTGAAGAAAGGCATGGAATGTAAAATATGTGGCATGGAAGCTTGCATGGAATCTAATATGGATGACATGGAAGCTAAGATCGATGAAAAAATGGAAAACATGAAGAATGATCTAAAAGCAGACATGGAAGGTTTGACAAAGTTGATACAAGAAATGTTTCCTAATGGTGAAAAGATAGTAGAGGAAAATCATGATGAGAACAAAGTAAATATTAATCACGATTTCATAAACTCTAATTTTGGCGGGAAGAACCACCATATTCCAAAAATGGATATGAGGGAGTTTGATGGAAAGGATCCTATAACATGGATATTACATATGGAGCAATATTTTGATCTCCATAATGTGCAAAACACACAAAAGGTACGCATTGCAACTTTACATTTGGAACAAAATACATTTGTATGGTATCGATGGCTTTTCTCCCGTAAAAAAAATGTCACTTGGTCAATTTTTATGGAGGAAATGATAGCACATTATGAGGATACAAAGAGTAACACCTTCTTTAGCCAATTGATAAATCTCAAACAAAATGGTTTAGTGGGGGAGCACATTGAGGACTTCCAAAAATTGAATATAAGGTTAACTGATATTACAAAGGAACACAAGATTGATCTCTTCATAGGTACTTTAAAGGATAATATCCAACACGAAGTTCACGTTTTGGAACCTGATTCATTGGAGAAGGCATTCAAGTTGGCAAGAAAAATTGAATGTAAAATTATGGCGACAAGGAAGCCTGCCACTCACTTCTATAAAGAAGGAAGTGTTGCTATGCCTATATTTCCACAACCTACATGGTTGACACCACAATAATTGGAAGAAAAAATATGAAAATGGCTTTGCTACAGTTGTGATAGCCAATACACTAAAGGTCATAAGTGTGGTGAGAAGAAATTATTTTACATAGATTATGAGGAGGAAGAAGAAAATGAACAAGAAGAGGATATACACCAGGAACCAACCCTAGAAAAGGAAGAAATGAGTCCGACCATATCGTGTAATGCATTGGCAGGAATTACCACTCCTCAAACTCTCAAGTTAGAAGGACATATCAAGAAGAAAAAGGTAATAGTGTTGATTGATTCAGGCAGTACCCATAATTTTATTCATTTTAAGGTAGCCAAGGAATTGAATTATTTCCTATACCTAGCACTAGAATGTCAAGTGATGGTTGCAAATGGAGGAACTATAAATTTCTCTTGAAAATGCCATAATATCAAGCTAACCATGGGGGAATATGTATTGAATAGTCCAATGCTTTCCATTCCTATGGGAGGTGCTGATGTTGTACTAGGAGTACAATGGTTACAATCTTTGTGGATGATAGCTTTTGATTTTCAACAAATTTTCTTGAAATTTTTTTCAGAAGGAAAGGAAGTCAAATTATGAGGTATTGCAGGGAAATAAAGAACAACGAGGCATAATTGCACAATTATTCTCACTAGAAGTTCCAACATCAAAATCATCTATTTCTGCAGATCTCCAAAAAGTCTTGGACAATCATTGCAAGGTGTTAGAAACTCCCAAAGGACTCCCACCTATTCGTGATCATGATCATTCTATTCATTTGATTCTACGAAGTGTTCCTCCAAACATCAGGCCTTATAGATATCGTTATGTCGAAAAGAGTGAAATTGAGCGTATGGTTACAGAAATGTTAGAGGTGGGTATAGTTCAACCTAGTCAAAGTTCTTTATCTTCTCCTGTAGTATTGGTACACTAGAAGGATGGATCATGGCGCATGTGTCAGGATTATAGGGAGCTGAATAAGCTCACCATTAAAGATAAATTTCCCATTCCTGTGATTGGTGAATTACATGGAGCAATTTCTCTTACCAAGTTAGATCTTTGTTCAGGATATCATCAAATTAGAATGAAGACCAAAGATATTCCGAAAAAAGAATTTCGAACTCATGAGGGTCATTATGATTTTTTGGTCATGCCTTTTGGCCTTACCAATGCACCTTCTACATTTCAAGGGTTGATGAATTCCATTTTCAAACCCTTCCTTAGAAAATTTGTGCTGGTATTTTTTGATGATATACTAATCTACATCAGGTCTTTGAAGGATCATGTTCAACATGTTGACAGGGTGCTCAAACTATTGCAGGAGAAACAATTATATGCAAAAACATCCAAATGTTTCTTTGGAGTACAAGAGGTGGAATATCTGGGTAATATTGTATCTCACGAGGGTCTTAAGGTAGACCCTAACAAAATTAAAGCCATTAAGGAATGGAAAGTCCCCACAACCATAAAGCAGTTGCGAGGATTTCTCGGGTTAACAGGGTATTATTGCAAGTTTGTTAAGAATTATGGGAGAGTAACAGCACCTCTAACAAAATTATTGAAGAAAGATGCATTTTCATGGACTCCTAAAAAAACTAAGGCCTTTGAACATCTTAAAGAGGCAATGTGCCTAGCACCGGTCTTAGCTACTCCAGACTTCACAAAAACCTTTATTGTGCAATGTGATGCCTCAGGAAATGGAATTGGTGTTTTTTTAATGCAAGAAGGAAGACCCATTACTTTTGAAAGTTGTCCAATTAAAGGAAAGTATTTACAGAAACCAATTTATGAGAAAGAAATTTTAGTGATACTACATGCACTAAAGAAATGGTGAACTTACCTAATGGGAAGACACTTCAAGATAAAAACTGACCATGATAGTCTTAAACACTTTTTGGAACAAAAAATATCTTTAGAAGAGCAGAAAAAATGGGTCACAAAGATGTTGGGTTATGACTTTGAAATAATCTACAAAAAAGGGAAGCTAAATGTTGTTGCAGATGCACTCTCAAGAACGAATGAAGAGGTGGAAGCATTGCTTTGTGCCATTTCTATTATCCAACCAGATTGGATTACCAAAGCAAGAGATGAATGGAAGAAGGATGAAGAAGTGTGGACACTCATTCAAAAGTTGCAGCAAGATCCTAGTACATCTGATTCATTTAGTTGAAAAATGATTCCTTATGGTAAAAATATCGCTTATATCTTTGTAATAATTCCCAAATAAAACAAAATATTCTTTTGGAATTGCACACTTCTCCTTTAGGACGACACTGGGGATTTTAAAAAACTTACCACAGGGTGAAGAAAGAATTTTTTAGGATGGACTTAAATCTGATATTCAAAATATTTTGGCGGAATGTTTGGTTTTCCAGCAGAATAAAGTTGAGACAATTAAGACCCCGGGTCTTCTAAAAAATTTATCCATTCCAAGTCAACATTGGGAGGATATTTCAATGGATTTTATCACAGGTTTACCTAAGTCCGAAGGAAAGAGTTTCATCATGGTGGTAGTTGATAGACTTACCAAGTATGCACACTTTTGTGCATTATCTCATTCATTTAAAGCAAGAAATGTTGCTAGTACATTTATGGACACAATTCAAAAGCTACATTGAAACCCAAGGGTTATTATGAGTGATAGAGATCCCACTTTTACTAGAAATTTTTGGACGGAGTTATTTTCTTGTTTGGGTGCTCAATTAGCTCATAGCTCATCTTATCATCCTCAATCCGATGGTCAAACTGAGATAGTAAATAAATGTTTGGAAGGATATCTTCGTTGTTTTGTATATGATAAAAAAACACAATGGGTCAAGTGGTTACCTCTCGCAGAATGGTGATATAACACTTCCTTCCATACTGCAGCAAAAATGACCCCATTTATGGAACTTTATGGATATCATCCACCATCCATCACTTCCAATTTAAGAGAAAATTCAAAGGTTAAAGTAGTGGAAGATAACATTGAGCATCAAGAAGAAGTTCTCCAACTCTTAAAGGATAACCTGAATTTGGCACAAAATCAAATGAAACAACAGGCAGATCAACATTGTAGCGAGAGAAGTTTTGATGTAGGAGACTGGGTATTTTTATGGCTACAGCCATACAAACAAATGTCCCTCAAGCAAGCTAAGAAGGATAATAAATTATCGCCAAAGTACTATGGTCCTTACAAGGTGTTGCAAAAGATTGGTACTATGGAATACAAATTGGAGCTTCCTGCTTCTTGACCAGCGCATCTAGTTTTCCATGTTTCATGCTTAAAGAAGGTTATAGGTGAAAATCTTCCAGTTCAAACAATATTTCCAGAACTTGATGAGGAAGGAAAAATCATATTCGAGTCTGAAGCGGTCACAAAAAAAAGAACTCAACAGCTACGGAATCGATCAATTTCAGAGTATCTCATCAAGTGGAAGAACTTACCCACTAAAGATTCTACATGGGAGGATGAGAATTTTATACAGAAGCACCCAGACCTACTCAAGCATTGACGACAACACTTTTTTGAAGGAGAGGGGCATGTTAGGTCCCTATATTACAAGTATAGTCCCTTATTGTTGTTAGTGTAACCCCCTTATTGTTATTATTGTACCCCTATAACCCCCATATTTCTATTATTGTGCCCTTAAATTATTATTTTTAGGTCGGCTAGGATTACATTGTGACCCCACTAGGATTACATTGTGGCCCCATGGACTCCTATATATAGAAAGGAGGTTTTGTAATTTGAATCATCCAACAATTGTTCTTTCATGTAATGTATTGGAGGTTGCCCCCTCGAGGTGGCTTATTTCTAAGGCGTTGATATCTCTTTTCTTCTATTTTTTGAGCTGGTTTCACAACACTCTTTTGGTGTGAGTTGTTCTATAACATCATATTTGTACATCAATGGTGGAAAGTAGTGTCGAAGGTAGTCCACATTGAACACTGGGTGTAAACTTTAACAAACCTAATAAAAAAACATATAAAAATATGTAAAAGACCATGGTCGATGGGACACGTATTCCAAGTTTATCATTTGCAAAAACATCCTATTGGGTGTTCATTTCGATTATTATGACTAAGGAAATTGGGAAAGGAAAAAGAAAAGGCTTTATATATGCATGAGGCATTAATTGGCAATGAATTTATGAAAATAATGAAAATTAGGAGAAAATGAATGTGAAAGTTCAGAGGTTCTATGTGAGGAGGAAAATGAAGGAAAATAATGGAAAATGAATAAATTAGAGGCATCATTAATAAAAGGCTTCTCAGGATTACTGGGTGAGGCTTAGTGAGTTGAGTTTTGGATTTCTCATTATTCTCTCTCTCTCTCTCTCTCGTACTCGTAAGCACTTAGTATATTCTTTGAGCACTCTTGTAGAGTGTTTCATACTTAGAGATTTAGATAAGGAAAACAAAGGAAAAGTAGGAAAGCGGAAGATGGCATCCAGATCAACATTGATCTGAATATGGATAAAATTGTTTGGGTGTGATAGCTTCTTCATATTTATAAAATAATTGTGTTTAAGGATCATCTCAAATTAGTAATTTATGAGAGGGTTTATGTGTCAATATTTGTGTGTATTTTATGAGAAATTCATTAAGTTAATTATCTATTAAAAACACATCTATAGTAAGTAAATCGTAGAAAAATAATACACATTAAAAACATTACATAGTAGCTGATAACGTTGTTCACCGCTCATGAGCTACATCTCCATGGACCTGCTTCAATGGCTTGGACCTCTTTGGATTAATGATAAATTCTCTCATTACATGAACCTACAGTGCTCGAATGGATTTGCAACCTACTCCATTGAATTCAGAAGACTCAAAAACCCCTAGTTAGCCTCTTACATTTCTCCAAATGGTCTTCACGTAAAAAAAACACTTACGAAAATGCATGCCTCTGCAACCTACACCATCATGCTTAGAGCATCCAAATCATCTAGTATTGACTATTTTTGTGCCTAATTTGGTCAAAATATGCCAAAGTTATTGTTTCTTCAATATTTCTTAGAAAAACTCCAAATCTGGAGAAAATCTAGTAAAATCCACCACATTTGGGAGTTTCGCCGAAAAGTGAGGACTTTTCCAATTAGTGTTAATCCTTAAATTAAACTGGAGATTAATTAAAATTTAGTGTGCATTTAACTACGGTTTAGCACTCTAAGCGCATTTTAAAAAAATCGAATTAAATTCGGATTAACTCATTTTAAATGTTGATTAGGGCTAATTAAACCATATTTAGTGGTCTAACCTCGCACATTTTTTGGAGAACTCCTCCTGGTCACAGACCATGGTCTTGTGAAATCGAGGGCTGGCCCTTTTAACCCATGTCGAAAACCATTTTAAACTTCAAATATATTCTGTGCGCAATGGCTGTTAAGAAACATGGTTGTGTTCTATTGGAAAGGTTGGTCCATGGTGTGGGGGAGATCATGGCGTCAAGCCCAACCTCGTCATGTCCACCACATAAAAAAATTTCCCTAACACATAAACTGAATTTTGACCACACTTAGTCAAAATTCTACCTTTGGGAGGGGCGCGTGGCAGCCTCTGGGATACCCACATGTCCTCATCCAATTGGTTCCTCAAAAACCAACAAGAAACTGCCATGTGCCCATAAATTTTGGCCAATTACAAATTGACACTTTTCAGCATGCTATTGGCTGGTGGAAAATAATAAGTATGACCCCTTTTACCCTATTTGACCTTTTTTTTTTAAATTCGCATGTTCGGTAAAGCAGACAACGGGCTCTAACTTTCACATACGGACTCTATTTTGAGTGAAATGAAGTGCACCAGATTCCTAGCGATGAGACCTATTTGGTCAGTCTAGTTTGGAGCAATTTTGAACACTTTTAATCTTTAGAAAAAAAATTTCCCCCAATCTAGATTTTGATCACTCTTTCCCACTGACAAGGCTTTTGGTCCAACAAAAGTTGGTTATATGATGAGAGCTAAATAATATTATGTTTAGCAAGTTCAATCATGTTGATTTTAATTGGAATAATCTCCATGAAAACCACTTCGGTTCATTGAGATGCCTTTCCTTGGAAATGGCTTCGCGCTTAAACCAAGGTCCTCCTTTTGCTACTGACCCAATCCAACACTTGTTGGCTTCTTTCTAACTTATTAAACACCTTTTTGTACCAAATATATCCCTCAGTTCTTGGAAAACTTATTAATGGCCTTCCCACTTAGAATCATGTTCCTCCTTTCCACACACATGCATTTGATGTAAGCTTCTCCTTGGAAACCACTTTTCTAGGTTAATCCCATTTAAGTGAACTAAAACAATGACTTCCAACATCGGTAATCACAATAAAATAAATGGTCACTCTTTTTACCACCGTGGTTCCAAATTCCACATATGGAAGAATGAATTTGCCATCTCTTCCACTTCTTGGCATCAACGCATCAAATGATCTACAATGGATGTTGTTTTGGCTGAAATTTTTTTGGCATCTTGTCCACTTTCCTCTTTTTGATTCCATCATCCTCTAATATTCACATGCTTCTCATGCCATGATTTTATAATGAAGGCTAATCATGACTCTCTTTCCCAAGAGAGGTCCTTCTAAAATCTTGCGACATCTTGTCACAAGAAAAATCATTAATCTTGAAAAGCACATCATGCAAGAAACATAATTTGACGACCTGTTCCTTTGGATCCTTCAAAGGAACAAATGTCACATCCTCTGAACATTTCCATGCATTCTTACATCTTGGTGTACAAAAACATCGACCAAATACAAGTCGACAAAACACGCCTCTTCAAACAACTGACTCTCAATTCAAACAAAATCATATAAAAATTTTCATCTTTACTACATCTAAGTGAGTCAACATAACTCTAGTTTTCCAATATATTGCTTCATGAAATATGCAACATACTTTCAAAATAAAATAAATGAATTGAATTGACAAAGAAATTCATCAATGAGTCAATATTTTCATCAAAAATCAAAACAAATGAAATTCCTTAATTGGTTAAGAAATTTAATCATGTCCTTCCAAACCACTCCAATGGTGCTTCTTTCAGCTACACTTCATCATGTGAATTATCCTCACTAACATCAATTATGGAATATCCTTTTCCATTATTTTCAAGATCTCTTTCCCCATTATTCAAATGTCATGGATGACTTGTTGGATACAAAGTCCAATACTTGTCTACCAGATGACCTTGTTTATGGAAATGGTGCAAAAGAATTGCACCTTATTTTCAACATAGTTTGCATTGTCCAATCGACCTTTCACTTTACTCCTTTGTTTTAAAAGTTTCTTGCGCATGGAGAAATTCTTCCAAAACCTCGAAAGAGTATGGTTATTCAACCCACAAAAGGAACATGTAAACTTTCTCCAAATCTTATGTGAGGATTTTCCATGTTTATCATAATCAAAAGAAACTTGATTCAAGGTTGATTTATACCTTGAAAATTCACCTTTATAGCCTTCTTGAGGAGGTGGATTTTATGAGGTAGTGTCTCTCTTAGAAATACCAAAAATGGCTTAAATGCCTTTAGATCTTTCAACATCCTCTTATTTTCTATTTCCATAAGTTGAATTGTTATGAGCACCTTCCTGCAAAGTAGGTGTGAAACTTTTGCATTCCTCATGAACAAAAACTTCACAAGCTTTAGGTAATGAACATATAATGAAATTCCTTCTTGGAACACCTGCGTGTGCATCCTTAACTTAAGATCATTCTCCATCATGTTGTCCATAACTAAGACCCACATACCTAGGCCTTTCCTCAACAACAATTGGATCAATTATGCCTTGTGCATGTTTTCCTAATTCTTTACCTTCATAGCCCATAATCATCAATAATTTAGACCCTATTACTCTAGTGTGTATTTCAAAAGCACCTACACATTCATTTTTAGAGGAAATTGAAGATAAACTTGAATTACATACCTATTTTTCATGCACATACCTGGCTAAGGTTTCATTTGGAATATGGAGTTGAGTCTCCATCTCATGCAATTTTTTAAGAAGCTCTTTCTCCTCCTCCTTCATGGCACTCAAATTATCTTGAAGTGTAGTGTTCTCATTCGTATCTTCAAATAACTCTTGCACCATATCTCTCATGATGTAGAGCTTGTACAACATCTCTTTATCAAAGAGTCTTGCTAAGGAATATGGATTAGAGACAGTGCTTGATGACACTTCCATCACACTTGTAATGCACAAAAAGCTTATTTGTTGTGATTTGAGAGTTGAGTCCTCAATCTTCAACTTCTCTTGAAGATAAGAGATACACATAAACTTGCACACAATTAAATTCTCCTTCTACAAATAAAAACCCAATCACCAATTCTCAAGCTAACCTTGGAAAATATTGAGATAAAGTTGTGGTAAAATGAGCTAAAATGTCCTCTGATACTAACTTGTTTTGAATATCGACAAACTATTTTTTCTGTGTTAGCTTCCTCATCAGTATAAAATAATTGTTTTTAAGGATTGTCTCAAATTAGCAAGTTATGAGAGGGTTTATGTGTCAAATTTTGTCTGTCTTTTATGAGAGATTAAGTAAATTAGTTGTTAAAAACACATGTGCAATGAGTAAATTGTAGAGAAATAATAAACACCAAGCACATTACATAGTAGCTGATAATGGGGTTCACCCGTCCTGGGCTACATCTTCATGGACCTGCTCCAATGGCTTGCCCCTCTTTGGATTAATTGTATATTCCATGTTTACATGTATCTACATTGCTCCAATGACTTTGAAACTTGCTCCATTGGATTCAGAAGACTCAAAAACCCATAGGTAGACTCTTCTAGCTTTGCAATTAGTCTTCAGGTGATCTAGACATGGCCTCCTCTCCTGGTGGCCCTTGGCTTCTTTAATATTCAAAGTGAAAAAAAAACACATACAAATGTGCTCCTCTGCCTCTGCAACCTACACCATCACGCTCATAGCATCCAAGTCATCTAGGATTGAATCATTTTTAGCCTAATTTGGTCAAAATATGCCAAAGATATGCCTTCTTCGGTATTTCCTAGAAAAACTCCTCCAAATTTGGAGAAACTCCAATTAACTCTATCGCATTTGGGAGTTCCGTCAAAAATGGTAGACTGCACCAATTAGTTCCAATACGGACTTGAATTAAACTAGAGATTAATTAAATTTAAGTGTGCATTTAATTAGGGTTTAAAGCTCTAACCACATTTTAAACAAATCCAAATTAAAATCTGATTAGTGGATTTTAAATGTTCATTAGGGATAATTAACCCATATTTAGTGGTATAAGCCCATGCATTTGTTCGAGCGCTCTGCCTGGTCATGCACCATGTTCCTGTGTGACAGAGGTCTGGCCCTTCATGAATGGGCCTTTTAACCCAAGGGATGTTAAGAAACATGGTTTTGGTATATTGCTAACGTTGGTTCATGGTGCACGGGAGGTCTCGAGGTCGAGCCTGTCCACCACATAAAAAATTTTCCGTAACACAAAAACTGAATTTCGACCACACTTAGCCAAAATTTGGCCTTTGGGAGGGGCACGTGGTGCCCTCCAGGATATTCGTGTGTCCTCATCCCATTGGTTCTTAAAAAACCACCCAGAAACAACCATGTGCCTAGAAATTTGGACCAATCACAAATTGACACTTTTTCACACACTGTTGGCCGAGGAAAAGCCATAAATTTGACCCCTTAGACCCTGTTTGACCCTTTCTTTGAAAATTCACAAATTTGGTCAACAGACAATAGGGTCTAACTTTCACATACACACTTTGATTTGAGAAAAACAAGGTAGGTTAGTTTCCTCGCAACCAAACTTATTCAATGATTTTGTTCTGGAGCAATTCTGAGCACTTTGATTTTTTAGCAAAATTTTGCCCCTAATCTAGATTCTGATAATGCATCTAGAATAGGTTATAAGTGTACATACCAAGTTTCATGTATGCTTTCTTCACTAGATTTGGCATGCATGGTGTATGCATGTGGATTTCCTATCATTTCCGTTTCCTAGCCAACCATGGTATTATGGGCGTATTTCCATTCATTATTTTCTGGTTGGTTCTCATGAGTATTTTAGCTCTTGGGTTGAGTTATTAGTTCTTGGAAGCCTTGTTTGGGCAAACACTCTCCAAACCCGACGAAAAACTGTGCGTTGAGCTACTAGTCTTGGAAGCCCTAGGTGGGTTGAGTTACTAGTCCTCGAAGCCGTCCTTGGAAAAACACTTTAGAAGCCCTATAAGAGTTGAGGTTGAGTTACTAGTCATGAAAGCCCTAGTTGGAACAAAAATTTTGGAGCCCTGTAGTAGCTTTGATAGAGACCAATCCGTAATGGTTAGTGATGTCTAACCATGAGGTAGAATCACTAGTTGGGGTTGAGACGACATGTTCTCTGGAGCCCTCATTGGTTTTTTATTGATGTGTTTGATAGAGTCCCACATTCAAGCTCAGAATATGGTATGCAGGTGACTCGTTGAAGTGAGATTTATTTTAGCCTTGTCTATGTTCGAGTGGGACGTGCAAGTTCCATTTCAGGTTGGTTTTACATTCATTAATGAAAGGTTCATTGCCTTGGTATTTGATGTGTATATGCACTAGTCTATGTTACACTATTTTTTGGTCATCTAACCTATTATCATTAGATGGACCCAAGTACACCATGTAAGACCAATTTTACCCTAAGTAAAATTGCTTTCACTATGTAAAATAACTTAATAAACCACATTTATTAGGTTGTTTATGGTCTAAACAAGAAACCCCAAAAGGAAATATTAAGCAAACCTATTTTGTTTAATTTTCCTCATGGAATAATTAATTAAACCATAATTTAATTATTATTCCTAGTCATGTTTAACCCAAAAACAAAGAAATTAATTAGATAAACCCTTATTTATCTTATTATTTTCTAGGAATAATTATTTAAATCTTATTTAGATAATATTCCTTGTTAAATATGACCAAATCACCCACAAATAATTAAATAAATCATTATTTATTTGATTATCTTCTAACCGCTTCCTTAAAAAGATAAATAAATCATTTATTTATTTATTTTTGACAAATAAAGGGATTTGAACCAAGTCAAATACTTTTTCCCTCCAACAAATATAATAAAATATTCCATAAAAGGTGGATCTAGATTTGGTTAACATTATTTTAATCATGCACCAAGATCTAGAATGACCCAATATTTTGTTATAAATAGGAGGGTTTTTCCTACCATTCTTCACCTTTGTTGCCTATTAGATCACTCTGGATCTATACACTTGGTCATTTTTCCATCATTTGCTGTGTGAGCTCCCATTGAGCTCTATTCTCTGCATTGGGTTTTCTACACCAACAAGAGAGAGAAATCTTAGATCTGAAGTGCTGAGGACTTCCAAGAACCCATCCCACTGAGGAGAATTGGATACGCCTTCTTGTTTTCCTCCCAGGTGCCCAATTAATACAAAAATTCTTCCAAAAATTGTTCTTGTCTTGTCTATTGGTATATGGAGCAAACCCTTGTTTTTACTGCTTAATGTCTTTCCATGCATAGATCTGGTTTTTTGCAGCTCTTTTCTTGTTCAACTAACCGCAGATCTGAAGATATTGGCAGCCACTTTTGTTGTTAGGGCTATTGGTTATGCGTAGCTAAAGTGGTCCTTTTTCGTACACTTCGACAAAGGATTCATACTAACAAATGGCGACTCCACACGGGTTTTAAATTACGATCGCTGTCGTTTTTCATATTCCTGCATATCCAGCTACTTCAGACCCTAGGGTTTCTTTTCAGCTTTTTTTTTTGCTATTTTTATGTTGTTTTTCTCACATAAAACCCTAAAACATTAAAATTTCTAACTTCCGCGTGTTTCTGGCCCTATTGCGCAGGTAAGCGACATCAGCCGCAACTGAGACGGCAACTTTTCCGGAAATCTGCCGCCGAGACACCTGGAGCTTCAGGTCGCACTTTTCAGCCCATAAACTGTGACCTGGACCTCCAGGTCGCACTTTTCTGCCCATTTTCTGTGACCTGCACTGAAAATAGGTCAGAACCTGCGACCTGCCAATTTTTCAGCTGTTTTTCTGCAATTTTTCTAGGTTTCTCTGAAGCTTCTGTCAGGGTTTTCCAGCCTCTGTCTCAGCTCGTTTCGACCTGTTCCTGATCTGTTTTGCTCATCTAAGTGGGAACCTAGCCCCCCAGGGCTTCAGTACCCTCCACTTTTGGTGGAAGAGTTTTAGCTGCTTTAGGTGTCTGATTTTTCAGAGCTTCAGCCTCCCCTTTTCCAGATCTGATACATCCTTTTCAGATCCTTTTAATCAGCTCTTCTACCTCTCAAATCACCTCCTGAAGATTTTTTTGGATCTACTTTTAGGGCCTCCTCCTTGTCCCTTCTTCTTTTTGCTGATTTCCTTCTTTTTTCCAGCCACCTTGCCTCTGCCTCTTGGCTGTGATCTGCACCTCTTTTCAGTAGCTTTATCCTTTAGATCCCTGTCCCTTTTGACCCTAGATCTATTGGCATCCTTTTAAGTGTGTTTTGACTATATTTTTGCCCTTTTTTAGATTAGTTTTGAGTGACCCGCCTTCTTGGGTTGAATCGATGCATAAGTAGCTGTTAATTTTCTGTTATTTTAGCATTATATATTGTTCTCTGCAGATTTATTTTCAGTTACGCAGCACACTTTTTCTCTTGCTCTCAAAACGAAAAGGGTTTAAAAATTAAAATTAACGCACGCCACACACTCACCCTAAGCGAAGAAGAGCCTAGTTTACACCGCCAGGCAAAGACTTTAAAATCAATTGACACTGCACCTATCTGCCCTTGTTTCGACATTGTAATCACTTGATTCTGCACCTCCTTGCCCTTGTGGTTGTTCTTCTTCCCCTTGTGCCGTGTTTGTGTTGTCATCATTGCGCCCCCAAGGTGCACTTCCCGGAAAATTCTTGGCCTTCACCCTCAGTTTCCGGTCGATCGACCTGCTCCATCTTGCCGTCATCGAGCCAGTCCTCTTCCAAGTTTGCACTCCAACTCCTCTTCTGATTCATTGGGTTCTCCTTATCCTTCTGGTTCTCCCCCTGTCACCTTCACTATGTTTGGTCCAAGGCCTAACGCTAGCGGTACTCCCGGCCCTAATGCCGGCACTACTACTAGCGGAACCGCCACAGGAACTACCTCGGCCATACCCTTGCTGTCGTACATCGCAGGCCTCAGCCTCCCCGATTTGAATCAGCTGATCAATGACCCTATCCGCCACAATGTTGGTTGGCCTCCTATGCCAACCAAGCTCCCCTCTGACATCCCTAAGTTTGAAGGCCTTGCTGGAGAAGATCCAACCAATCATGTCTGATCTTTTCACATGTGGTGTTCCTCCAATTCCATTACCGATGATTCCATCTGTCTTCGATTGTTCCAACGCACGCTTACCGGCGAAGCTTCTAAATGGTATATCGACCAAGCCACCTCTTCCCATACCACCTTTGTGACCATTGCCCAAGCCTTTTTATCTTACTTCCAGCTCCCTCTCCGATACGATACTGGTACAGAGCTCTTGACCTCTTTCAAGAAAACCTCTTCGACCCGCCTTTCCGCTCATGTCCAGGAATGGCGACGAAGATGAAGCTTATGTTGAGCTCCCCCCTTCAAAGATCGGATCTATATGGATTGGTTCCTTCGCTCTCTCTTAGCTCCCATTGGCAAAGATGTCGCCTCCCATTTTCCTCAAACCGAAGAAGCCGCCCTCCAAATAGCCCTAAAATATGACCTGATCTATGCTCAATCTGGTTATGTTTATACCGTTCTTCCTGACCTCCCCAGGCCCGGCGGCGCTAATGCCCCAGGGGCGTCTCATTCCGCCGATGGTATCGTTGGAGCCCTTTCCCATCCGTACGCTCAACCTCCTATGGGCTATGGTCTCCCTCACGGAGGGGCCAACACCTCTAGCACTCTTCCCCCTCCCAGTAGCATGTATCCAGGATACAACATGCCTCCTCCTTTTTCCCAACCTCCTGCTTACCTCAATGTTGCCCAACATAGCCATTACTTTTATCCACATCCTGGTGCGCCAGTTCCTCCAGCATATGCGCTTCCATCTCCCTTGCCTCCTCCAAACCTGCAACAGCACCTACAACCCCCTTCAGGGCAAGTATTTGCACAACAGGGTGCGACTAATCCCCCTTCTTCTAAAAGAAGGCGGAGAGGCAATCCAAACCAATATGCCCCTGGTACTCATGGACCCAATCCTCAAGGTGTTGACCCTAACACTGCCAACCAGCAACAGGGCAATCAGCCCAAGCCATACAGGCCGCTTCGCACAAATAAGCCTTGTTCGTGTTGCAGTGTTTATGGTCATTACAACCATGATTGTCCCCTCTTACCCCAGATGCGGCAGATGTGGGAGTCTCAAGCCACATTGCGCGGACAACACGCCTCCCCTCATGCTCCTCCTAATGTGGCCACTGCCCAACCAGCTGTGTTTACTGATCCTTTCCCTCAGCAAGGATTCGTGGCTACCCAACCGCCTGACAGCCAGGTCGGCACTCCACCTTCCGTTTCTGGTTCCTCCAATTACCGGATCCTTATGATGAACTCTGATCCTTCCCCAACCGTCGACCTTCACCTTCAAACTCGGTCTCACCAGTACCCCAAGCCTCCCGCTCAGTCTGCCCCCGAGTCTCCTTCTTCCGGTTCTACAGAGCCTCTTTCGACAACCAATGGTCCCTTACATATCCCTCAACCCAAAGTTGAGGTCCATCCCAAGATTCCTAAAGGACCGTTACGTCGAAATGTTGCTTCTGGTCGAACCGCTCATTCGTATAGCATAGTAGATGATTTGGCGCAATCTCCTACTGCCATTTCCACACTACAACTCCTCCAGTTGTGCTCTTCCCAAAAGAATTCTCTACTATCTGCCGTGGGTGCTATAGATCCTGCTGATGACCAAATGATTGTGTTCGACGCCCATCAATTAGACCATCCTCCCCTTCCTGCTTCCGTCGCCTTCCAAATCCCAGTCAAAATCTGGAACGCCAACGTTTATCGGTGTATAATTGATGAGGGGGCATCCACTTGTATGATGTCTGCTTCGGTTTGGAAGCAACTCGGATCTCCTGAGGTGGCCCCTTCCACGATCACCCTTCGAGCGTGGGACGGCCACACCTCCCAGCCCATTGGCCTTTTCCATAATTTTCCTATCACCCTTGCCAGTAAGACCATTTGTGTTGACGTTGAAGTCATTGATGCCCCTCTAGACTACAACATTCTACTGGGGTGAAGCTACACCTATGCCATGTTGCTTATTTAGACGACCTCACTACGCGTTCTAAGCATTGGGCACAACACCTCCACGATCTTCGTACCGTATTTCTCCGATGTCGCAAGTATAATATCCGCCTTAACCCGTTGAAATGCGTCTTTTGCATTCCTGCCGGTCGTCTCTTAGGCTTCATAGTGTCTAAGGACGGTATCACTCTTGACCCTTTGAAATTTCAAGCCATTCTCGAACTTCCCATTCCGCGTACCCTACGCCAGCTCCAAAGTCTCCAAGGAAAATCTAATTTTCTTCGTCGGTTCATCCCTAACTATGCCACCACTGCACATGGGTTCCTTAGACTCCTCTGGTACAATATCCCATTTTTTTGGGATACCTATGCTCATGAGTCTTTCGATGCCCTCAAACAGGATCTCACATCTGCTCCCTTGATCCGCCCTCCCGACTTTGATCGGGACTTCATCCTGTACATCTCCGCGTCCACCTACTCGGTCGCTGGAGTCCTTATTCAGGAAGATGATAATGGTATCGAGCATGTGATCTACTACGTCAGTAAGAACCTAGTAGGGCCTCCTGTTTCCTACTCACATGAAGAAAAACTAGCGCTGGCTATTGTGTTCTCAGTCCAAAAACTTCATCATTACATCCTCATGCGTTCCACCAAGGTTGTGACTAATTCCAACCCCGTGGCTTTCCTATTGAGTCGTCGCATCCTCACTGGGAAGTACGCCCGTTGGGTCGTCATCCTTCAAGAATTCGACCTCGAATTTGTCACACCAAAAAGTAAGAAAGGTTTAGCCCTTGCTGAACTCATTTCTGAATTACCTACCGGAACACAGGATCCTCCAGTTAATGATGATTTTCCTGATGAGCACTTATTCGCCATTACTTCGGACGATCCTTGGTATGGTGATATCCTCAATTACTTGCGAACCCAAAAGTTCGCTCTTCACCTTGATCGTGACGCTCGACGACGTATCCGACACCAGGCTCCTCGCTATGTTCTTATCGGTGATGACCTCTATCGTCACGGTATAGATACTGTCCTTCGTCGTTGTCTCACGCACGTTGAAGCTGAACAAGTCCTCAATGCCTGCCATAGCGGCGCTTGCGGTGGCCAGCTCTCCGGTCTTGCTACTGCCCAAAAAGTCATGCGCGCTGGGTATTTCTGGCCTTCCCTCTTTAGTGATTGCATTGAAGCAGTCAAACACTGTTCCAATTGCCAACATTTCACCCCTAAGGCGCCAGCTCCCCCAGCTCCCCTCCATCCAGTCGTCTCAACTGGTCCCTTTTGTAAATGGGCCATCGACTTTATGGAGTGTCACCCGCCATCCGCTGGTAACCATAAATATATCATCGTGGCAGTCGACTATTTCACAAAATGGGCCGAGGCTATGCCAACATTTAAGAACACGGCAGCTACCGCAGCCCTGTTTTTCTTTAACCATGTTATCGCTCAATTCGAGGTTCCGAAACAACTGGTCTCTGACCACGGCCGACATTTTGAAGACGAGATATGGCGTGAGCTATCCTCACTGTTGGGTTTTGAGCACCAATATTCCTCCTCCTATTACCCCCAAGGTAATGGCCAAGTTGAAGCAGTCAACAAAATCCTCAAGACTATGCTTCAAAGAACGGTGAATAAGCACAAAACCAACTGGCATCTTATGCTCTTCCCTGCTTTGTGGGCCTATCGAACTTCTGTTAAAACCGCCACCAGGTTCACTCCTTTCCACCTCGTTTTTGGAGAGGAGGCAGTCTTACCGATCGAGTGTGAAATTCCTTCCCTGCATCTGGCCGTCGAACTTCTCCCTGACACCCAACCTCTCGAAAAATGACTTATCATGCTTGAGAGCACCTCCGAAAACCTTCGTGTTGCCTTGCAAACCATGGAAGCAGCCAAAAAACGCACCAAAGCTCAGTATGACCGAAAAGTCCAGCCTCGTACTTTTCACGAAGGCGACCTTGTTCTAGTTTATGACCAGGCCCATGATGTCCTTGGTCATAGGAAGCTCGACTCATTATGGCTAGGCCCTTACATCATCAGTAAGGATCTCGGTAAGGGGGCATACCTCTTAGAGGATTTTGAAGGCAATCCCCTTCCTAATCCTCGCAATGCACTCTATCTTAAGAAATATTACCCTTAGCATTTCCCTTCTGAAATGCATGTTTTTTTTTTTTTTTAGATAGCCAGCATCTTTTTCATTTTTTTTAGGATTTGATACTTCACCAGGACGCATTTCATCCAAGACGGGTCACTTCCCCTCTCATTAAAATCGCATTTCTTCACTTACCACACTTGTACTTGGGGCACCACTTTGCCTCCTTAGTTGTCTTTGTTTGTGTCGATTTTCGTCATGAGTTACCATCTTGTACTCATGTTCTCATGGTCCCCCCTTGGGCCTTTACTGTGTGGCAGCACCATCGAGTCGCCCTTGTTTAGAGCATCCAAGTTGATTCATCATTGCATTCATGGAGTCTATCCCGAGTCCCTTTGTACCCCGCTATAGCCCTCCATCCTTCATTGCTTGGTCCCTCTCTTGTGTCGCACATTATGACCTTCAGTCCCACTGTCCCCTATCCCTTATGATATTGCATCAGTCGCTGCCATGTCATTCATGCCCTTTATGCTCTAGCAAGGGAAGTCGTCCATTCGCTACTCAGCCCCTTCCATTTCACCATCATCATTAGTGTCAGTCTGTCCGTCGCTCTACTATTTTCTCTCGTGCCTTAGTTGAGGATCTCTCATTGCCTCACCTATGGCGGACCTCCTTCTGTCGACATCAGCTCATTCATTCCAGAAGCCAGGTTTAGAGGGCGGTGTACCTTGTTTCCTGCTTCCACTCCTGTTCAGTGCCTCGGATCAGGAAAAGGGATCTCTAATTTCCCTTTGACTTGATTGTTTCTCCACTCCAGCTCCTTTCAGCATGACCGAGATCCGTATACTTGATGGTTCAGTGATACAGCAGCAGCTCTTGATGATTCTCGGGTGTGTGTGAGATGTCTCAACCCTCATGAGGGGGTGGCCCTACAGGTAGCCCCCCACATGCCCGGATGACCTCCTCCTTGCAGCCTTCGATGCAGCTCCAGATATTTGATTATGTTGGCCTTAGCCACTTGCAGCCCCTCTTCGATTTGCATGTATCAGTCAGATTTTGTGAGCCCTTCCCCATTTACATGGGGCATTTGGGTTGTATTTGTATCTCATGTACTCAGATATTATTGTATCAGTCCTGGCTATTATCCCAGGCACAGCATGTATGTGGGATTCCTCATTGTATTATTATCTGGCTCATGTTTATGGCAGTTGTACTGTATGGTTTGGTCCCTTGTTTACTAGACACACTATTCTTTTGTACTTTGTCTCGGCGGGCGTAGGTATGCCTCCCCCGCCGCCTTTAGCACAGGTACCCTCTCATAAAAAGAGACTTGTTGCACCTGCGAGTCTCGTCTCCTCAGGGTCTAGTTCTTCAGCACACTCTTCTACCTTACATTTCTCTCTCTGACTTCCCTCTTGATGTCTGGTGATTGAGTTCTTACAATGCACTTCGGTCATACGATTTTCTCCTAACACTCGCACACTGGGGGGCAATCTGTTACACCATTTTTTGGTCATCTAACCTATTATCATTAGATGGACCCAAGTACACCATGTAAGACCAATTTTACCCTAAGTAAAATTGCTTTCACTATGTAAAATAACTTAATAAACCACATTTATTAGGTTGTTTATGGTCTAAACAGGAAACCCAAAAGGAAATATTAAACAAACCTATTTTGTTTAATTTTCCTCATGGAATAATTAATTAAACCATAATTTAATTATTATTCCTAGTCATGTTTAACCCAAAAACAAATAAATTAATTAGATAAACCTTTATTTATCTTATTACTTTCTAGGAATAATTATTTAAATCTTATTTAGATAATATTCCTTGTTAAATATGACCAAATCACCCACAAATAATTAAATAAATCATTATTTATTTAATTATCCTTCAACCACTTCCTTAAAAAAGATAAATAAATCATTTATTTATTTATTATTAACAAATAAAGGGATTTGACCCAAGTCAAATACTTTTTCCCTCCAACAAATATAATAAAATATTCCATAAAAGTTGGATCTATATTTGGTTAACATTATTTTAATCATGCACCAAGATCTAGAATGACCCAATATTTTGTTATAAATAGGAGGTTTTTTCCTACCATTCTTCACCTTTTTTTGCCTATTAGATCACTCTGGATCTATACACTTGGTCACATTTTTCCACTATTTGCTGTGTGAGCTCCCTTTGAGTTCCATTCTTTGTCTGGGTTTTCTACACCAACAAGAGAGAGAGATTCTAGATCTGAAGTGCTGAGGACTTCCAAGAACCCATCCCACTGAGGAGAATTGGATATGCCTTCTTGTTTTCCTCCTAGGTGTCCTTAATACAAAAATTCTTTCAAAAATTGTTCTTGTCTTGTCTATTGGTATATGGAGAAAACCCTTCTTTTTACTGCTTAATGTCTTTCTATGCATAGATCTATTTTTTTGCAGCTCTTTTCTTGATCAAATAACTGCAGATCTGAAGATATTGGCAGCGACTTTTGTTGTTAGGGCTATTAGTTATGCGTAGCTAAAGTGGTCCTTTTTCATACACTTCGACAAAGGATTCATACTAACAGTCTATATATGGATTCTATTTCTGATGTATCCATGGTACTTATGTTGGTATTACGTTGGTTATAGGCATGTATTGTGATAGTGGTGGGGTATGAATATCTCCATGTTTTTATTTGCAAATTAATGCATAAAATATCTATGGATAAATTGATTAAATAATAGCTTATAATGTAGGGGATAAAATATTCTTAGCAATTCTGATATAAGAAAATGGCCCTTGTTATAGTATTGTATTATAATATATTTTACTCAATTAAAATAAATAAATTATGTTTTGGAATGGTACGAAAGTTATATAATTCTTGGACCCTCAAATTATCAACTATGATATTTTTCATGAATAACTAAGAAGAAAAACATCAATGACATTTTAATAAAGATACCATCTTGTAAAAACCCCACTAAAATTATTATGGATAACAAAATATGATATTTTCATGAATGCCATAGGGATCAGTTCTATCCCATAACCACCGATTAGTTAAGAGGAAAAAAAAATAAAAAAAAATCAATGACATTTTAATGAAAGTTCCATCTTGTAAGCACTGGAATAAAATTATTATAGTAATGTTATTATCAGAGAGGATGAGACTACATGTAGGTCTGCAGAAGAGCCAAGAGAACACATGCAATGTTTGTATGGAATTCATTTCACGTATTTACTCTCCAAGCGGGTGGTCTTAATTTCAATGCAATATTTCAATGTTATTCCAGTTTCCACATGGGTTACTTATCAGCAAATTCGGTTCACCCCTCGATGAAAAAACTAATGTTGAAATCTTCATGACGGGGAAATTATGCTTCCTATAAATTTACGAATAATTAAACAAACATTCATGCCATGCTCGTGCAAGGAGTGTTTTCAAACATTTGAGAAGTACATTGGCTTAAGTATATGTAACACCCCAAGTTGCTATTCTTTTTCACTTAACATTTGAGCAAATACAAAGGGGAAGTGGACCCCAATGGAGAAACAATGTGTGGATTTATTTAAATGTTTATTAATAAAAATAAATGGAATATTTATGTGTGCACTATGACTAGATTGAGATTGGAGATCTAAAACCTAGATCCATGAGGATATGGATAAGGTTAGACTTTCCCAAAACCTTTCAGAAAACCTTGAAAGGAATTTTACTAAATTAGATTTGGAGAGAGAAATCTAATTTCCCCATTGAAGAGGAAAGTAATTGGGAAGAGGAAGAAAAGCTAGAAAAGTGGAAAAGACAGCTTTAAAGTACCTCATTGAGGGAAGCCTAGGCAAAAACATGAAGAAAGCATCCTGGAATTTCTGGACGTAGAAATTAGAAACAGGCTTGGGAATGCACTGCTTAAATAAGTTGTTCCAGGATAGACAAAGGGTTGTCTATCACTGGAACAAAAGGGTCTCAGCTCGGGGGTGAGTTACAGAGATAGAAATCTAAGGTTGGGAGGACTAGTCATCAGAATTGGTATGCACACCTATCTATTTCAGTGTTCTGTATAAATGTACATGAGTTTTCCCTTAGGGTTTCTTCCTGTCAGATAATCAATGAAATTGATCTATGTTTTAATGATGGGTAAATCGTAGTGTAAACTATGCAATTAGAAGTAGAAAAAACAGTGGAGGTTTTAATAATAATAAGGGTAGCCATGCATTTAATAGATATTTATTGCTGTAGTAATTTAACTTCTGTATAGTTGCATGGTTAAAGAAATTATTTGTTGAAACTCCAGAATGTCTAAAAATGCTATCAGATTTAAATTTGGACTTTGGAACAATGATCTGTATTTTTTTGACTTACCTTTGAAATTTAAGTAGTATTAATGAGATAAATAAATCAATTTAAACTTTAAGGAGTTTTCAGTATCAATAGAAAATAAGTGTAATGATTCTAGTTGTGAATAAACAAGTATTCCTATTTAATATCTATTTTGAGATTCCTTTAAAATTTCATTTCAGATCTGTAGTAACAGTGAATAAAGGTAATTATTCTGGTATTGAAATATTACATCTCTTATTACCTACATGAGAGAAATTTGTAAAATATATAAAATATAGACAGAGTTCTAAATCTTTGAACCAAATGTTACCACACATTCACAATAGATATCTTCAGTACAGTATACTTCCTACAGATCTTGAATATACATCATAAATTACAACCACTATTGAAATAAGAACTTCGAAATAGTTAGGACAGGTCAAGAAATGAATTATATATATATTATCCTCTAATGTACAACAGTACGCAGGTATTAGAGTGAAGAGAAAGTTCTTAGCATTAAAGTGACTATAATTTTAGATGTTGTAAATCAACAACATGGATAATTATTATTTAACTATTTCATCTACTATTTACCAAAATGGAAGAAAGTATATATTTCATAAGCAAAATAATTGATAGTTACAATTTAGTATGTGACAAAATAATAATGTGTATGAAATAGAATGGGGAAACTTAACAAATCCCCACAGTTCAATTGGAAGAAAATCCAAAATGTCAGAGTTTAATTATTACAATAAAGACTATAATAATATGTAGTGGTAGTGTGGTATCATATGTTAAACTTTTGACAATTAGAAATTAGATGTAGCCATCAAATGACTAAATAAAAACTCAGGTTTGAGTTATCCTTGGCATTGTTATACCGACCTGTGCATACATAAAAATCGAGTAAGGATAGAGCATGTTCTGAAAAAGGAATTATGTGTTGAAATAGAGTTAAAACCAACACTAAAGGAAAATATGCCAAATAAAGAAAAAAATATTTCGGTAAGCAAAGTATGGAAAATTTCATAGCCAACTACGATTTTATTACCTTATAAGGCTCCTTGGTATGAGGGGGGTTAATTGTATATGAGAAGAAAAATTTTAAGGTATCATGAAATAACTATTGACAAAAAGGAAAACTAGGTGAGGAAAAGTATAGCATAGGTAAGAGATAAAATATTTCTATACCTCTGGCACACGAAGAGCTCGGATACTGGTTCTAATCCTTTAGTTTGAGGCCGCAAGTTGTATACCATAAAAATATTCAGAGTTGGGTAAATTTAAAATGTCTTGCTCAGTAAGAGCGAAGTGGGTTTTCTCCCTGCAAAAGAGGGTTTCGTATATTGCGTTTCCACTGCTGTGACAAGTGTATCATATACGTTAAGAACCCCAAATCCGGAAGGAAGTTAAATGAGGAGTAAATTCCTGATAAGGTATGAAAACATTTAACAAAACCAGAATAATTGTATAAACCTGTAAGGAGTAAATTACCACTTGAAATTCATAACCACCTACAAACAAAATCTAAGGAGTATGACTGCTATACTCAGGTTAATAAACCAGGACGTTCAAATGAAACATGAATTTAGATGGAAATTAAATAAGAGAATAACAGAAACCCCAATCCGAGACAATGAATTTCCAAATGAAATCAAAATGGCGAGACTGTGTAATGTAATAACTATGCCATAAAAAAGAAATAAAATAAGGCCAGAGATAATTTGATTTTCTCATAAGAGCCAACAGTAACTAAATCGAAATACGTTTAACCTGTGATTTTAAATTATTACAGTCAATCGAATCAGTAGAAAATAAATCCACAGCAAAGAGATAATGAAACAATGGAAATGTCTATTTAAATCCCAGGTTAAATAATACATAAATCTGAATGAAGGATACTATGCATTCGAAGCTTACCAGTTGAGTTCGAAATGGCAGAAGTGAAGGTTCGAATCTAGTTATTGTCCAAGAAATTCCATGGGTTATACAACTAGGGAGAAATTTTCACAGTAACAAGTGACCAAAGAAAAATGTCCATTGAGGCAAACAAATAGAGAAATGATAGATTTTGTAAAAACGAGTTTAATAGAGACAGTGAGTCCAAAACCCTAAATAAATCCTACCTTATAGATTGCAGAAATCTAACCGTTCTCCATCAGATCAAAGATACACTAGTTTGAAAGGACAAACGTATATTGATATTGAATGCTAAACGTACCAGTATGGTTGAAAAATTTAAAGCGAAAGACAGATCCGTAAGGTGGGTCGATATTCTAAGTTTTTCGTGGCTCAAGGAGGTGAGTTGTGAGCTGGATTAGCAACGCTTGTACTAACGTTGAAAAACGAGACGAGTCACTCATTAATAGTTTTCAGAGTTGACATTAATGTTGAATGATAGCATTAGGTTGAGTGTTAGTGTTAGGTTAGATGATATGATAGGTAGGGTGTAGGAGCAATACACTTTGTACTACGTAGAACTAAAGGAAAATGATTTATATCGAAATGTAATAGTAATTAAAAAGGAGACCCATGTTGGGAACGAGGTCCTAGATGGGACTTTAGTATTAAAAACAGTTCATATAAATGCCAAGGTAAGAACATAAAGAGTTAATGTCTTAAAACTATATTAAAAGAGTAACATAATACTATGGATATGGAAAGTGGAGAAAACCAACATGTATTATGTATGGGTGAGTTAAAATAATTATAATAAAATTTATATGGTTGTATTATAATTATTGCATACAAATTTTTAGTATAACGAATTATAAAGTAGAACTTGATAGTTCTAAAACATCATAACATGATCTTCATATAAATGAAAGAATTTTGAGAATGAGAGACATTACAGTATAGTGGGTACATATAGATCACGAGTGCTTTTTTGGTTCTTTGTCATCTATACTATAATTTTAATAGCAATAGTAAGATAATATAAAAATAACGTGTAAAGCTAATTATGCTTGTAAATTTTGTAGGAAAATATTTAAATGAGAAATGTTAAACAAATGCACAATCTACTTTTATTAGGAGTATTCAAATTGTTGAATCCATTTTTTTTAGGTTTTAACCGTACACAAATATTATGTAGAAAACAACTTCTTAAAACAAAACAAATATACAACTTCGAGAACATAAAATATACACAGAGTTTTTTTTCCTAGAACCCAAACTAGTAAAACTAGATTGATTTTTCATTATATTCCTTTCAATGTAGCAATACATTATATAAATGTCGAAGATATCAATAAACCCTAATCCATTAACCCCTAGATTATAACATAATTGTAGTTTCCTTGAAATTAAGTGTTTTTAAATTGTTTTTCATATTTTGATCTCCATTCTTCATTTTCACCTTTGTAGTGGCATTCCCAAGTTTACTTTTGATCCTACAAATTCTTCACATTACACCTTATAAAAAAAATTAATGGTTATCAACACTTATCAACCATTTAATTTAAATAACTAGTATCATAATATGAAAATAAAGTACTTTATGTGACTTTATAACATAGGAATTATTAGGATCACACCAAATGTGTGTTACATGTTAAACTATAGAGGCATTTTGGCTTTTTAAATCGTCACTATGCACATAATATCATTTTACTTATTGGGTTGAGGGGTCAAATTGTGGCATCATTGTTGTTAGTCACCAAATGCGTTCTTGGTGCCCAATATTTTTAAACATTTAAAACATTCCATCAAATTCTCTCTTTGATCCAATTTAATGAAACACTTTTTGTTTTCTCATTTGAGATAAATTATTAGATCTGTAATGTAATGTTTTCTAGGTAAATTTAGTAAAGTTTGTAGGAAAATATTTAAATAAGAAATGTTAACAATGAAAAATCTATTTTTATTAGGAGTATTCAAATTGTTGAATCCATTTTTTTAGGTTTTAACTGGACAAAGATATTATGTACAAACAACTTCTTGAAACAAAACAAATATACAACTGCGAGAACATAAAATATACACAGAGTTTTTTTTCCTAGAACCCAAACTAGTAAAACTAGATTGATTTTTCATTATATTCCTTTGAATGTAGCAATACATTATATACATGTCAAATATATCAATAAAACCTAATCCATTAACCCCTAGATTAAAACATAATTGTAGTTTCCTTGAAAGGATATACAAAATAAAATGGAAAAAAACCAGCATGCCCAAACCATTCACGAAAACCATTCGGAAAACCATGGATAGGTTTTCCCACCATCCTTGGGTCTTCCCCCCATCATTGGGTCCTTATAAATTTTTTCTCCTAGGGAAGTACTCCAGACGTCATGTACTGGGGCTATCCACCCCCCTACAAACCCCTTGGCAAGGGGTGTTGTCATCCCCACTTTTCCCGACGAAACATAGCATCGCCTACAACCAGTCATGGAAAGAATATAACACATACCCCACATTCTCCCACTTGTTGTTTCCTTTCCACACGGGGGGTTGCGAGGGTGTACAATCACTAGTACGGAGCTACAACACCCATTATTTCTCTACACCAAAAAAAAATCTTAGTGCTCCCATACTTTGTCAATGCATCTGCAACATCATTCCAAGTGGCCACCTTTACTAGAAACCCTTTTTCTTCTTCAACCATATCTCTAAAAAAGTCATTTTTAACATTTATATGCTTTGTGTTCAAATGATAAGTACGGTTATGTGCTAAGAAAATTTTTATTTGGTTTTCATAGTATATATTTATAGCTTGTTGTACTAACCCCATACATGAACAAAATATATGTAACCAAACAATTTCCTTGCTTGCGTGCATGACTGCCATGTATTAAGACTTTGTAGTTGGAAGAGACACAACAAGCTCGCTCTTTCTCATCCAAGTGACACCTCCTCCAAACAAGTTAAACACGTACCCACTTGGAGATCCTCTTCGAATTGATATCCATTAGAGTATGCATCAAAAAATCCATGTATGCCCAACACTCTATCCAATCATGGTCTTCCCTGGTAGGAAAAACCATAATCACTAGTGTCGTGCAAGTACCTAAAAACTCACTTCACTATTTTCTAATGCTCCTTACTTGGTTTTGACATAAACCAAATTAATACTCCCATGTAATATCCAATGTATAGCCTAATACAAACCCTTTCATACATTAGGCTACCAACTTCACTGGCATATGGAACATGTCACATGACCTCTTCCTTTTCCTATTTCTTGGGACATTGTTTAAAATTTAAATTTACACCTACAGGAATAGAAACCTTCATCGATTTGTTATCCTGCATATTAAACCTCCACATTATTGTTTTGACATACTTCCTATATTTTAACTAGAGCTTCCTCTTTTCTCGACCTCATTTAATTTCCATGCCCAAAATATAGTTTGTAGTACCAAGATCATTCATGTCAAATTTAGAGGAAAAATTGGGTCTTCAAATCTTGGATAATTTATTTGTCATTTCCAACCAACAACATATCATGAATACTCCGGATGCGGATGATGGCTCGGAGTGATGGGACTTCCGTCCCTTGGTGGATCCCGAGGGCGTTTGCTTGTCGTGGCCATATGGCCCCTCTGCGGCGCCATTACTCACACATTAACTTCGCCAACCTATTCTGCTTTCACACGCGTTCACCGCGCCCTCGTCATCTACCTCGCCTTGCTCGGGTTCATTTGGCTATGGATTCCATTTTGGAGAATTCGTCCGCTCATTGTGTTTTTTGTAGTCCTCCTTCTCCCATCTATGGAATTTTCCCCGCCGCTTGCGCTATTCCAAGTGAACGCACCCAAACAGGGTCAACGTTGCTCCATCCTAGGGATGCTTGGAAACTCTTCCGGGTTTCCACTTCACCCGGACCGGCCATCGTCATCTCAATTTCTATTTGCCTTCTCACGCAGCTGATTCTCGGAGATCTCCGTTGCATCCCGATCGCTCCTTCCCGCCCTAAGAACTCCCCGGCTTCGTGCGGCTTCGATGCTCTCGGCTCGGTAGAGAATGCGCCGTAGGGCGCATAATGAGCGCAGGGTGCTCTTCCGCCCTCGCCCTTCCATTATCTCGCCCTCGGCATCTTCGAGGAGGACGTTGTTTGGAGTTTGCATTTGGATTCGGGCGTCGAGAGGCGCGCTCCTACCCTCCCCGGAAGCACTCACTCTGTTCCGCCTTCGCGGCCTTCTCCGCTCGTCTCTCCGCCTCCCTCCTCGCTTCTAATTTTCCCACCAACCTCAGCCCTCCGCTAGTCTTCACAAAGGGTAGAATTCCGCTTCAATTGCTCCTCTAACAAGCTCGTTCTCACCGCTTTCATCACCGTCATCGTTTGCAAAGAATTCCCTATCCCGGCTTCAGCTTCAGTGCCCCCGCTCGCCCTCTATTCCGCCCGACCTCACCCCTCACATGCAAATATTGACATTCCATCCTCTGTTGAGCCCATGGGCATTGGTCATTCCATTCTTCGAATAAAAAAACTTGCGGTAGAATTCTTCGACAAGAGTGGCACGCCGAGGGAAGGGAAAATGATGATGGAGAAGCTGATTTTGGTTGCGGGGATCGTGGAAGAACCAGGGAGTCCCCTACTTTACGAACGGTGACTTTGATCTCCCTCGGCTTGCTTTGCGTGCATTTTCGACCTCATGGAAGAATTTTTTTGTTTTTTTGAGTTTATATTCAGCTATAAAAGTTGTAGGCTATTCCAGTTTGCTTTGTCTCTTGTTGTATCACAATACTTTTAATATTTTACCGGTTTCCCTTCTAAGGGCGGTGGATTTTATTTTAAAAAGAACTCGGTTTCCCACTGCAGGGCGGTTCGGTTGCTAAGGTTAAGCTTGGACATCAAGCCCGGGTTCTCGAGCTCACACAAATTTGAAACTAGCGCAGTTTTGTACTATTATGTTTTATAAATAGGTTTAGTTTTACCAAGAAAAAAAACAACATATCATCAATATACAAGAACAAATAAATGACATGGTGACTCATTAATTTAAGATACGGATAATTATCTCCTTTTATCATTGTGAAGCCAAGTCCTCTTATATATCTATAATTTTTTTTATACCACATCCTTGGTGACTACTTTAACCCATAAAAAGACTCTTTTAACATGCATACCAATTCTTTCTTACCCTTCATTCCAAAGCCTTCTTGTTGCTTCATGTTGATCTCTTCATCCAAATCCCCATGAAGAAATGTTGTCTTCACATCCATTTGTCATACCTCAAAATAAGAAATAGAAGAAACCAACAAAAGTAATAAAATATAAGCTAACCTCGTAGCAGGAGAAAAAATATCACCAAACTTAATTCTCAATACCTTCGAATAACCTTTTCCCACCAACCGATCTTTTAATTTTTCAACCTTCCCTTTTACATTCATCTTCTTCTCGAAACTCATTTTGCTCCAAATGGGTTTCCTTCCAACAAGAAACTCCACCGGATCCAAAGCATCATTTTTGTCCAAGGATTCTATTTCATCAACAATGGCCTTTTCCCAAAGTTTTTTAATCTTATGTATCCACTGCCTCCCTAAGATTTTCGAGGTCATCATTAGTAACATATAAATAAATATTTGAATAGAAGGTAGATGGAATATGAGGAAGGAAATGTTTGCAATACTACATGCACTAAAGAAATGGAGACCTTACCTAAAGGGAAGACACTTAAAGGAAAAAAAATGATTATGATAGTCTTAAATAATTTTTGGAACAAAGGAAATATTAAGAAGAGAAGAAAAATGGGTTATAAATATATTGGGTTATGAATTTGAAATCATATACAAAAAATGGAAGATAATTGTTGTTGCAGATGCACTCTCAAGAAAGGATGAGGATGTGCAAGCATTTCTTTATGCCATTTCTATTATCCAACTAGATTGGATAGCCGAAGCAAGGGAGCAATGGAAGAATGACGAAGAAGTATGTACAATCATTCAAAAGTTGCAGAAAGATCCCAATACATCTAATACATTTGGTTGTGAAAAATTGATTCCTTATGGTACAAAATATCGCTTATATATTTGTAAGAATTTCGAAGTAAAACCAAAAAAAAATTTTGGAATTGAAAACCTCTCCATTTGGAAGACACTCGGGATTTTTTAAAAAACTTACAACACTGTGAAGAAATAATTTTTTTTAGGATGGCCTTAAATATGATATTCAAAATTTTTGTGCCAGAATGTTTGGTTTACAAGAAAAATAAAGTTGAGACAATGAAGACCACGGCTCTGCTACAACCTTTATCCATTCCATGTCAACATTGGGAGGAGGTTTCAATGGATTATATCACATGTTTACCTACATCCGAAAGGAAAAAGTGTGATCATGGTGGTAGTTGATAGTCTTACCAAGTATGCACACTTTTGTGAATTATCTCTTCCATTTAAAGAGAGTACAATTGCTACTCGCATTTATGGAAACAATTCCAAAGCTACATGGAAACCCAAAACATTATTTTAAGTGATAAAGGTCCCATTTTCACTGTAAAATTTTGGACAAAATTATTTTCTTGTTTGGGTACTCAACTAGCTCATATATCATCTTATCATCCTAAATCCGATGGGAAAAATGAGATAGTGAAGAAATGCTTTGGAAGGATATCTTTCATTGCCCCTATATCCGATAAAACAAACACAATGGGTCAGTTTGTTACCTATAGCTGAATGGTGGTATAACACTTCCTTCCAAACTACAGCAAAAATCACCCCATTTATGGCACTTTATGTATATAATCCATCATCCCTCGCATCATATTTAAGAGAGAAATCTAAGGTTCAAGAAGTGGAACATCACATCGAGCATCAACAACAAGTTTCTCCAACTCTAAAATGATATCCAAAAGTTTGGCACAAAATTGAAATGAAAACAACCGGCAGATCAACATCGTAAGGGAGAGAAGTTTTAATGTAGGTGACTAGGTATTTTTACGGCTACAACCATACATAAAAAATTTCCCTCAAGCAAGCTAAGAAGGATAATAAATTTTTTCGCCAAAGTAATATGGTCCATACAAGGTGTTGCAAAATATCGGTTCTATGGCATACAAATTGGAGCTTTCCTGCATCTTCCCGAGTCCACCCAATTTTCCATTTTTCATGTTTAAAGAAGGATATAGGTGAAAAAATTATGGTTTAAAAAATATTTCCAGAAGTTTATGAGGAAGGAAAAATAGGATTGGAACCTCAAGCAGTCACGGAAACAAGAACTCGACAACAACGAAATCGATCAATTTCAGAGTATCTCATAAAGTGGAGGAACCTACCCACTGAAGATTTCACATAGGAGGATCAGAATTTTATACAGAACAATCCAAAACTACTCAAGCATTTAGGACAACACTTTTTCGAATGAGAGTCACATGTTAGGGTCCTATATTACTAGTGCAATCCATTATTTTTGTTATTGTGTCCCCCTTATTTTTATCGTTGTACTGCTATAGTCCCCATATAATTATTATTGTGCCACATAATAGCCAACTGTTGTTATTGTTGTGCCTTTAAATTATTATTGTCAGGGTTGGATATGATTATATTGTGACCCCATGGACTCCAATATAGAGAAAGGAGGTTTTTTTTATTTGAATCATCTAATAATTATTCATTTACATAATGTAAAGGAGGTTTCCCGCCTCAAAGTGGTTGATTTCTAAGTCGTTGATCTCTCTTTTCTTCTATTTTCGTGAGCTGATTTCATAAAAGTGATGCTAGGGTTTTTTCGTTGAAGATGGTATGAGAAACCCTGACCTCCACTATTGGGATTTGATGGTTTGTAGGACATATACTTGTATTTGTAACAGCATTAACAAGAAGTTCTCCACTTTTAGCATTGATTACCATGAACTTCCATGGAGGTTATAATGGCTATTTGATATTTCCATTGTGTGTATATGTGTGATTTAATGTGGTATATATCTCAATTAACTAATTCAATTCTACTACACCTGTGTTTTCCTTCAAATATCTACTCTTATATTCGATGCTAATGCTAGTAATTTTACTTTGTGAACTAATATGTGATTAAATTTTGGCACCTTCCCATTCATGTATGTCCGAGAATATTTTAGCTCGGTAACCCTTATTGAAGCATGATTATTATTATTGTTTTTGTTGTTACATTATTTAAATCTATTTTGTAGTTTATTAATCACGGGTTGATTTCGTTCCCATTTTTGGGGATTTTCATTCATGTACTCATGCTATATCTTTGTAGTTTGATAACAAAGAGTGGAAACATACATGGTGGAAGACAGAATCAACATATCGGATGGGGATCCTATCCCAAATGGTGTGAGGTATAATTGGGACTTCACACAGGAAACACCCCCTCACTTTTCATGGGACATTTTTCCCCCATCAACAAAACCATATAAAGTAAGGAGGCATCAACTTTGATGTTGGTCGTCTCTTCCAGAATATCAAATTTAGGTAGTGTGTAAAATGAAAATGGGAAACAAGAATGTACATTTTAAGAAGTGGAGTTTCTATTTACAAAAAGGATTTGTAGCTCCTTCATTTTTAGGTTATTTGGAAGATTTATTTCTAACATTGTGAGCCCTAACATTTCCTCTTGTCTCAACAATAAAAACTTCTTCATTATCAATCTAGTCTAGAGTCCCAATAGTAGGATCATAAGTCTAAACAAATATTCATCATCTCATGGTAATATGAAATTTACAAGTTTCCTCATTGATCCAAGTGGATATTGGTGGCCATCCACCTATTCCACTAGAGGCCCCACCATTGTCTCTTTCAGTTTTTTAGTTTCGACACAACTTACTATTTTTTGACAGTTTTTTGAGTCTCGAACTTCCGAGCCATTTTGAGGCCCTAAACGACGTTTTTTGGGAAAATCGAGAGAAATAGCACCTATTTTTTCTTTATTAAGAGCTATTGAGCACATCAAATGGAGATCGTATGCCAAAGTTACGTCCCCAATAAGTTGAAACACAAATTTACCCAAACGGGGCCCATAGTTTTGGCGCTTCATCTCCTAGCATTAGGGTTTTGGATGTTTAGCATTTTCCATTGTTTCTAAATAATAAACAGGCCCTCGAGCCTCATTGTAACTCAGTTCAGAGGCCAGTAGCCGCCACATCTCTTCTCAGAGATAAGCTACCAGTGCCCTAGCTAGTTATTTCTATTCTCTCTCTAAGAAAATTTCAGTTCTTTGATATTAATGAAATGAAGTGTTATTTCCGCTGCATATTTATATTTATGGTTACATGTGTATTCTTTTGTGTTCCTGCATAAATCTAGATCGATGGTATCGAAAGTAGTCCGAATTTTTCTTGATCCTTCTTTTGCATGTCCCCAACGAGGTTGGGGTATAAAGAGTTGGGGCTGGATCCGATTGAACCTTTGCAAGATCGGCCTCGCAAACCCTCGACGATCGCCCATGGGGGGATGAAAAGAAAGATGAGGGAGCAAGAGATCCTATCAAAATATTTCTCGAGGAGGCAAATCGAAAAAAACAAAAGGAACGCGATGATGGATAACTTTTCCTAGATCCTTCAATGACCGCCCACCGGCGATGCATCTGCATCCAACGGCCACTCCGGAGGCGTGACTCCCTTTAAGGTACAAGTAAACTTTGACATTCCCATATTTGAGGGTCAAATAGATGCAAATGTTGTAGATATATAGTTGAGTCTATTAGAAGGATATTTCTCAGTCCATGAATTTTCTGATCGAGAGAATATTATTTTTTCACTCCTCAAAGCTACCCCCCATGTCAAGGACTGGTGGGAAATCTACTGTGAGAAAAAGGATGAGAAATAACCCTCTCTATTCTCAACCATACCCACTTGAAATTATTTTTGAGATTCCATCAAGGAGGAACACTATCCTGTTGCGAGCTATGAGGACAAGTTCATTCAATGGACCACGGTGCAGCAACAAGGGGATTAAGATGTGCATGAGATGACAAATCTATTCCATACCATGCGCAAAAAGTTGGGTATCAAAGCTTCGGAGAAACATTTGGTGCTAAAGTATCGCAGTTGTTTACACATATACATTCAGGAGGAAATGGAGTTCCTTGACATCTCCTCTCTTGGTATGGCATACCGATATGCTGCCAAGATTGAGTAGAAATTAAAGCAGAAGAAGCTAGAATTTTGATCTACGAATCAAAAGAAAGGGAAAGGTGCCCTCAAACCGTAGAACAAAGGACAAAGCCAAGGCATTGCATCCCAAGACAACCTTCCAAAGCGACAAGCAAAGAACAACACCATGAAGCCAAAGAAGGACACGGGAAAGTGGTGTGAGTTTCATAAGAGCTCCACTCACAACACAAGTGAGTGTCGGGCCAAGCGGTCACTCGTGGCCGAGATGAGGGCTTCTCAATCGGATGCATGCTCCCACTTTGAATCAGAACATGACAAGGGGGAATGACAAAGGGAAACAAATTATTGATGCAGATCCCAACACCATTGTTGCCACTGCGAAGATCCGGAAGGAGGAACCGAGAGGATCCAAAGGAGGCGGAACGTCTCTTCCACTCCCAGATGTGGGTAAAGGGTTCCCCACTACAGTTCATTGTCAACAATGGGAGCCAAAAGAACCTCATTTTCAGCAGATTTCATGAAGCGGTTGGGCTTTTTCGACCACAGCGCACCCGCAACCATACACCATCGGGTGGCTTCACCAAGGACGAGATCTCTCTGTCAGCCCAACAATGTCGTCTTCCCTATAGCATCAAGCCCTTCACGGATGAGGTATTATGTGACATTTCTCCTATTGATGTTTTCTGATGTATTATTAGGCCAACCATACTTGTGGAAGTGACATGATGTGTATAAGTCACGGCCTCGCGTTGTTATTGTTGCCTTGGAAAATAAGTTGTACATGATACTAGAGGTACCACCACCTACGACTATCTCTTTGGTTACTGCAAAAAAATGCAATAAGCTCATTTCCAAAACTAGGAAATTTGTTTTCCAAATGATCTTCCCCCAAGGCAAGAAGAAGGTTGTCACCACGACCTCTAGACATGGCTCCTCTGCATGACAAGAGAAACTGGACAAGGTTGTGAAGGAGTACGGGGACATTTTCACCTCACCCACATGGGTGCCTCTACAGTGTTAGGTCAAGCACCCCATTGATCTGACCCTAGGTTCGCTACTACCCAATGGACCAATCTATCGATGCTCTATTCTAGATAACGATGAAATCAAGAGGCAAATTCGGGAGCTCCCTACGGAAAGCTCACATCCGGCCAAGTTCATCACCCCGTGGGAGCCCGATCATGTTAGTAGAAAAGAAGGATGGGACTTGGAGACTCTTTATTGACTATCGGGCATTGAACAAGATCACTCATCCGGAATAGGTACCCAATCTCACGGATTGATGACCTTCTAGACCAACTCAAAGGGGCGAAATATTTCAACAAGATCGACATGAAGTCCGGGTATCACTAGATACCAATCGAACCCTCCGATGTGTCGAAGGCTCCCTTCAAAGCTAAGGAGGGCCTTTTGGAATGGTTGGTCATGCCTTTCGGGTTGGCGAAATGCTCCCGCAACCTTCATGAGGTTGATGGAAGATATCTTGAGGCCATTCACTAACTCATTTGTAGTAGTGTACTTGGATGACATTATTATCCTCCGCCGGACTTAGGGAAGAGCACCTCCACCACATCCAACAAGCCCTCCAAACACTACGGGCAACACAAGTTGTGTGCCAATTTGGAGAAGTGCACTTTTGGTATGACCCGAGTTCAATATATCGGATACATTATTGATGAAAGGGGGGGGGGTGCATGTGGATCCAACCAAGATCCAAGTCATTCGAGACTCGGCTAGCCCCCAACCACTATAAAATAGCTTCGTAGCTTTCTAGGTCTTGCTAATTTCTACCGGTGGTTCATGTTGGGATTCTCTCATATCACTTGGCCCTTGAGTCAAGTCACCAAGGGAGGAGCGAGAGAAAAAATTATTTTTGGTCGGAATCTCAACAAAAGGCGTTCATAGAATTGAAACATCGCCTCTATTCTACCCCCGTGCTCACATTACCGGACTTTCAACAACCATTTTCAGATCGAGACAGATGCCTCGACTATGCTATTGGGGTAGTTCTTACTCAATAGGGGGTATCGAGTGGCATATCATAGTGAGACATTGCCCAAACACTAGTTCGCAAGTATCCCACTTATGACAAACAAATGTATTCCATTGTGCGGGCTTGTCGACAATGGAAGCATTACATTTTGGGGAAGGAAACAATCATCCACACAGACTATCAACCCCTATAATTCATACGAGACACAAGGGAAGTTGTAGAACGATCGCCATCAAAAGTGGTCCACATATCTGCAAGAGTTTCATTTGAACATCAAGTACAAGAAGGGTAGCACCAATAATGTTGCAGATCGCCTCGACCCGACCACCGATGGTGGCACTAACCATCATTCTCAACTCTTGTGGGCACGAGACTTCGATTAGCCGCTTCTCTACAAGAGCGATCTAGAATTTCGACCACACATACAAGGCACTCTTGGGGGGGGTACGCAAGTTCCAAATTTTCACGTCCAAGATGCACTCGTTATGTCACCTGGGACACCTTTGTGTTCCTTCAAGCGAGCGTGCGAAGATGATATGGGAAGCACACTACGGTCGATTCATTGGCCATTTCGAGGGTCGAGAAAATAGTGGCGATATTGCAAAAGTATTTCTATTGGCCAAACCTTCGACAGGATGTCATGAAGTACATTAGATCCTGCACTGCTTATGCCATTGCCAAACCGGCCATCAAGAAGCAAGGCCTCTATACTCCGCTACCTACCCCTAGTTGACCTTGGGAATCCATCCCCATGGATTACATGTTAGGCCTTCCTTCTACTAAGCATGGAAACAACTATGTTTTTGTGGTCGTCGATATATTCTCGAAGATGGCCATCATGGCGGCCTGCAAGAAGAACATCACAATAGAAGCCACTACTAAACTACTCTTTGAACGAGTTAGGGTGCACCTTGGGATCCCACAGTCTATCATATCATATTGTGAAAGCAGTTTCCTCATCACATTTTAGTCTAGCCTCTGGTCAATTTTGGACACGAAGCTCACCAAGTCCATAGCTTTCCATCCCCAAAGTGATGGCCAGACAGAGGTCGTCAACAGGATGATTGTACAGATTATGCACACGTACAATTCAAAGCATCCATGCACATGGGATGAGAGCCTCCCCTATGTACAATATAGTTATAATCGACCTCTCCACAGCTCAACCGACCACGACCCCTTTCAAGTGGGCTTGGGATTCCATCCACTATGTCCCATTGACGTAACCATGCCATTTGCGGCTACGAGGCCGATTCGGCTCATGTCCAGTCTGAAGTTAACAAAGTGAACAGACTTCATCGAGTGCATTTCAGCACATCTGCCAACAAGTTTCATGACATATTGGATAGAGCCAATGCTAAGTACAAGAAACGACATGATCAACATCGGGTACCACACAAATTCCAGGTGGGCGACAAAGTGTGGCTACATTTGCGGAAGGAGTGCCTCAGTGGACCCCACCGCAAGCTTCGACCCGCTCCGATATGGGTCGTACACCATCACCAAGGCGGTAGGGAACAATGCCTTCGAGCTCGGTATTCCACCATTCCTTCGTCTGCACTCGGTATTCAATGTGGACCACCTTCATCCCTACTTCCCACCTCTCCTGGACACCTCTGACATTGCAGAACAACTCACAACAACAGAGTTAAACCTAGAATGAATGGAACAGGTCACCACAAATTATATCATGGACATACAAATCAACAACACTCACCAACAGAAGATCCAACTATATCGGGTTGTAAAAGCTGGCCAACTCCTGCACCAAGGCAACTGGTTCACCAAGGACCAAGTTCAGCAGAAGTTTCCTCATCTCATGGAGGAACTCAACGCAATGGGGACCATTTCTCCCTAAGGGGGGAGGAATGATCTAGGGTGGATATTGGTGGCCACCCACCTATTCCACTTGGGGCCCCACCTTTGTCTCTTTCATTTTTTTTTAGTTTCGGTACAACTTACTATTTTTTGACAGTTTTTTTCAGGGTCCCGAACTTCTGGAGCCATTTTGAGGCACTAAACGACGTTTTTCTGGGAAAACCCGAGAGCGTCCAAGCCTATTTTTTCTTTCTTACGAGCTATTGAGCGTGTCAAACGGAGATCGTATGCCAAAGTTACATCTCCCGGGAAGTTGAAACACCAATTTACCCAAACGGGGCCCATAGTTTGGCACTTCATCTCCTAGGGTTAGGGTTTTTGGATTTTTAGGGTTTTTCCATTGTTTCTAAATAATAAATAGGCCCTAGAGCCTCATTGTAACTCGATATAGAGGCATGTAGCTACCACAACTCTTCTAAGAGATAAGCTACCAGTGCCCTAGCTAGTTTATTTCTATTTTGTACTGTAAGCAAAATTTGAGTTCTTTGATATTAATGAAATGAAGTGATATTTCCACTACATATTTGTATTTATGGTTACATGTGTATTCTATTTGCCTTCCTGCATAAATTTGGATCATTGGTATCGAAATTAGTCTGCTTTTTTTCTTGATCCTTCTTTGCATGTCCCCAACAAGGTCGGGGTATAAGGAGTTGGGGCTCGATCTGATTGAACCTTTGCAAGATCAGCCTCGCAAACCCCGATGGCCACCCATGGTGGATGAAAAAGAAATATGAGGGAGAATGAGATCCTATCAAAATACTACTTGAGGAGGCCCTTGAAAAAAAAAGGGAACGCGATGATGGATAACTTTTCCCTAGATCCTTCAATGACCGCCCATCGGCGACGCATATGCATCCAACGGCCACTGCGGAGGCATGACTCCCTTTAAGGAACAAGTAAACATTGACATTCCCATATTTGAGGGTCAAATAGATGCACATGTCGTAGATAGATGGTTGAATTTATTAGAAGGATATTTCTCGATCCAGGACTTTTCCGACTGGGAGAATATTATTTTTGCACTCGTCAAAGCTACCCCCCATGTCAAGGACTGGTGGGAAACCTACTGTGAGAAGAAGGATGAGCAGAACCCTCTCTATTCTCAGCCATAACCACTTGGAATTATTTATGAGATGACATCAAGGAACAATACTATCCCGTGGGGAGCTATGAGGACAAGTACATACAATGGACCACATTGCGGCAACAAAGGGATCGAGATGTGCATCAGCTAACGAATTTTTTCCATACCCTACGCAAAAAGTTGGGTATCAAAGATTCCAAGAAAAATTTGGTGCTAAATTATCACAGATGTCTACACAGATACATTTAGGAGGAAATGGAGTTCCTTGACATCTCCTCGCTTGGTACGGAATACCAATATGCTGCCAAGATTGAGAAAAAATTCAAGCAGAGGAAGGAAGAGTTTGGATCTGCAAATAAAAAGCAAGGGAAAGGTGCCCCCCAAACCATAGAACAAAGGACAAAGCCAAGGCATGGCAGCCCAAGACAACCCTGCCAAATCCGCAAGGAAATAACAACACCGCAAAGCCAAAGAAGGACAAGGGAAAGTGGTGTGAGTTCCATAAGAGCTCCACTCACAACACAAGTGAGTGTCGAGCCAAGCAGTCACTCGTGGACGAGATGAGGGCTTCTGAAATCAGATGCATGCTCCGACTCTAAATCAGAACCTAACAAGGGGAATGACAAAGGGAAATAGATTATTGATGCGAGAGCCCTAGCACCACTGTTGCCACTGCAAGGACCCTAGAAGGAGGAACCGGAGGATTCAAAGGAGGCAGAGCGTCTCTTCCACTCCCAGATGTGGGTAAAGGGTTCCCCGCTATGGTTCATTGTAGACAATGGGAGCCAAAAGAACCTAATTTCAGTATATTTCGTGAAGCAGTTGGGCTTGCTGACCATAGTGCACCCACAACCATACACCATCGGGTGGCTTCACCAAGGACGAGATCTTCGTGTCGACCCAACAAGTCCGCCTTCCCTATAGCATCAAGCCCTTCACGGATGAGGTATTATGTGACATTGCTCCTATTTATGTTTTGATGTATTATTAGGCCAATCATACTTGTGGAAGTGACCACCACCAGAGGTACCACCACCTAGCACTATATCTTTGGTTACTTGCAAAACAATGCAATAAGCTCATTCCCCAAACCAAGAAATTTGTTTTCCCGATGATCCGCCCCCGGGGCAAGAAGAAGAATGTGGTCACGACCTCCATACATGGCTCCTATGCATGACAACAACAAATGGACAAGGTTGTGGAGGAGTACGGTGACATTTTCACCTCGGCCATAGGGGTGCCTCTGCACTCGTCGAGTCAAGAACCCACATTGATCTAACCCCCGAGTGCGCCGCTACCCAACGAACTGATCTATCGACGTTTCTGTTCTGGAGAACGATGAAATCAAGAGGTAGATTCGGGAGCTGTTGCAGAAATTTCACATATGGTGAAGTTCATCACCCCTATGGGAGCTCGATCATGTTAGTACGAGAAGAAGGATGGGCCTTGGAGACTCCGTATTGACTATCGAGCACTCGAACAAGATCACTCGTCTAGAATAGTTACGCGATCCCATGGATTTATGACCTTATACAACAACTCAAAGGAGCGAAATATTTCAGCAAGATTGACTTGAAGTCTAGGGTATCACCGGATACCCATTGAACCCTTCGATGTGTGGAAGACTACCTTCAAAGCTAAGGAGGGCCTTTTCAAATGGTTGGTCATGCCTTTCGGGTTGACGAATGCTCCCGCAACCTTCATGAGGTTGATGGAAGAAATATTGAGGCCATTCACCAACTCATTTGTAGTAGTGTACTTGGATGACATTCTAATCTTCATCTAGACTTGGGAAGAGCACCTTCACCACATCGGACAAGTCCTCCAAACACTACGGAAACACAAGTTGTGTGCCAATTTGAAGAAGTGAACTTTTGGAATGAACCCGGAGTTCAATATATGGGTTACATTATTAATGAAAGGGGGGGGTGCATGTGTATCCAACCAAGATCCAACTCATTCGAGACCGGCTAGCCCCCAACCACTATAACGATTAGCTTTCGCAACTTTACGGGTCTTTCTAATTTCTACAGTTGGTTCGTGTTGGGATTCTCTCATATCACTTGGTCGTTGAGTCAAGTCACCAAGGGAGGAGGGAGAGAAAATTTCTTTTTGGTCGGAATCTCAAGAAAAGGCATTCATAGAATTGAAACATCACCTCTTTTTTTGCCACCGTGCTCACATTACTAGACTTGAAACAACCATTTTGAGTTCGAGATAGATGCCTCTCACTATGCTATTGGGGCAGTTCTTACTCAATAGGGGCATCGAGTGGCATAACACATTGAGACATTGTCTCGACACTATTCGCAAGTATCCCACTTATGAAAAAGAAATGTATTCCATTGTTCGGGCTTGTCGACAATGGAAGCATTACATTTTGGGGGAAGGAAACAATCATACACACGGACCATCGGCCCCTGTAGTTCCTACGGACACAAGGGACATGTGTTAAAAAAAGGGGGGTTTTGGTTGACCTTTTATGTTAAAACTTTTTTTTCATATGAAATGAATACATTTCTCATATCTTGCATGACATGAAGGATGGATGTCATATTATATTGGTTAGTTTGACCCTATAAAGGAACATTGGTTCTACAAAGTTATTCTTCATATTATAATAAATTTGGAGTGAAAAATCAGGACTAGTAGTATTCTTGTCTTCTAACCGTCGACGATAAGGTGGCACTAATGCCCTATAGTAGTGCATCATGGCTACTTGATTTTTGAGGTAGATAATTTTAGGTATGTAATTATATAGTATGGTAAAATTAAGATTAAATTATTTAATGATTTGTCCTTTTCAAAAGGAGACATTTTTTGTATTCATATAAGAGCTCAATATGGTTTATAGGCTACCCATAGGTAGATTTGAACTAGTATAAAATATCTTCCCAAGCGCAAAAGGATTTGGGAGAAAGTTTGAAAAAAATAAGCAACGACTCTACCTTGAAAGGAATTCACAAACAATCAGATAAAGGTTTTGTTATCATTTTACCCAATTTTATGGCATGCATTGGATAATGTGATTAAATGTTTCATTCATCGTGATCGTTCTATTGGCTAAAAACTTAGGTAAGTGCCCTTGTTATCGCCATGGAAAACACCCTCCAAAATTTGGTCTACACTTGAATTTTGGAGATGCGTTACACTTTTTTGGTGAAATCGAGGGCGCATTTTGGTGAAAAAAAAATGTTTGATCCAAAAATATAAGTGGTCAATAAAGATATTTTTTAAGCACTCGATCGAGATATTGAGGCAATTAAAAATAACTTCATCGAGCATTTAAACAAACCATTGATCAAGAAATTTTTAATTCATTTTAACGGATCAATTTAGAGTTATGGATCGATCGAAAAGTTCATCCAGATTTATATAGGAATGCAATAAAATATAGAAAATAAACATAAACCCAAAGACGCGATAGAAAATATACTTCATTTCATTAACATCAAATAACTGAAACAAGCTTATAGACAAAATGGAAATAAAATAGCTCGAGTGATGGTATTTTATCACTAATAAGAGATGTTCTGGCTGCATGCCTCTAAACTATGTTACAATGAGACTCAAGGGAATATTTATTTTTGAAAAAAATTTGAGAACCCTAAACAACCAAAACCCTAACCAAAGGATATGGAGCACCAAGATGTTTTGGGCCCTCTTGGGGTTAGCCGAGAAGAAAAATTCTTTGGTTCGTATCTTGGTCATATTATCTTCGTTTGGCACATACGATATATGCTCGAAAATATCTCTTTGAGTCCTCAAAAAATATCTCTCCGATTCCTAAAAAAAATGCAGTTTTGGGGGTCAAAACTTCTCTCGAATTTTAGGACCCAAAAAACTACTAAAATTAGTAAATGCGGCTATAAAAAAGGAAACTGATGAAACCGACTAATGATCTAGGGGTACTAGCTAGGTGGCCACCAATATCCATCTGGATCATTCCTCCCCATATTGGAAGAAATGGACCCCATTTCATGTAAATCCTCCATGAGGTGAGGAAATTTCTGTTGAATTTGGTCCCCAATGAACCACTTTCTATGGTGAAGGAGTTGACCTGCTTTGACAACACAATATAGATGGATCCTCTACTAGCAATTTTTCTTGATCTGTGTGTCCATGATCCAATTAATTGTTGCATGTTCCATGTATTTCTGATTTAACTCTGTTGTTGTGAGTTGTTCTATAATGTAAGATTTGTACATCAATGGTGGAAAGTAGGGTCGAAGGTAGTCCACATTGAAAACTAGGGTGCGGACTTTAAAAACCCTAATAAAAATACATATTAAAATATATAAAAGACCATGGTCGATGGGACACATATTCCAAGTTTATCGGTTGGAAAAACATCCTATTGGGTGTTCATTTCGATTATTATGGCTAAGGAAATTGGCAAAGGAAAAAGGAAAAGGCTTTATAAATGCATGAGGCATTAATTGGCATTGTATTTGTGAAAATAATGGAAATTAGGAGAAAATGAAGGTGAAAAGGTCACAAGTTTTTATGTGAGGAGGAAAATGAAGGAAAATAATGGAAAATGAATAAATTAGAGGCATCATTAGTAAAAGGATTCCAAGGATTAGTGGGTGAGGCTTGGTGAGTTGAGTTTTGGATTTCTCATTTTTTCTCTCTCTATCTCTCATACTCCCTGAGCACTTAGTATATCCTTCGAGCAGTCTTGTAGAGTGTGGCATACTTAGATATTTGGATCAATGAAAACAAAGGAAAAAGCAGGAAAGCGGAAGATGGCATCGCGATCAACATTGATCTGAATATGGACAAATTTTTTTTGATGTGATAGCTTCTTCATCTTTATAAAATAATTGTGTTTAAGGATCATCTCAAATTAGAAATTTATGAGAGGGTTTATGTGTCAATATTTGTGTGTATTTTATGAGAAATTCATTAAGTAAATTATCTATTAAAAACACATCTATAGTAAATAAATCGCAAAAAAAATAATACACAGTAAACACATTACATAGTAGTTGATAATGGTGTTCACCGCTCAAGGGCTACATCTCCATGGACTCGATTCAATGTGTTGGGGTTCCCATGTTTTGGCCAGAGTTGACAAGACCAAAAGATGAGACAACATAGAACCACTTTCGGACCTTAGGGATCTAGCCCTCCTAGGTCCAGGAGAGGGATCTCTCTATATGAGCCAAAGTGTGTTTGTCTTTGAGGCTCTAAGTTATGATTTTAGGCTAGTTATAGGCTCGGGGGATGTTTGTTTGATTGTTTGTGTTTGGTTGTTGGGAATCGAGAAAGAAGAATCCAATATAAGACAAGGGTGAGCAAGAAGGAAAACTAGGCAGAGGTAGATATTTAAGAGAACATCAAAGCCATTGGGCAATGGAGTCAAGAAAGGATTTATTTGTAATCAATGTGCAAGTTGTCATTTGGGATAGTCATCTAGAGCATTTGGATCTCAAAGGATGATTGGTGGAATGGGAACATTAACGATTGAAAATGAATGAAGGAGAACCAACCAACTCTGTCTATATATCGAGCCGGAGGTCATTTAACTCTGGGCTCGCTTGGACAAAATCATAGGTAGAACAAGGGGGTCTTAGAAAGGCTTAATTGAGATGGAAAGATCCTAGTGAGGCCGATACGAGGGTCCTAGACCTCCGATGTTCTCAACACATCCAAATAAATCCTCACAAGAACATCTAAACATCAATTTTATTAATTCATACATCGGAGAGCGAGGCAACAACATCCACTACACTGGTTAAATCAATTGAAATCAATATTCGGATACACATATAAGAAGAAAACATAAAAGGTCGGGAGAGCGACAGCATAAGGTACCTATCAAGGGTAAATCTTATGCCAAACTTCGATGCGAGCCAAGTGAGAAATGAAATGAAATGGAATTAAACACGAAGGTAAGAAAACATCACCAGCTACTTTAGATCGGGATCCAAAGAAATATGCTTGTTATATTAAAAACAACACCAATCGGGTACATCATAGCCCATAGCTTGAACATTCGAGTCTGAATACATCTAATCTCAGACCTATCTTACAATATTACACAGAGAACTTGTCTCAAGAGGAAAATGCTTGCGTTTCACCGATATCTCATCAACAACCCTTACAATAATTTCCTTCGTGCTTTATAGCGGATGACGAACGAGAAGGTCGATCGAGGTGCTAGGTGAACACTAAATGTATCATTAAACATAGAACAGAGAAAAAGGGCCGAGACCCATTCTGTTTGAATGCTGAGTATTTAATTTCATCACTTCTTCATGTAGGGGTGATCTTCTCTGGATATGACTTTGACATCTTTTGGCTATAGTACTCCGAGTGCTTTGAACAAAAAGAAATAAACTATTAAGAGGTCCGTCACATAAATGCTCCGGCGATTTTGAACTACTGTTAGGGTGGGAATTCCTTTCGGGGACATCGTGCATAATAAAAGTCTGTATGGACGTCCTGTACTTGATGAAGAAAAACATTCCCGCTGATGAATGAACCCTCGATGTTACCTTTTTGCTTGTGCTCGGGACCTTTTGATCGATCCTCGGGGGTTTTTCAACTGGTGCTTTTCCTTCTAAACCATTGATTTAAGGCTCTAGATATTCATTAGGGTGCCTTAATCTCCTTTGCTCGTATTGCAACACTCTGCCGCTCCATTTTTTCTTCGACGAGTTAGCTCGGGTTTTAATGGCGCCGGGAGATTTTCTACCGAATCTAAACCCCTGTTCTCTTAAATGACCATCTTATTTTCACCTTCCCGGGTCATTTTTTTATAAATTACGCCTCTGCAAATGATATTTTTTGACTCTCGATGTCCTCGTAATAGAGACGCGTACCATGGCGGCCATTAGTTCTTAATAACCCCTGCAAAATACACAAATAAGTTAAGGAAACCATGAATGGGGTGGCGGGTGATGTGGAGGCGAGAGAAAGGTCGTGCAGACGGTGACATGGCGGGGAGAAATGCGAGAGGAACAACGGAGGTCCGCTCCGGTGGGGATGACGGTCTGCAGAACAAAACGAATCAAAAACCTTAAAAAAACATGAAACCGAAACAATATATGTGACGGAGTGGTCCGGCGTACGATGGATCCACGTGGAGATGACGTGGTGAGCGGACCGAGGGGGTGGTCAACGGAAGGCGAACAAATCTGAACCGTTGATCGTGACGGAGATCAACGGCGGAGGACGGGACATGACATGGATTAAGCAGCGTGCGACTCTGGCAAACAACGGCCGTCGGATGAGGAGCGCAAGATCTGATGGCTTGCATTTATTTCGCCGCGTGACTCTGGTCAAAAGATAATGCGCGGGAAGAAAGTGGTTTCGCCGTCGTACGGGGGGACACGCGGTGGATGGCTAGTGGAATCGCCGGGCAACGGGGGAAAAACCGCCACCCGCCCAAAGACGGTGCGAAATAAACAGAGCGGTTTTGAACAGTGCGCGGGGGACGGGAGTGGGGACCACGCGATCGGGCGAACTCCGCACCGTCGGATCGTATTTTTAAACGGATGGTGGAGATGAAAGCGGGAGACTTTATAATAAAAAATCTTATTATAAAGTTTCATGGTTTATGGGAAACGCCTTTGGGGAAAACTTCTTAGGTCATGGCGCTGGGTTACATGGGAAAAAAGGGCGCGGGGCTAGCGGAAAAAAGGGCTTGGCCTATTATATAGTCGGAAAGTGGGTTTTAAAGCCATTTTAAATGAAATTAAAGGCTAGAAGGGGTAACGGTAGGGAGTTGGAGGGTGATTTGGGGACAACGAAGGGTGTAGGGACTTTAGAGGGGATTTTAGGGGGGTTGATAGGGGGAAACAGAGGGGGAACAAAGGTATTTTAACGAAGGAGGGAAAAAGGGGGAGAAAGGGATAATTGCAAGGGTGCAGGGGGGAAACAGATAGGGCCTTTTAGGAACGGATCAGACAGATAGGATTGTATTAGGCATAGCACTCGGAGACTTCAAGGAGGATGGTTTTTTCGGGGGAAAGGCATTCCTTGAAGGCTCCACAATAATCTAGCCCCCGACTTGCTTGTCAATAATTTCATAGGGGGGACTAACGGTGGCTCCACATGGGGATGGCTTCTTCTTGAAGGAGTCAAGAAACTAGAAATGATATTTGGAGTAGGCCGGATGCACTGCTGCTTGGCACATCCCTTTTTTCTTCAATTTTTTAGTCGACACAATATGATAGAAACATCGATAGAAAAACATTTTCTCAATCAATCTACCTACCCGGACTACGGTCCCTAACAATTTTCCCTTTGGGTGCATTTGAGCTAGCGGACCCTTTACATTTTATTCTCAAAACAAGAAACAACCTATTCTAAATCTACCCTTATTGCTCCATGAGACCAGATTAAACAGTTGGCCTCATATGCTTCTCTACCTAATCTAACATCTCGTCGGGATTAAACGCGTCCAACGATTTCTCCTTCTACATTCTAAGACAAGAAATTTAAAAACGACCAAGCCGGGATTAAACTGTCGACTTGTCTGTGGAGTGGAACAAAAACTTTGAAGGCTTGAAATTTTAACTTTTGAAGTATCCTTCTTTGTTTGTGACTCGGATTTTGAGCATATTAGAGTCACCTTTTCTTCTTCATTTTCAGCTCCGGTTTTAAGTGTGTTAGAGTTGCTTTCTCTTTCTTTGCTGGTCCAGATTTTTGTGCGAGTTATGACCGGATGTCTTCTCTTCTTTGGCTCGGGTTTTGATCATATTAGAGCCAATCTTTTGCACTTTTCGGAGGTCCATGTTTTGAGCATGTTTTAACCTCTACCTTCTCTATTTTTTGGAGACATTTTCTCTTTTTTTCTTGAAAGTAAAAGCTGCAATGGTATGTACAATGGAAATAGAACTGGAAATGAAAATTAGCAGAAGTAGTGTTTGAGCATCCTCGCCATTGACAGGACCCCCCAAACATCTCTGTACCATCAAGTTCTTGTAAGAAAAAATGCATTAGGACCCACAGGTGGCTTGAATAACATATGGACCTTGCCACAAACTCATCAAACTTTCCATGTTTACCTTTGTCCTCTCTCCTTGAATCCCATTTCGGAACTTTATCTCCAACTTTGAAATGCGAAGCTTTGGCTCTTTTGTCAAATTTCCTTTTTATGTTCTCTCTGTACTACGACAGTCTCCGCCATAAACCCTGCTCCCTTGTTTGTCGAAGATGGATTGTCCGATTTATCCTTCTTATCATGTTGTCTTCCTCTCGATTGGATCTCCTAGACAAGTTTGATTACTTTGGAACTCCAAGGCTTGTGGGAAAAAAGCGCTTCGCTCCATAAACCGACTGGAATGGTGACATGCCAATAGATTTCTTTGTAGTGAGCTCTGTCGACCCCTACGGGGCATGTACCAAACTTTTTATGCCATGACTTTTTTGTTCTCTTCCGACAACTTCTTGATGATCGTGACCGGGCTTTTGTTAGATGATTCGAACCAATCCATTACCCTGGGGGGTAATAGGCGATTGAATGACCAAGTGCTATTACGTACACTGTGACGGGAAATTAACCATTTTCTTGGATCCGAAAGCAGCAGCATTGTCGGTGATTATTTTTCCTTGGGACAATCAAACCGAGATAAGATGAAGTCTTCTAGGAACCTAATGATGACAAAATCGGTGGCATTCCTAGTGGGTATGGCTTCTATCCATTTGGTGAAGTAATTTGTAGCAGTTAGGATCCATTTGTGTTGTCCCTGAAGAAGAAGGGTGAATTTCCCCAATAAAATCTAGGCCCCCATTGTATGAAGGGACCTTCTATGACGATAGGTTGTAAAGGGAGGGGAAGGAGCTTTTTTCTGCCCTCAAAGATCCGACATTGGTGGCGGTAAGAATCATTTATGGACATCATTGAAGAGTGTAGGCCAATAGTAACCAGCCACGAGTATTTTATTTGCAAAGTGGCTTTCCGACTCGAGTGGCCTCCACACTCCCCGACATGGAATTCTTGTTTGATTCTTTCAGCTTCCGTTTCGGACAAACATTTCAGCAATAGGCCATTTGGATTTTTCCGATGATAGATTCTAATTCAACATGCGGTAGTTTCTAGCTTTGAGTTTTATGAATCGGCCTTGGTTTTGGACAGTTCGGAGGGGCATTGAGCTTAGTGAGCACATAAAGGATATCGTTGTACCAAGGAGAGTTCTGAAACTGCTCCTCAACAATTGGATGGGGCAATCCTTCCCTGCTCATCTAAGGCGTTTATCATGTTAATGTCAAGGGCACGAAAGTTTGATTCAGCCATTAACTCGGGCTAGGGCCTTGACCTTTGATCATCTTGGTCGGGCTTTTTATTTCAAGATCGTATTCCAAGATTGTAGCAATCCACTTGCCCCTTTTCCCATCGAGGGTCCTGGGACAAGATATCTTTAACCACTGTATTTGGAACATAGGATATGGTGTGAGAATGCGGAATGTAACCCTAAAGTATTTTAAGGCCTTCACCAGGGCATAGGCCTGCTTTTTCCATAATGTTGTACTTTAAGGGTGAATCTCTCAAGGCTTTTGCTTTGAAGAAGGCAATTGGTCGCTCATTACCTTTCGAATTTTTTCTCGATAAAACCGCAGCCTATTGTGTGTTCAGAGGCAAAGGAAAAGATCGGAAAATATTTTTAGAAGTCTAGGGCTGATAAGGACATGGGCCCCGAGTGAGTGCAAGTTTTATCGACTCAAAATATTTCTTCGCTTCAACAGTCCACTTAATTCCCTCGTATCTTTCCTTAGCATGTTGGTCATTTTCCTAAGG